>JANZLX010000211.1:11507872-11529000 GCA_025531955.1 Erythroxylum orinocense | reverse complement strand
ATTTTCTCACCAATTTCTTTCTCATTTAAATTCATTTTAATATTTCTAATTTTCATCAAAAGTTCGGGGTCCAACACTTTGATTTATCATTCCTACCAAGAGTTTTACTCTAATTATCATCAATAATGATGAAGACGTTATATTTTTGTTTCTTTCCATTTTTCCCCTTTAGTTAGATAACACATTTTTCTCTTTCTTGAGGAACCCATGATTGTGATACTATTGATGCTTAACTCTTTACTAAAAAATAGTAATCTAGAACTAATTCTATGATATATGATCATAAAAAACAACCAAGGGTATAGTGTATATATAACATTAACTATAAATATTAACTCTTTTTACCTTGTATTTCACTGTTTTTTCCTTTGTAGGTCTTTTATTCCTCTCTTTTAGTAATGTTAATTACAATTTTAGATACTGCACTTATTTATGTAAAATAGAATCTTGCATATCTATTAAAAATGTGATAAGCATGCTAATGTATCAAATATGGCAAAAGAAAAAACACGTGATATTATTGTACTCATCAACATTTTATGAAGAAAATAAGATTTATAATTGTTAGGAAAAAGATAATTTATCATGAAACAATGAGTTGCAACACTTACTAAAAATATATAAACACTTGTTATATCCAGCTCCTAAAAATTTGAATTATTTTCCATCTTGTTATATTGGGTTAACTTTATATAAAGAACTTGTCTTCTAGATTAGGATGCTAGATCAACTAAGTAGTATAGTTTTCATCCATATATAATACATCAGACTTGTAAATAACTCATTGTGAAATTTGTAAAAAGTGGATCATAATTTAGGCAAGAAATTAAAGTTATTATAACCAAAGGATGTGAGTAAAACAAAGGATCATAACATGTTGTTCATTATAATTTATGTTACTCTGAGAATATGAACTAATTCCTTGTAATTAATTGGATTTCGTCTTTCTATGTAAAGTATCTAAATTTGTCATTGTTCAAATATTGCAAGATATAAGATTAATTAGTAGATACAATGATTTTGTATGTTGTAAAAATATAATCTTCTTGTTAAGAAAGTGCATAGTAGTGCAAAAAAAATATAAATATGGAGGATGCTAAATGAAATGTAAGAAGCCCTTCCAGTAAAAATAATAAGAATAAAACGAGGGATGTAATTTTAGTTAATGAAGCAAAGAAGAAGTTATAGATAGAATAACTTATGAACATTAATTATACATATATTTTCTTAAGTATTTGGCTTGATTTTTTATATTAATTACCTTATTTACTTAGTTTTTTATATATTTTCAGGTAGTTGAGCATATTTTAAAAGCTTGTTTCAATCTAAAAGACAATAATATTGAGATAACTTTGTACGCTTTGTTTATGAAACTACAACAACTGATTGGTCTGAAATCACAAGGTGGTAGGATTAGAGATCTTTGGAATAACACAAATAAAAGTCTTTTTAAATTCTTTTGACAAATGCCATCTATTAGAAAAACTCTAGAGTTCCTTTATAACTAGGTCCTTGATCAAATGCCATGATTTATAAAAGAACACCCCCATTAAGACCATCAAGCCTCAGGGATTTATTAGGTTTGAGGTTGAATACTACTTTCTCCATATCAATAAGAGTGAAAGGTTGAGACACGAGTAGCTTCACATTCATCTGAAATTTTGTCCAACATGAAGGAATTAAGTAATAGCCTAGAAGAGGAGGAATTATCCTTAAACAAGTGTTTTATTGATGTAGATGTAGACAGTTTTGAATAGGTCATCCTAAGTAGAAGTAATAGAACCATCCTCTATTTGTAATGAAGTGATCATGTTTAAGTTCCTCCTGGTCAAAATGGATTTATAAAAGAAAAAAAGGAGAAGTGTTCCACCCTTGTGTGAGCATGCATAACTTCTTTCTCCTCCTCTTGAAGTTCGTGGTTTGTAGGGCCAAAATAAGGAAAGTTGGATTCTATTACACCATTTTTTGGTGTCATACATTATGGCATTGATATTGTTGTATTAGAATGATTGAGATTCTTGAGTTCATGTTTTACACATTTGAGTTCATGTTCCTCTTCACTTAGTTGAAAGAAGAGTATGGTAGAATTCCAAGACAGTCTTGAGGAGTGGATATAGGTAAAGATTAGTATCAAATCAATATAAAATTGATTTGTAATTTCTTTTCCCTACACTTTCACATTATTCTTAGTTGTTTCAATGAGATTGATTAAATTGCCATTCAATATTATCATTCAACTTGAAATTAACCAAGGTTCTTTTTTAAGTTGCAAAATTTTCTTAAATTCACTAATACCTAGTTCACCCCCTCTAAGGTGAGATGAGAAGCAAGCAGTTTTATTATACTAGATGTTGTATATCACAATAATAATATAAGTTATTCCTTATTACATCATCTACTAATTTTAATCACGATATAATTGTTTAGTGTTTTCGACTATATCACATTGATAAAGATCGGATAAGTCGAGTAGTTAAAAAAGGTCTTTTGTGTAATTTAAATCAATATATCTACTTATTTGTAAATATTGTCTAGTTGGTAAAATGACAATAAAATCATATAAAAAAAGAACACGAGTTTTGAATAAATGACTATTAATTTATTTAAACATCATATGTCTAATAAATATCAAGGTACGACATACCGTTGTGAATTTTATCGCTTTCATATATGATTATATTCAATATGACCACGTCTATTTGATTTATTACAAATTGAAAGAGCTTTCTAGTTTTGTTTTCAAAAAATTATTAAGATAATATCCTTAATTTCAAAGTCAATAGATAAAGATCATATGATATAAGTTAATGTTTTGTAGAAAATAGGAATGGAACACTGCATGCCTTGATGCTTAACAAAATTACTTATGAATTTCAATCTTTCTTCCATAAATTAAAAAGGAGATTGCATTTTGTTTTCTTTTTTTCCTTATTTAAGTAATTGAAAAACTAAATTTTTTTACATTATGATTATAATAACACCTCAACTGACAAGTAGCCCCAAATTATTTATAAAGGCATGCGAATCTAGCCCCAAATTATTTAATGGCCTTAGAAATCCATTTTTACAGAGGAAACTTCATCCTCTTATTTTCTAGAGAGAGAAGTAGAGAGAAACTAAATGGGAAGAGAAGTATCAGAGAGCTGCATTGATAGCCTTCTGACTGAAATGGTTTCAACGTACTGCAATCGGTTTTATGCCACCAAACCTGAAGTTGCTGCTCGTCGGATCGAAGCTATCGGCTACCAGGTCGGCCACCAGCTCTCGGAAAGGTTACCTCTCCCTCACTTCGTTCAACTTTCAATTTCTCTTTGTTTGATTGTTTTTACTTCTTTGAATTTTAATGTCTTATAAAAATGCTTTTTAGTTGTTGGGAAGTGTGGGAAGGGAGGAGAAAATGATGCACTTTCATGGTTGTTGATGTGAATAAGGTTGATGGAAGTAAAGATGTTCTCTTTTTATAGGTATACTATGGAGCGGCCCCGGTTTACTGATCATCTTGAAGCGATAAAGTTTATATGCAAGGATTTCTGGTCAGAGGTTTTCAAGAAGCACATTGACAATTTGAAGACAAACCATAGAGTAAGTTTCTGGTTCGCGGAGGCCCATATAAAGAAATTGCGAACTCCCTACTGGGAACATTGATTTTAACTAGATCCGTAGTTGATAGGACATAATTTCATGGCTTTGGACGTTCGGTAATGTGAAATGTGCTAGGACTTGAATTTGGGAGTGTTTTGAGGTTTTTTTTCCCCCCCTGTTAGGGATCACATCAGCGTTTGTCTTTGATTTTTAGGGAACTTTTGTGTTGCAAGATAACCGGTTTCGATGGCTTTCACGGATATCAGTTGATCCATCAATTGATTCTTTGACTGAAAACGGACGATTGCCACAAGATCCGTCTGCTTTATCCGAAAACAAGGCTACCCAAGTGATGAGCATGCATCTATATTTCCCTTGTGGAATCATAAGGGGCGCTCTTTCTAACCTCGGAATCCCTTGTGCAGTTTCTGCTGACATTTCTAGTCTTCCAGCTTGTAAGTAATCATATCTGAATAGTTTCTTTGGTCCTTTATTAATGTGTGTTCTTTAGTGGTAATGAACTGAACTTGCTTTCTGCAGCTTTAGAAGAAATTTGTTTGATTGCTCTCATCCTCAATTATTGAATATAATTTTTTCTTTCTTGAAAGGATGCTCAGTCTGTTATTTCTTTGGAAGGTCCATTTGATTATTTTTCTTATTCTGGATACAATTCTCTTACATTATATTTGTTCAAACTACTTTTCTTGTTCTTTCTATCTGCTTTTTGTGTAATGATACTGCTAGTCCATGTCTAACCATCTAATCCATCAGTTTCTTTCTGATTCATCTCTTGGTGTAATCTATCTTTTAATGAGCTCCATCCACATTGACCAGCCGTGGGCTTGACTAAAATCTATTATCTGGTACCAAATCAACCATAAATTTCATTGGTTAACACAGATTATGAACAAAAATACTTGACTATGTTAAAAGAAGTATAGCGCAGATGAAACTTATGTTCTCTAATGGTTGCAATTTCATACACGAATTTCATCCTTGCCTTTGTTGATGAATTTGCCATTGCGTTTTCATTCCCTTCTGCTAATCCTTTTAGTACTTTTTCAAAGTATTTAACTACAATCACATGCTTTCTCTCTTATCGTTTTGGAACCTTGAGCTTGCCATGTCTAATCCTCTAGTTGTTTTCAATGATTTGAGCTAAAGCACTATCACAAGATTGACTTTCCGTAAAGTTAAGGCTGACAGATACTTATGGCTTATCTGTACATGGATCTAGTGCAATTATCTTTGTTTGTTACCTTTCTTTTTGTTGGTTCGGTTTCTACATTCAAATTCAGTGCTCAAGGGTTGTTGCTGTTAACAGGATATTTATTTCGTAGCAACTTGATATCTATACTGTAAATATGGATGTTCGATTTCCTCTGTTTGTTGATCATTCCACTCTGTCAATATTCAGCACTTTGGCTGGGAAGTTTTTGTTTATGATTTTGGCATTTGTAGTCAGCCTTAAGAAAGATATTTTATGCAAATATCTATCTCTGTTTTTACCATCATTAACTATATCTTATGCAGATCTCTATAATGCCAAACTATAATATTACTGCCTTATCCTTCTGTTTCTGATTGATTTTGGCTCATGCATAAACTGAGATCGTAAGATTTAGAGTCCTGCTCACTTTTGTATTCATTATTCTGCTCAGCAGGAATGCCTGAGATGTAGTTAAACAGTTGGTGCTTTTTCATTACCATCATGGCATTTAGGGAGAACTTTTTAATTGATATCTGACCATTGTTGTTGTTATTGTCCTTGCAAATCTGTCTACAGGTTCGTTTGTGGTTCGTATAAAGGCCTGATAAATGTCTTAGTCAAACTGCACCTAGAAGAGCAGATTTTGACTTCTCTGACCTTGATCTTTTGCATCACAATGCAATTGATACGACACAATCACATGCAGCTATGTGGTATGTCTTGGAAATATGATGCATGTATGAGCAAGCATTTTAGTTGCTAAAAAGATTTAGGTGATGATTCTTTACTTCGTGTTCTGGATGTCTTACTGAAATGCCAATGTTATGATTTATGTAACATTGCTTAGTGTTATTTTTACATCAGATTGGTAGTCAGATCCGTTCAATTTTTTTTTTTCGGGGAAATGAATGAATAATATATTATATCTATAGCAAAGATATTACAAAGCTCGGAAAATAGGAGAATTTACTGTCCACCTTACGGACGGGATCAACAATTCTATTTCAAAGATTTTAAAAGACAACACATCAGGGGTCACGACAACGCTATCACTAGCCCATCACATATACCATTGCTCCTTCATACTATCAGTGAGAACATGGCCCGGCATTGTTAGCTAGGATCGCAGTTCTGATGCAATTCACGAAAGTATCAGCTAGCTTATTTTCATGTGCTTATAAATTTGACTATTTCTTTCTTTCCATATCAGTAACGAATGCCACTTTATGTAACAAAGCATACAGGAATAGTTAATGAACCAGCTCAAGTTAAGCTCTCATTCGTAAGTCGGGTTAGATATCTCCAGCATATGTTGAAGTCTGCTCCCTACGGCTTAAAATATGTAGTTAATTTTTAAACCTTAGCTTGAGCTAGATAAAAGTCGGTTGACTTTCAAACCCAATTTGTATGGAAATAAACATAAATAATAGGGTTGAGCACACAAGCATTTTTTAGAATTTAACTTTATAAAAATCTCTTATTTTAAAAGTTTTTAAAAAAGTTTATTTATAATTTTTTATTGTCTAAAATAATTCATTTGGTGAAAGGCAGCTTAAACATTATAAAGATACCATTCAAATATTTATGATATAAATTTTAATTAAATCAATAATTTATTATAATTATTTTAAATTATTAATTTTAATAAAGTTTAATTAGTTTAGATAGAATTTAGGAGATAAGTTATACTGATCACGTGTGATATTTATGTCACTTGTGTTTTATTATTATTTTTTAAACTAAAAGTTTTAAAAAGAATTTTTATAAAAAAATTGAAAATTATTACAATATTTTTCTTAAATTACTTAAATATCTTTTATCTCAAACAATAAATTGACTCATATTACAAATAGAAACATTATAAACATATTTAATGCATAATGTAATATTTTCCAATATTAATTGACAGCGTCAAGTTGAATATCTCTAAAAATTATACAATCATCGCATTCCTCAATTATAACTAAAAACACACAAAATATAAGAAATATAATTCGAAAAAGAGATCTTAATAATCTAATCTTAAAACAAATATATGGATTAAAAAAGTGGAAGTAGGAAAACGAATATTCAAAAAAAATATTTTGCAAAAATTTCTAAATCTATTGAATGGAAAGATAGCACAAGATCCCCCTGTCTTGTGTGAAGAAAGTTTATCAAGTGTTATGTTGTTAAACCATGGCTTTAAAGCTTGTGTTGTGCCCAACACCATTTATAGTGGAGCTAGTAATATTCTTGAGGAGTGGGAGCAAGATGTTTGATGCTTTTATTTATAGAGATTAGTCATGATTGCAGTTTTATCTAATTCTTATTGGTTTAAACCTCCCTTTGGTTGGGTAAAGATGAACGCTCAACTATTCCCTCCCAAATTCTGTGGTTTTCTATACACACCTTAAGAGCTTTTAATCAGATCATTAGGTAAATGTTTCAATGAAGAGTTACAAATCTAGACACTTGTAATTTAATTCAAAGGCAATCCTCTTTAGCAACTTTAGAAAAAGATTCCTTTAACAATCGAATCTACTTATCATTTAGGCCTTGTGTTGGTTGGCACGAATTCTTGCTTGAGAAAGTAATCTTTTTCCTAAACTTTATATTATTACGTTTGGTTTATTTTTTTTTAGTAATTAAGAAAGTAAAAACTTTCCTAATCTAAAGAAAGTAGTAGCACTTTACTTGAATTCTAAATCCCAGTATCTCCTTAGTATTTAGATTACTTTCCTCAAAAGTTTAATCTAAGAAATACTCTAGTGAATTTAACCCTTCCTTCTCTCTTAACTCTACGACAACTCTTTTATAAAATCATGTCTTCAAAAATCATAATAATAAATAATAATCACAATTTTAATTTAATAATTATTAATAAATATAATTAAATTTAAAATATATTTTTAAAGTATATAAATTTCAAATAAATTTTGATTTAATAATTAAAAATATATAAAATAAATATTAGTTTATAAATAATAATTTTTAAATTATTTATTTTAAAAAATAAAATATTTTTATTAATACTTTATTAATAAATATTATATAAAATATTAAAATAAATTTAAATAAAAATAATTTTTTAAGTTTTATTTAATTTATAATTATTATTTGTAATAAAAATATTTATTATTATTTTTTAAATAAATTGAAATTTGAAAATAATTATAAAAGTTGAAATAAATAAAATAACTAATTAAAAAACTTTGAAAAAAAGGGGGGAAGGAGAGATAAGAGGGAGGGAGGAAGGGAAATTTTAAATTTTTGTTTGAAAATTTTGCAAAAAAAGTCCTCTTATTTTTTATAATTTCCAATATCAGCTCGTATTTGGCCGGTATTAAAATTTTTAAAATTTTCCAAAAAAGTCTCCCTATTTTTTTTAATTTTTCATATCGGCTAGTATTTAGACGGTATTTTGAATACTGGTACCGACCGATATTTTGAATACCAGCCAGTACCGATCGATATTTAAACCCGATACAATCCACTTTTTGTTTCGTATCAGTTTTGGTCTGGTATGTACCGATATTCATAATATTGTCTTCAATTATTCTTATTATTCTCCTATTAGTAAGATTTTGAATATTTTTGCTCAGAAGTTTCAATCGACAATCTTTAGGTTCATATTTTCCTTATTTAACGATTTCAATATTTATTCAGATTGTAGGGATATAATTAGAAACATAAGTCAAAATTAAGTTACATTCCATAATACTACTACATACCAAATATTATAATAAGAATCCACTTAACTTTTCTATGAGAATTCTTATAAGTATCCAAACATATGAATATCTTTACTTTCCATAGATTTATTTTCCAAAGAATCATATTTCAAATTCACTTTACTTTCTCGCCAACTAAACGGAGCCTTAAGATCATTAACCTACAAATTACATTGTCAATCAACATGATATAAGATTCATATAGTGTGCGTCCAGGAGACAAGATGGTCGAGGCTAAAGCAAAAGAGATTAATGAATTCAAACTTTGGCATTTAGGATGTTTGAGATGATATAATAGGGTAGATATCTTAGTTGTCAAAGAACACATACATGTTGTGGGGTTAAAAAGGACTAACGATAGGATTATGTCCTCAAAGATTATGGCGAAGGCTATTGTTATAAATGTGGTGTATGTTTATGAACCTTAAGTAGATTTGACGAATAACTTAATTGTCATTTCTAGGAAGACCTAGATGAGGTGATTAAGTAAATACCCCCTGACGAGAGAGTTATTCTAGGAGGAAACTTTAATGATCATATAGGAGCAACCTTGGATGAATAATCATGGAGGTTTCAGGTATAGAGGGACCTGTTTGTTAGATTTCAAGGTAACATTTAAGTTAGTGATAATCAACACTTTTTCCAAAAAAAAAAAAGGAGGAGCATTGGTGACTTTTAAGAATAGAACTACAAAAAATCAAATTAACTACTTCCTTATAAGGCAGAGTGATCAACCTAGTTGCAAGGATTGTAAAGTGATACCTAATGTTTGTTTCTCAACTTAGCACAGATTGTTGGTTTTGGATCTTATTATTGAGGGTTGGAGGAAGAAGAGAAGTCTTAAGAGGTGCACCAGAGTCAAATGGTGAAATTTGAAAAGGGATACGATGAAAAATTTAGGAATAGAGTAATATATGTAGAAGAATAAAAATTGCTAGGAGATGCTAATTTGATGTGGGAGAAAGTTGTAAATCTTTTAAGGAATACAACTATAGAGACCTTGACTGTTTTTAAGGGACTTAGGGTAGTAAGAGGGAATCTTGGTAGTGATATGAAGATATACAAGAAAAAGTTAAGATTTAGAAGGTTGTCTATAAAGCTCTATTACATAGCACTATAGAGGTGGAGAGAGTTGATAATAGACAAAGTTATAACTTGGAAAAAAAAGCGAAAAAGATAATCTTAAAAACTAAAAGTAGAGCTTACGAGAAATTATACCAACGATTTGATACTAAAAATGGAGAAAATGATATTTTTAAGTTAGCGAGAGCTAGGGGACGAAAAGCAAAATACTTAGATCAAGTTTGTTATATAAAAGATGAAGCAGGGTAGGTACTTGTAGCTGAAAATGACATCAAGAGAAGATAACAGAGGTACTTCTATATCCTTTTTAATAAAGGCATAGATTTTAACATCTATTTAGGTTACCTTCGCAAGTCTGAGAGGTTTCATAACTTTACTTATTGCCGACAGATTATAAGGGAAGAAATTAAAAAAACGTTGAGGAAGATAAAGAGTGGAAGAGCAGTGGGGCCTGATAAAATACCCATAGAGGTGTGGAAAAGCTTAAGTAAAGAGGGTATTGCTTAGCTAGCCAAGCTTTTCAATGTGATCTTTAAGTTTGACTATGTGTCAGATGAGTGGAAATTTAGTAATTCCTTTATACAATAACAAAGGGGACATGAAAAGCTGTAACAACTATAAAATCATCAAATTACTTAATAATACTATGAAGGTATGGGAGAAGGTGATTGCGAAGAACGTGAGAAATATTAAATTTATCCTAATTCTTGTTTTATAATACTACATATTGTAAGCCAACTCCCTCATGATCCAAACTTCAAGCTTTCTAATGACTTCTGCACCATAATCGGTTAGAAGAAAAGGAAATGCAAGTGGCATACCCAAAAATTCTTTTTAAGATGAAATAAAATGAGGTCAACAAGGTACAGAAAACAGACCACACGATTATAGACAACAAAAGCATTACAGCCAAAAGCAGAATTGTTTGTTTATTAGGATTAGGACAAGTTTAACGCCTCCTCGTTCCATTCCTGCAAGCTAATCACAAGATACATACTCCAACAGCATTGGCTTATTATGAGGGTCACAAATTCTCAAATCATCCTTGCAAGCCGATGATACCTGCAGCCAGATGAATTCATTATATCATTGGATGAACAACATACCCATAACCCCTCATCAAAGGCACACAAATATGCTTTATGATGACACAACTTTTAGGATCATAATATCAAGCACTTAAAGTAGTTTAAGAAAAGATTATGATCCAGTTATTGACCATTTCCTTTGGTAGCGGAGTAAGAAAATTTTGGCTCGGATTCAAATGATAAAAACTTCGATCATCCATTCATCAACTTACCACAAGCAACTCTTCCACCAGCATTTCCAGTCGTTTTGCTAAGTTCATGTCCTCCTGCATACACAAAAGCATCACAAGATTAGTATACATGCAAGAATAGCTTCTCAAAACACAACCACATGCCAACAAGTTCACCTCGTTGCTAGGAGTATAACAACACCTAGATGCACACAATTAATTACTTCTTTATGACTCAGGATCACAATTAACTCGGACCACAATCACTCTACACATGCAGGAACTATCAACACAAAGCAAGTCCATCACAAAAGTCCTTGTTCCCTTCGAAAAGATATATTCTAAAATAATTTACAATTAACAATCCATTCATCAATACAGAACACACAATAGAGCAGCAGTGATTTAAAACAAGAGCCTCAGAATTGAGTGCCCAGCTAAAGTTACCCTTTCCGAGATCATCAGGATCAGCATGAACAACAACCGCTCTTCCAATAATTGAATTTGGTCCGGTCAGAGGAATCTGCTCGTCAATAATGGTGAAAGTTGCAGTGCCTGTAAATGCAAAACAAGCATAATGAAAAACTTAAAAATACTTTGTAGTAAGCATTAACTGACAACAAATGGAGTATATTCGCTCAGGAATCAGGTGCAAAACTTTGGACGGTTCTGCCACTGGGTTTTCCTTATACCTAAAACCAATAATACTCAACACTAGACCAGCCTAAGAACGTTCAGATGTATAATTCTAAGATATACCAAAACACCAAGGTTTTAGTCACTTTTTATTTGTCATTTTCATGTTATCAGGCTTGCTCTGACAGAGCTTGTCAAATAATTGCACGGCCACTCCAGAAACTGCTTATAATAACATGAAAACATACCATCATCACCCACTGTAATATTTCCTAAATCACCAGCATGTCGATTTGCATCTGTAGGCGCACCATGCTCTTTACCAACTGGGTTGAAATGTGGTCCTGCAAACCATTGCCAAAGCCTTGAGAACCAAAGCTTTTACAGAAGGTTAATCAGATATAGAAGGAAAGCATTCCAGTCGCTGCATAATACCAGTTGACATGCAACCATTTGTTGTGTCTCCAAGAGCATGAACATGGAACCCATGGAGCCCTGGTTTCAGGCCAGAGACAGTTCCGTTTACAGTGGTTTTCCCTGATGAAGAAAGGATTAGAAAACTTCTTACATCAGAAAATCTTGCAGAACAAATTAGTAAAAGAGTTTATCACATTATCAGCTTACCATCTCCTTCCTGGGTGAAGAAGACAGTCCCACTAACAGCCTCGCTACTGCTGAGAACAGCAACTGCCTTCACCATTGGTTCCGTGATCTAAAGAGAACAAGTGCTAAAACTTGAGACTAAATATTCTGGAAAAAGAGAAAAAAAAAGAAGGTAAAAATACAATTGAAGTGATTACAAACATAACTGGCGGAAGAAGTGGGAACATTTGTTTGTCATCTGAAAAGAATTTAAATTAATTTACAAGAACTAACAAATAAGAAGGGTATCACTCATAGGGTCCTTCTTTACTTATCTTTCACCCATATTCTCGAATATTTTATCTTTTCCTGGTTTCTTTCCTCTATCTCCAACTCCCAGTCAAATCAAAAACTGCAGTTAAGTTCATTTCACTACGTACACAAACAACTATAAACAATGTCATAATACCATAATTATCAGCCTAGTCACCTCAAACTAAAAAAGAAAAACATGATTTGCCAATAATCAAGAACCAAAAGGTGGGGACAAAAAAACAAGTAGATGCTTCAAGAAACCACAAGTCACTACTAAGCAAGAGGTAGATCTCAAGGGCACATAAGAAAAAATAAAAAGAACTAAAATCTTCAAATCAACCAAAAATCCCAGAAGACGAATGTAAGGACGAATGAGAAACAGTGGTAGAGATCAAAACTTTAGAATGATCTAGATAAAAGAATCAAAACCTGATCCTCCACAACAAAGTTGATACCAAAGAATCACACACAAAGAGCGAGTGATAAGAGTTAAGTTACCTCAGAGCACCCCACAAAGAGAGAGAGAGAGAGAGAGAGTATATTTGGTAGCTAAGAGAATTGACCACCTCCTTGAATATATAAAGAACGTTATACAAGAAGAAAAATGAAAGGAGGAGCCTTTCTCCGCTGCTTTCGGTGGACTTGGGGATCGCTTCTATTACCTTCCGCATCAAACCTTTTCTATCATGACAATTGATTGGAAACTTTCGAATTGAATTCAATTACATTAATAAAGTTGGGATTGAATTCAATTTATACTATTTAAAATAAATTCAATAATATTAAAATTGAATTTAATTATATTATTTGGAACAAATCCAATAATATTAGAATTGAATTCAATTATTTCATATGACACATTTACTTTGACTAAAAAATAATATTATCCAAAATAAAAGTAATAATAATAATAATTATTATTATAATAATAACAATAGAAATAATAATCAAAATAAATGAAATATCTAAAAGGAATTTGTAAATTAATAATAATAATAATAATAATAATAATAATAATAATAATAATAATAATAATAACCCATATATAATATAAAATAATAATAATAAAACTATAATTATGTAAAAAAAAAAGTAAGCCTTGCCCTCGCTAGCCATTTCATGTTTCAATTATATATATTTTTTACATAATTATAGTTTTATTATTATTATTTTGAAATTATATATGGGTTATTATTATTATTATTATTATTATTATTATTAGTATTATTATTATTATTTACAAATTCCTTTTACATAATTATAGTTTTATTATGATTATTTTGAAATTATATATGGGTTATTATTATTATTATTATTATTATTATTATTATTATTTATAAATTCCTTTTGGATATTTCATCATCATCATTATTATTATTATTTACAAATTTCTTTTGGATATTTCATTTATTTTGATTATTATTTCTGTTATTGTTGTTGTTGTTGTTGTTATTATTATTATTATGACCCTTATTATTATTAATATTATTTATATTATTAGTATGATTATTTTTTCCTTAATAATAATAATAATAATAATAATAAGAGTTGGAGAAGAGGAGAAGAGAAGAAGAATTTTCAAGAGGTTGGAAATAATTCACGTGAGAGGCGCAGTGGTTATGAGAGGCGCAATTGTTGGGTTGAATTCACGTGGTTTTTAACGTGAATTCAACCCCTTAAAAAAGTGGGATTTGAATCCTAGTCGAATTAAATTCATGCTCTGTTTTTAAGTTCCAAACAGATGAATTGAATTCAATCTCAAGATTGAATTCAATTCATCGCATACCAAACAGCCTGTAAAAGCCCACCCCAATTCTCCTACCCTTTTATCAATTTTTATAATTGAGTTTTAATTTTAGTTTGATCCTAAACATTATTTAAATAAGACACTAACCCTGCGTTTGGTTACCATTCTCGGAGGTGAGGACGGATGACGAGGACACAAAAATTTTGTCCTTTGTCCTGTTTGCTTATCGTCCTCACTCATTTTTTTCCGTCCTTAGAGGATAAAGACAAAAATTTTTGTTCATTCCAAAACTGAGGTACAGAAATTCTTGTCTGACGGACAAGATGAAGAAAAGTCGAAAATAGCCTCGACTATCCTTTCAAACCTAAAACATAAACGAACCTCTATTGAACATCAACGTCCTCCTTCGTTCAGCTTCGTCTCCACTGTGCGCAGTAAGTAATTTCTTTTCTTGCATAATCTTCTCTTCGGTTCCCTCTTACATGTACACATATGGGTGTACATTTTCTCCACCTCTCTCTATTCTCCATAAGTTGGTCATTGTTTGCGTCTCTGATGCCATATTTGTTTGTGATCCGTCTCCAACGAACCTTGATCTTTGCCAACCCAGCCTGCTACCAATTTTCCTCTTTTCTGGGTAAGACATTCATCCCACCGTCTCTTTTTTTCTAAGATTGGTATGGGTGATGGGATCCGATTGGGTGTGGGAAATGGTTGATGGAGTTTTTGCTTTGTTAATGGATGTCGATTGGGTAAGAGAGGGATGGGTATCGATTGGGATTAGGTAATGTTATTAATGGGTTTTTCGAATAGATAACCTTTTTATCAACTTAAAGGTGTAGGTGTTTTCCCTAAGATTGATCTGAAATCGGTGTACAACTATTTGAGAGTAAAGAAAGAAGATGTCCCTAAGATAGCTTTTAGAATGAGATATGGGCATTATGAAATTTTAGTGATGCCTTTTGGACTCATAAATGCTCTGGTAGCCTTTATAGATCTCATAAATCGTAATTTCCATCCTTCTTAGATTAATTTGTGGTAGTTTACATTGATGATATTTTAGTTTATTCTAACAACCAAGAAGAGCATACTGAGCATTTGAGAATTATTTTGCAGACTTTGAGGGGTAAACAACTTTATGTCTAGTTCAATAAATGTGAATTTTGGCTTGATGAAGTTTTATTACTTAGTTATGTCATAATAGCAAATGGGATTAGATTTGATCCTAAGAAGATAAAAACCATTCTAGAATGGACGTTGCCTTGGAATGTTACAGAGATTAGAAGTTTCTTAGATTTGGCAGGATACTATAGAAGATTAGTTCAGGGATTCTCCATAATCATAGCAACTTTGACCAGATTATTTCAATAGAATGCAAAAATTGTGTGGAGTGATAAATATCAGGAAAGCTTTAAGAAGCTAAAGGCCATGTTGACTGAAGTGCCTATTCTTACACAACCTATACTTGGTAGAGACTTCGTGATCTACAGTGATGCCTTACCTAATGGGCTTAGATGTGTAATTATGCAAAAGGGAAGGGTAGTTGCTTATTCTCTTAAGCAACTTAAGCCTTATGAAAGGAACTACCTAACCCATGATTTAGAGTTAGCAGCTATAGTGTTTGGTTTGAAGATTTAAAGGCATTATTTACATGGATAGAAATGTTTTATTTTTTTATAGATCACAAAAGTCCTAAATATGTGTCTATACAAAAAGAATTGAACTTAAGGCAAAGAAGATAGATAAAGTTGATTAAAGATTATGATTCCATCATTGACTATCATCTAGACAAAGCAAATGTAATAATAGATGCTCTTAGTAGGAAATCATCATCATCTTTAAGAGAAACGAATGCCAGATTATTTGTAGCCAGTGATGGAGCCATTGTAGTTGATTTGAAGCTCAAATCAAACTTGTTATAACAAGTCAAGGAAGCATAGATGCAAGATAAAAAGCTAGTTACCATTCTTAAACAAATTCAAGAAGGGAAGGATAGTGAATATGTAATCATAAAGGATGGCTACTTGTATTAAAAAGATAGCATCTATGTTCCTAATAATGATGAGCTGAAAAAGAACATCATGAAGGAAGCCCATAGTAGCTCATATGTTGTGCACCAAGGAAGTACTAAAATGTACCAAACTTTGAAGACATATTATTAATGGTCAGGTATGAAGATAGACATTACAGATTATATTGCCAACTGTCTTACATGCCAATAAATAAAAGTAGAACATCAAGTTCCATCCGGTTTACTTTAACCACTATCAATACCAAAATGGAAATGGGATCAAATCAGGATGGATTTTGTTGTTGGTTTGCCTCAAACTAGAAAAAAGCATAATTCCCTGTGTGTGATTATAGATAGATTGACCAAGTCAGCTCACTTTTTACCTGTCAGAATTGACTACCAACTCCTAAAGTATGTAGAATTGTACATCAGTGAGATAGTGTGATTACATCTTCCATCGTATCAAACCGGGATCCAAGATTCACTTCAATATTTAGGAAGAAATTACATAAGGCCTTAGGTACTAAGCTAAATTTTAGTATATATTTTCATCCACAAATGGATGGACAATCAGAAAGAGTGCTTCAAATGCTAGAAGATATGTTTAGGAGTTGTGTTAGTGATTTTAAAGGAAGCTGGGATGAACACCCCCATTGATTGAATTTGCATATAATAATAGTTATCAAGCAAGCATACATATGGCATCGTTTGAGGCTCTTTATAGTGGGAAGTCAAGAACACCCTTATGCTGGACAGAACTCAATGAAAGCAAGATCGTGGGTCTAGAATTGATAAGTGAAACAGAGGATAAGGTGAAGATTATAAAGGAAAGGTTGAAAGTTGCTTCTAATCAACAAAAATTATATGTATATTTGAAGAAAAAGGACATTGAATATGATGTTGGTGACAATGTTTTCTTGAAAGCTTCACCATAGAAGAAAGTGTATCGATTTGATAAGAAGGGTAAGTTAAGCCCTAAATTCATTGTTCCATATAAAATCATTAAGCTTGTGGGACCAGTAACCTGTAGATTAGCATTGCCACAAGATTTGGAAAAGATTCATGATGTCTTTTATGCATCTATGTTAAGGAGATATCGGTCTGATCCATCACATATTATAAAACTGGAAGATATTAAAATATAACCATATTTAACTTATGAAGAGAAGCTAGTGAAAATTCTAGCTAGAGATACAAAACAACTGAAAAACAAAATGGTTCCACTGGTGAAAGTACTATAGACGAACCACGAGGTTGAGGAAGATATATTGGAATATGAAGAAACCATGAGAAAGTCTTATCCATTGCTATTTGTCATAGGTAAATTTTGAGGACGAAATTATATTTTAGAGGGGAAGACTTATAACATTCCAAAAATTTCATTTTTCATAAATAATACTTTTCAGGCCATGGATAGTGCATTCTGAGGTAAATAGTGACACCCAGGACCCAGACTGTACTTTATTTTATTTGGCATTAGTATTATTCAAGGATAGCCTAAGGATCAAATTTGAGGTCCAAATGAGTTCATTTTCACAATTTGACTAAGAGTTGACCAATAGTCAAAATTTAACCTGAGAAAGGGGTGAAAGTTGAACCCGAAATAAATGATATTAATTAAGGTATTTATGTAGGGTTGATATTTTATTAGGATTAAATCCAACTAATGGATTAAAATTGAAAGTTAATTTTGAATCTTAAAAAAAAAACTCTATTGGCTTTAAGGGACCACATTGTATTATTTGCCACCTGTTCACTCCCTTCTTCCCCAAGAATGTCGAGAACAACCTCCTTCTTTTTTCTTCCTTTGTTTTTCATTTTTCTTCCATTTTTAAGCCAACTTTCGCTATCTTTAACCCCTAAATCAACTATTAAACACTAAATCATCAACTTAGGGTCCCTAAACTCACCATATAAACAAGAATTTTGGAAAAAGATGAAGAAAAAGTATATGGGTCTTTTTGATGAATAGTACCCAAAATTAATAAGGTAAGTTAATGGAGTTTTAGTTGTTTTTAGTTTTAGTGTAGTTGCATGCATTATTGAATAAAAATGCATGAAATTGAATTGTTATGAAATATTATGAAGATAAAGAAGAGGAATTGAAGGAGAGAGAGAAAAGGAAAGAGAAGGAATAAGGAATTAATAATGAAATTGAAGTTTATTAAAGCATAATTTGAAGAATTGGATATCAATTTGGTATGTGTTTAAGCAATTTTATTTTTCCCTAAAAATCATGTATTATGTAATCTTGAGATAAAATTGGGGGTTTATGAAATTATTGATAAAAATATTCAGTTGGATGCTAAATAAAGTGGTATATGTGATTAACTTAAATTTTGAAGTTATAATTTGTATTTCCCCCAATTGGTATACATTATGTTTGAATTTAGAAATTTGATATACATGTTATTTTAACTAATTTGTGAGATGAATATGTCTTGCATGTTATATGAAGTAAATTAAAATCAATATTGAAAAAAAGGAGTGATATTTACTTTGGTTGAATATGGAATAACTTGAATTGGTTCTTATGAGACTATATCATTAAATTTCAATGACATTTTAATTAGAATTACCCTTATTAAAATAGATAGGAATTTGAAGAATATGATAAGGTTGATATGCCAATTAGGAAGTTAGCAGTACTGGGTCATGATATGTGTTACCGTACTATATGGCTTCGAGGGCTTAGTTCCAGTGTAAGATATTTGGTTTATGTTATAGACTGCATGGCTCCGAGAGCTCGGCCCCGTAAGATATAGATATGCAAATGGACAATATGGTTTCGAGAACTCGGTCCTGTATTTTTAAAATCCCAATTATCTGACTCGGTGATGCAATTCTGTTGGATTTTACTTGGGGCAATTGTAGAAAAATATGTAAATGCATTACTAATGATGAAAGTAGTAATTGGTTGCAAAATTAAAATTTACAATTTATTGATAATTATGTAATCAGATATGAATGAATATAATAGATACATGCTTGTATTTCAAAAAGTAATTTTAATGCCTAGTTATGCTTAGAAATAAATGAAGATATTTATATTTAAAAAAATATTATATATTATGCAAGTAATGGTTGAATGAATTGAATTTGGTGACAAATGGAATTTCTTGAATACACTAAACCTATAGTTTAGCACGTGGTTTTCTTTCCATATGCAAGTTTTGAAGAAAATTAGAAGAAAGTTGTAGTGGATCTACTACAAAGACTAGATTCACATAGAGAATTGTGAAAGACTTTGAAGTGGATGTACTATATAATTATATTTTGTTTTGGTTATAGCATTTACACATAAAGAAATGAACGATCTTATAGAATAATAATAATAATAATAATAATAATAATAATAATAATAATAATAATAATAATAATAATAAATGACAAAACCAAAAATAATAGGAAACACTAAAACTAATAGAAATAATAATAAAAATTCTATAAGTGTTATTTGCATTTATGTTAGCTATATCTTGAGAATTGGGTATTTTTATTATTATTTCTATTTAATGCTTTTATTTCCTCATTACTTGTATTTTCATTTATTTTATGTTTTATGAATTGTTTCTGTTACCTGCATCATTCTTATTTTGTCTCATTTGCATGTGGGTCCACCGAAAACAACCTCTGTATTATGTAGGGGTAAGGCTACATACTATCGGAGCTCCTCAGACGCTACTTCATTGCGGGATTTCAGACTGGGTGATGATGATGATATGAAAGTTATGTATAAAATTTGGTTTAGATGAGTTGAAATGTATTGGATAATAGGAAAATTATTTTGTCAAAGAGTTTGACACAGAGATAGATAGTTGAGTAAAATGAATGAGAAATGTATTAAAATTTCTTGTAGGTGGTTTTAAGTGAATATAGAGGAAATTCTATCAAAATTTGTATAAAGTGAATATAGTATTTGCTAGAATAATGAGGTTTTAAATAGAAACTTTGTAATTCAAAATTTTAGGTATTTAAGGATGTGGTAACACTTAGTATTTCGATTTCATAATCAGATATGAGGTATTACACATACTCAAATTTTATCTAGATACTAATTTTCTTCAAAACCTTTCTAAAATTGATAGAATCAAAAGGCATTCCCTACTTTAAAATAACTTTTCCATCCTTTGAACTCAAAGTACTAAAGTGAGAACATATTAGCTTTTTCTTCTCATTATATGAACTTCCTTATAGGATACAAATATCTTCTCCATTTGTAGGAAAATTCCGGTGTGTACATCACATGCACACGGTGCAGAAAACAAAAATTTTTGTTCCGGGACCTTCCTGAAAGTCAGGATCTTTGTGTCTATATAACAATGTCAAACCATAACGACCAAAGGAGACCGTCTCTAATGGTATCTACGCAGAGGTCGGAGAACCTAACCGGGGCAAACCCTTTTGACCCGGGAATAGCTAGAATAAAGTAAAGACTGCTAGATCTTACCTTATTCTTGGAGAGCTAAGGAAAGGACGATGGTGGAGAAGCCTTGGAGGAGATGAAGTCGTGAATGCTAGAGAGAAAGCTTTGAAAACAATTTTCTTAAGAAACTTAACAATTAAGTCTCTCATTCTCTCTTATCTCACTTGCTCACCGTCGACCATCATCTCCTTTTATACTTATCTTTAACTTTTAAAGATATTAAAAGCTAAGGAAGGGAGGCCATCCACGTTAGTCACATATAATAATTAAATAATCAATTTAATCATGATGTTTGACTTGGTCTCCTCTCCTCCTTTGGACGATAATCACATATATACATATATATATTAATTAATTCTCAATTAATTAATCATATATGTATATATATAAATGCTGAAGAGGTCCAGTCACACTGGGGTCGGTCCTACCGGCCTACCGGTCCCGGTATGAAAAAAATACCAAAGACCTGTTTCAGCAATATCGATGTCGCGATCTCATCGGGACATATCCCAATCTCATCGGGATCCATTTAGTCCTATTGCTCTCCATATATTGGATCTCTGTC
>JANZLX010000211.1:11468838-11481262 GCA_025531955.1 Erythroxylum orinocense | reverse complement strand
CTAGTCGGGACATAACCCCCGACGTGCCTTCTTTGTTTTGCAGGAAGCTCAACGTCAAGGTCATTACAGCAAGCATCTAACTGATGGATCCGAACGGCAACGCACAGTTCAGCCAGAATCCGGCAGAACCAGAAAGTTTAGTTCAACTTAGGGTCATTTCTAACCAATTATAGGCTTGGGATAAAATAAGAAAAGGACTTTATGAATTGATAATATATAAATGTCTAAATTATTTTTATCAAATAAATTTAATATTTATACATGAATTACTGAAGTCATAAATTTACATACTCAACAAAATACTATGGGCAAATGATTATAATAACAACAGATCAGTAATATCAAATTGTAAAACACTAAGAGAACTGTACTAACAAATATACAAATGATTCATGAAAAACAATTTCTCTATGTACTTTTAGATGCAAAATTATTATGTCCAACATATCTTTCTCAGTACATAAAATAGTTAAATCATTCAACAATTTTTGTAAGATTGATGATCTCAAGTAGGCTTTTAATAATTTTAACGTTGAAAAACTTCTCTCAACTAATGTTATAGTCACAGTTACAGTTAATAAAATTTGATAAGCAATTCAAACATTTGGATAAAAAATATACACGTTTGACAAATTTAAGAATTTCAATAGATAATATTAACTCATTCGACAAAATCATTTCCAACACTTTTAATTTACAAAAAAGATCATCTAAATCCACGTTTGAAAAATTATTATGAGAAAAAAGTAGTAAAATTAGTGCAATATTTTCTTTGTTCATTATCATTCTACAACCTCAACTTTTTTAAATCAAATAAGAATATAAAATTACTTTCAAATGTCATTAATTTTTCAAATATATTCTTCAATAAAGCAATTGTCATATTCCTAACAACTAGAAAATATCTAATTTCAGAGGTCTCCTCAATTGATTTTGTTTCTCTATCATGTTCATTACATCTAGATGAAAATGTAACGCCTAAATTAATCTAATGTGCAAGGCTTTTGGCAATATATATTGTGGAGGTAAACCCTTCATCTAAAGTGCAAGGCTTTTAGCAATATTTATAATAAAAATAAACTCTTTGTTTCTATATTTCTAAAAAAAATATCATCACACCTTTTAATTGATCCATAGTAGCGTCGATGCATATAAATCTAGACTATAACTTTTTACTCACCATATTAATAGCAAATAAAATCTCATACTAAATAACCATGCTAGGTAAAAACTCAAAACTCTTAAGTGTAGTAACCCAAACTTTCTGCTTAACTTTGACTTAGCATCATCATAAGATCTACGCAATTCCATAAAAGCCAATCTTATTTAAGGAGCTTGAAATCTAATAGCTTTAACACTTTTTATTTGACTATCCCAATGAGTATTGGACAATGATTTCATAGTTAAGCCTGAAACATTTTTAAGTAAAACCTTCCAACATTTAGGAAAATTTGAAAATAATGCATATATGTGTTGCATAATTCAAAATAATGAAACAACTTTAACATAAGAGTGTGTCATCTACCTTTAAGTAATTACTTTTGAGCTCTTTGGTGCTTTCCCTTTAAATTAGAACCATTATCATAACCTTGACCACTCATATCGTAGATATTAAGATTAAGAGACTTCAATGCATTCAATAATTCATTAAAAATCTCAATCTAGATGTGTCATCTACCTTTAAAAACTCTAAAAAGTACTCTTCTATTTTTATTTGTTATTTGACATATTCACTTATCATACAAATAGACTCATTTGATCTTAATGACTCAAATATAAGGTACAATCAAGAATTATAGAAAATTATTTCACCTCTTTAATAATCTTTATGATAAAAATTCTAATACTATGGGCCAAAAGACAAATCAATTCATTTTGAATTTTGTGATCAAGATAGTGATGATGAATTTTATGATTTTAAATGTGTCATGATCTTACATTATTACATCACATCAAATTCAACAATCATCTCAGTAATCTTAAAAAAATAGTATTATTATCTTGGTAAAGTTTCTCATTGGATCTTTGAAAAGTAAAATTATATTTAACAAAATATTTCACAACAAGAGCTATTCTTATCAAAATTTGTCTTCAACATTCTTTCTCTTTTACAATTTCCTTATTGCAAATCTTTATCAACTAATTAATTTTTGTTCAATCTTACTTTTAGTTCATTCGAAGTGTTTATGTTAGTCATATGCTCAACACTATTCTTATATTCTTTGAGTTTGCATTAAGATGCTTACAATCTCTAAATCCATCAATTGCTAATGCACTTTGTTTGCTATTAGATTTGAATAATTTACAATAAAAACAATATACTTTATCTATATTGTGAATTATGAATACTTGATGTTTTTGTATTCACTGTACACACTATTTATATACATGTTTTATGCCTAAATATGGTAAGTAGTTATTGCCAATCCCTATAATCAAGCTTCTTATAATCAATCTGTAATATCTATACATTCATTCATAATCTTCGTAACAGTAACACTCCCCCTTAAGTTGGAGCATAGATGTTTATCATGCCCAGCTTGTTACATAAATATTCAAACCAGGTCCCATTTAGAGCTTTTATAAAGAGATCCCCTAGTTGTTCTGCAGTGTTCATATGTCCTATAAATACTATATTTTATTGTAACTTTTCGTGATCAAAGTGACAATCAATTACATTACGCTTTGTTTATTCTTGAAGCACATGATTAAAACCTAGATGAAGAGCAGCTTGGTTATCAAACTATAATTTTGTTGGCATATTACCTTTAATTTTGTCAAAATTTGATACATCCACATTATTTCATAAACAGATTATGCCATAGCTCTATACTTTGATTCTACACTTGAGTGAGCTACAAAATTTTGTTTCTTACTTTTCTATCAAACCAAAATTTCCCCAACAAAAACACAATAGCATGTGGTGGATTTTTTTTTTTTATCAATCTTGGACCTTGCCCAATTTGTATATAAAAAGCATTCTATATGAGCGTGACCAAGATTTCTATAAAGTATACCTTGTCTAGGTGCTCCCTTCAAGTAATAAAAGATTTGCTCCAAAGCAGTTTAGTGATAAATTGTTGGCAAAAATATAAATTGGCTCACAATAATAATTAAGTAAGAAATATGAGGACGAGTCACTGTAAGATAATCTAGTTTTCCAACAAGTTTTTCAAACAAATCTCCATGTTTTGTGAGTTGCACATTAGGTGACATAGAAGCACTATATGGTTTAGCCCCTAATTTTCCTATTTCAGATAACAAATCTAGTACATATTTTATTTAAGAAAAAAATATTTCATTCTTATGCCTTATTACCTCAACTCCCAATAAGTATTTTTAAACTCAAAATCCTTTGTTTGTAAATGACTGTGAAGGAATGTTTCCATAGATGAGATTCTAATGGCATCATTGTCAGTGATAACAATATTTTCTACATTGAAAATAAGAATAACAATACCATATGTAGAAAACTTGTAGAAGATAGAATGATTAGATTTGCTTTTGTTTATTTTAAATTGTTCAATGACTTGACTTAACTTTCCAACCAAGCACAAATACTCTATTTTAAACTATATAGAGATCTTCAAAGATGGCACATTTTCTTATACTCCCTCTAAGCAACAAACCTAGGTGGTTGCTCTATGTAAACTTTCTCTTCTAAATTTCCATATAGAAATGCATTCTTTATGTCTAATTGATGCAAAGGCCAGGCATGAGTAGCTACCATAGAAATAAACAAACGAACATATGTCAAATTAACCACAGGAGGGAAGGTACTAAAGTAGTCTACACCATAAGTCTAAGCATAGCCTTTGACAATAAGGCAAGCTTTAAGTTGGTTTACTGAGCCATTAGGATTTAATTTAACAAAAAATACCTATTTACATCTGATATCCTTTTTTTGTATGTAAATTCACTAAATTCCAAGTACAATTAGTATTTAAAGCATTTTATCTCTTATATCATTGTTGCTTGCCAACTAGGATGAGACAATACCTCACGAACAATTTTAGGAATAGACACAAAATTTAGAGAAGAAATAAGACAACATGAAGTGGATGATAATTGATCATATGAAACAAAATATGAGAATGGATAAATGCATTGACATTTACTTTTCCGGAGAGCAATTGGAATTTTAAGATTATTATTCATGAGATTTGATGCTAAAGGAGAAATTGGTTTTAGATGTGTACCAAGAACATCTCATCATATATAGTAGACATGATGAAAAGGTTGAGGTGTTGGTGGTGGCATTGCTATCGAAATAGTATGTGCAAAAGCAACACTTAGTGACTGATAAGTAATTTGGTATACTAACAATTCATCATTCTACCCTTGACTATTAAAAGTGGTTTAAGAATTAGGAAAGTAAGGAAGACGTTCCATAAATATGACATCAATAGATACAAGATATTTAGTAAGCCTAGGACAATAACATCGATACCCTTTCTGAAGGCGAGAGTAACCTAAGAAGACACATTGTATAGAATTGAAATCTAATTTGGTGACTTGAGGACAAACATCACAGATACAACATGTATTTTCAAATATACGAGGCTTAATGGGGAACAAAGTTTTAGTAGGAAAGATAATTTGATAAGGAATCTCACCATAAAGGACTAACGATGGCATATGATTAATAAAAAAATAGGTTATAAAGACTACATTAACCCAAAAATAGTTAGGTACATATGTGTGGAAGGTAAGTGCTTTAGATATTTCGAGGAGATATTTTTTTTTCTTTCAACCACATTGTTTTGCGATGGTGTATCTATTTAAGAAATTTGATGAATGATGCCATTTTAAAGCATATATCTCTATAAGGGATTAGAAAGGTAATTTTTTGGCATGATTACTTTGCAAAGTATGTAAAGAAACATTAAATTGTTTTTGATTTCAACATCAAAGCTATAAAATAGGAAAAGAACTTGAAATGATTTTTCATTAAATAAAGCCGATTCATCTGAGAAAAATTATCGATAAAGACAAAAAGACACAAAAACCCTTTTTTAGATACAATAGGACACAAAGCCTAAACATTTGAATGAACTAATTTAGACAAAAAAAACTATCTCTTTTATTGACTAGAGAAACATAAAGCAAACAATGATAATTAATAAATTGACATGATGAACAATTTAAAGACGACATAGTTTTAAATTTTAGATATAGTTTCTTCAACACAAATAAGAATGCATGGCTTAACCAATAATATGCTTCAAAAGAGTTAAGATCATGGAGCGAGCAATGGATATGGGCACATATTTATGGATATTTAGAACATAGATACCTCATAATACATGTCCTATAATAATAATCTTATTTGTTATAAGATCCTAAAAAATACAGTATTCTAAAAAAAGACACATTAATTTAGAGCTTAATTTATTCATTAAGTTGAAAGAAAATCCTGGTAGGCCTAACATAAATGATAAGGAAAGCAAAGGAGTAGGTTGAGCAGCTCTAAAATCAAAAGCAGAAGAGGTAGAACCTTCCATTGAAGTGGCTTTGGAATGAGAATTATGGCGTGTAAAGTTAGTAAGCAGATTAGGAATACCTGTCATATGATTGTTAGCATCGGAAAGGAAGAAAAGAGACACTTATCAGGATTAACAGTTTCAACAATGACAGTGATAGAGTTAGATGAGCTTTGTATGGCTTCTTGATACTAACAAAATTTAGCAAATTCATATGCAAAAACTAAGATTGTTTACTCTAAGGATGTGCTAGTTGTGGTATAAATAGCTGCAACATGAGTTGAATGAGATTTTTTTAAAATTTGTTTAGCAGTTTTAAACACGTTTGTTTGATATGACCAACTCATGATAATAGTTAAATTCAACACTTCATGCATCAGGATTCCCCTTTTCCCAGCCCACTATACTATTTCCTTTATTTTGACTTCAATTAAAGGAACATTTATTATTCTGTCTAATAAGCAAGTTAATAGACAATAGTGCATAATTATTAATGATGAAGTAGGACAATGGCAAGTAAATTGGTGGCAAGCAATGCACAAACCTCCTTAAGCAGTCGATGGTGATGATGGATCAAACACCCAGGCAAGTCAGGAGGGAGAGGCAACATCAGGAGAAGTGATGAGGTGGTACTGCTCCAACACATTTATTTTCACACACTAACACATAGGACTAGAAGATGAACTTTCTAGTGGAACATATAGGGCACTTGTGAGACCTCCGGTGATTGATTTTTTAGTAAAGCTCAATCGGTGGTAGGCAACTCTAACTGTGGGGTGACAAGACTAAGTCTTCACTTTACATTAGTGACCCTAAGGTAAGTAAATAATTCCAACTATGTTGGCAGTGAGAAAAAATCATCACCTTGAAATGGTGATGGTCACATGTCGTAATACTACCAAAATAACTAGACTAAACTATGGTTAGCAGTAAATCTAGGTCTATTCCACAGAGATTAATTCTAATTACTTTCTTAATTTATCTATATAAGCAAAACAAGAGGTTTTTTGGTTTGAAACAAATTAGAAAACAAAGTAAAATTAAATATGTAAAAATAAATCAAATTAAATAGCAACAAAGTGATAAAGTTGATGAATGAGTTGAAATCTGATTCTTTGGTTTAAACTTGGACTAAACACAATTTCGTTCAATTATCATTTTTACATCTCTCTTAAGACTATTGATCGTGAACTAATAATAAGCTTTGTTAATTCCGGTTTTTCCTTAGATCATAGTTAATCAAAAAGAGCTCATTAATTAATCCTAACTATCGCAAAACCTAAAAGAAGCTCTTTAAGTTGATTCGAACATCCGCTTTACAAATGAGAAAAATAGATCAATCTAAGTAACAATCACACAAGCTCGGATTATTTAACTTACGCTATGTTATCTCTAACGATTTAATACCCTTAGCTGCCATGTACAACCTTTAACACGACTATTATGTATTGCATTCATGTTCTAGCTATAGGTTTTCATGAAAAATGAATCAACAAAGCATTAAAATCATTCTCATATAACACTCCGAAAAGAGGTAAAGAAAACGATAGACAACAACAATCTGCTTAATGTGCTTCTTAGCCTCTACTGCACCTCCGAATCGGTGTTAGGAAAGTTAGCTGTCATCTCGATCTTTAAGCTTTTACCATCAGCCATCCTCTCCATTGCCACTGTTAATGTTGAACGAAGAAACAACTGAAGAGAAAATAGAAGAAGGGTCCTATCAGCTAGGTCTATTCCCACATACCATTTTGCTGTCACTCTCTTTTCCTTTTATACTAAAATTTAGGTTTAAAATCGAGTGACACCTAGCCAGGACACCATGTCATTCTCTAGTTAATTCTCAGTTGTGAGAATTCACGGCCATACAAAGTCATTGCATAGTTGTGCAAACCTCTCACGACTGTGCATTACCATGCACAGCTGTGCATGGCCTTCTCATAGTCGTGCATGGCACTCTCACGGCTGTGAGAAATCTCTCACAACTGTGAGAGATGATGCATCAGCATGAGAGATTTCTCACACTCATGCAGTCTAATGTTTGGTCGTGAGATTTCTCCTTTCCTTGTTTTTCATTTGACATTCTTTCTTGCCTTTTCTTCTTCATGCTCCATGAATCAATATAATATGGAAATTGAAAAGATGGCTTCAATGACATGCTTTCGAAAAGTACCTAAGATCAAATATAAGCTAAAGTGAGTGTCCTAAGCATTTCTAAAGCATTAATCACTAAGTTTAGTATATCAAATGACTCAACATTTAAACACATATCAGGTGACCCAAACACTTGCAAATACAAGTAGAGAAACATTGAAAATATACTAAAATTTTACACTTTGGCAGAAACTTTAAACTTTCAAATAGCCAAGTATGATTTTGGTACCATGTTATGAATTATGAATAATTGACGTTTTTGTATTCACTATACACTACTATTTATATACGTGTTGTGTGCCTAAATATGGTAGGTAGCTATCGTTAATCCCTATAATCAAGCTTCCTAAAATCAAGCTATAATATATACATATATTCATAATCTCTATAATAGTAACAATCTATATGTTTAGAGTAAACCAATTATTTTTTATTACTTGATAATCTCTCAATTACTTAATTTTTTAGAATAATAAGAATATGAAAAATGTTAAAGTATAGTCTAAATGAAACACAAGATTCAATTTTCTAACAGATCTTTTTTCAACTAAAATGTCCCTTACTTAATTATCAAGATTATCCTAATTTTTGGAACCATTAATATCCAACAGTGAGATTTGTTGCTCATTTCTGCCTAAATTTTCTACATTTGATGCATTTGATGCATGATCATGCTTACTCTAATCACTAACATCCTCATGAATATGAATCTCATCACTTAAATTTTCCTGATGTTGTTCAAAATTACCTTTATTTAATTCCTCAAGATTCTTAGTAAAGGGCTTACTATTTTAACAAATTTAGTTATAGCTCCTTTTTTGGATTCTATTAACTGTTCTACTTGTTGTCTTTTTTTTCTCCTTTTTCCCTTCCAAATCAATGCTTTCTAGGCAACAACATATAAAACAGTTATAACACAATTGGACTAGAAAAAGAACAAAAACATATGTATGGAATTGGAAGAAGCAGGCAAACATAATAGAACATCAATGACTCGACCATAGATCACAAAAGTATATCAATGTAATTATATATGGGTTAATTACTAAAAAAAAGCCCAAACTTTCTTCAATTTTTTAATTATAGCTCGAACTTTAAAAGTAGTAATAAAATGCCCAAACTTTCAATTTTTTTTAATTATAGTCCAAACTTCATAAAGTGGCAATAAAATTCTCAAATTTTCTATTTTCTTCAAATTTAGCCGGACGTTATCGATTGTTCTCCCGATGCTCTCAGCCCTTTGTTTTATGTTTGTTCTTCTGACACCCCAAACTACTCTCACATTATAGTACTACACCAATAAGCTCTTCATTTTTAAGTCGCTCTCCTAATGCCCTTACTGTGAGAGCGTCGAGGCTGCATAATCTAAAAATCAAAGGATGAGGGGGTCGAGAGAATAAACAAAAATGAATAGAAAAATTGAAATCAAAGCGTAAGGTCGTCAGAGCTATATAATTTGATTTAGGTCATTTTTAAACAACGACACCATTTTAAATATGTGATTAAATGACGTTGTTTCATTAATCTTCATTTGTTATGTTAATTTTAGCTGACGTGTATTAATAATTAAGGTTTCTGAAATATGTGGCAAGGCACGTTAGCAAACTTAACTGAAACACTAATGTTGAGCTAGAATTAAAAAATTAAAAGTTTGAACATTTTATTGCTACTATTTAATGGTTAGGCTAGAATTGAAAAAAATTAAAAATTTGGACATTTTATTACTACTTTTTAAAGTTCGGGCTATAATTGAAAATTTGACAAAAGCTTGTATTGTTTTTGATAATTATCCCATTATATATATGTTATATAAGAAAAAAGGAACAATTTATTATCATATATGGGAAATTAAAGAAAAATAAATTATTTAGATAAATTTCAATTCGAATTATCACATGATTAATGGTAAAAAGATACTAACAAGAATGAGTTGAAAATTTTAAAGTTAGGAAACTTGTTACAAATATTAAAAAATATTTGAAGAATAAAATAAGAAGATTTAAATTAGAAAATAATGAGATGATTATCCTTGTATAGATTCGATTGCATACATATATTTATAACATGTCTTACAACATCCATGTAATAGTTTAATCAGTATAACTAGATTATCATAATTTAGAAATTGATGTTTAAAATGAAATTTTGACTTAATTTGTTGTAATATTAGGTGAAGAAGTGATATTATGATAAAATAATGATTAACTAACTAAAAAGTTATTTATGTTATTCACATAATATGATGCACGAGAGAGTAATAAACATAATAACTTAATAAATAATATATTAATAATAAAATGATTTATTAGCTACATATGTTATTCTAGTAATTTAATAGGGATATCATACTTAATAAAAGAAATATAAGTTATTGAAAGAAGTTATTAAAATAGTTCAAGAATAACTAACACCACAAATTATACAGTTTGATTTAATAATTAAATTATGATATATAGATTAAATTAACTCATTTAGTTTTAACTCTTATGAAAACTCTAAAGGTCTTTAATAGGATGTCTGGGATCCAGGTGAATTATTTAAGAGTGGTTTCTTCCTCTCGAAAAGTGCTGGAAATCATAATTCTACTATGACTGCCATAATAGGTTTCAAACAACAAACTCTTCTTATGATTTACCTTGGCATTCCAATTCACATCTTTAAGATTAAAAAACAAAGATTTTAGCAGTTTACTTGATAAAATCAATCCCAGAATTTTTCCATGAAGATTAAAACATCTCTTTACATATGGTAGAACTTAGTTTATTGTCTCCATTCTGAACTCCATCAATATATATTGGGTTGCTCCCATTGCTTTCCCAAACAACATCATTAGATCTATTGAGAAGAACTTTAATAGGTTTTTATGATTTGGAGGAAATGGAAGTCCTAATAGAGTCAAAATGAAATAGGGAGAAATATGCATCCCTAAAGAACAAGGAGGCCTCCTTTAGAAGAAGTTGTTGGTTGATGCCTCACTTCTTAGATGTGTAGTTCGCTATAAAGACACAGTAATAGAAGGTCTGATGAAAAAGGGGCTCATCCAACAAGTTCCTATTGCTAGCTTTTTGAAAACTAAAATTACTCATACTAATATTAACATAGTTGAGGATAGGATCATTTGGAAACACACATCTAATGGCCAACCAATCATACAAAAAGGTTTTATTTGGTGATTTGGTATCTATATCTTAGACTAAGGTGGTGGGGTTCAGTTATCTTCATCCACAAGCATCCACCAAACTTTGGCTTGCCATGAAGAACAAGCTATCAACTGTAAATAAACTTTCTAAGTTTTTAAATCTCACTAATTGGTGTACACTTTGCAGATTTGCTAAGGAAAGCATAAACCACTTATTGTTCCAATATAGCTTCACTAATGAAATTTGAAAAAAACTACTACTCAAATGCTTGATCATTGATGCACCAAATGATTTGAACAACATCAAGACCTGGTGCTCAATAATCAGCCACCCAACAAAACTGTAAAATGATTCTTTTGCATTTTCTTATCTTTGTTGATCATAACCATTTGGGATGAGAGAAATAATTGAATTTTCTAAGATACATGCATCACCAAAGAGCAATTCTATAATCATCTTATAGAGTTCATCAGGTTCCAAATAAGTACCTACAAACGTAGATTCCAAGAAGTGCAGTATCTCCTCTCCAATTGGAATGTTTATAACTATCACCCCTAAATCCAATGAGTTGTAAGCCTCTCTAATTTCTAGTGCCCTCTTTATGCTTGTAATTTTACTTGTTAACCTAGTATGCCTTTTATAGCTTAATCCAATTAATATTTTCTATAAAAAAAGCATAACATATAGAAGTAGGGTTGTATGAATATCTTTATCATGAATTGGTGGTAAAAGATAACTAAACTCAATAGATCTTAAACCTTTCTATAATTTCAATATCAATGTTATGCCTCTCATTTGTTTTAGTTTAATTTTAATTTATTTAATACTTATCATAACAATACTAATTAAATATTAGATTGTTAATTAAGTACATCATCATTTGATTAATTTTAACATAAGTTTGATAAGATTCAATATAAATAAATAAAATTTTTTATGTTTATAACTCTTCTACTATTAATAACATATTACCATCGATATATTTAAACATTTTTAGGATGTGAATGTAAAACATTTTTTCATAGGTTATCTGATATCTAATATTTTAAGGGTTAATTTACAATTAGAGCATTGTAAGTTATAAATATTTAAACGCAGATTGAAACTAGAATTTAGCTTATTTAATTGGATTCCTACTTTGTGACTCGAAGAAAAAAACATTGTAGTTGATTGATTCCTTGAAATAACTCTCTGCCTTGTCTTTATCTTTTATTTCCAAGCAGACTCGTCAAACTGCCCAATGGATGGTCAGAATCAATAGTTCAATGAGAAACTGCAACTATAAATCTTTTCTTCTCAGTTTCTCCTACATAAAACCTTTCAGACAGATTTATTAAATTTTAAGTTGAATAGAAGGTTCAACCTATTCTTAATCTGCCTAAATGTTTACAGTTATGAACCTTGTTTTTTTCACTTTAATTAGGAAATAATCAAAATATTTATTATAAAATTGTAAAATTATAAAAGATGAAGAATGAATTTTCTTATTTTTCACTCACTGTTCTGTACACCGAATGGGAGTAATATATACACTTGTTGTAACAATATGACAGCTGTACAATCTTTACGGTTACAGAAAAGCAATATGCAAATATGAGTGTCTTCTAGAATGATCCTTTAGTCTTTAGCTGATGGGCCTGAATCTTG
>JANZLX010000211.1:11440685-11452926 GCA_025531955.1 Erythroxylum orinocense | reverse complement strand
ATTAACACATTTTTATCACATAAAAATATTTTTAAGGTTCTGGAACCGAAATATAAACATACAAAAACATCAAACAAAACAGATCCTACAATTTCTGAAAAACTATCCATATATGAAAATTGTTTGATAAAATTATTAAAACATTTTTAATAATTCTAAAAATATTATAGAGGCATAAACACATCACAAATATGTTCGCATAATTTTTACATAATCAAATTCCATGAACATCATTTTTAACCTCATAAGTTTAGCCAATAGAAATTACATGCCCATCAGAAAGGCATATTTCATGCATGTTATTGTAAATTTGAAATTAAATATTTTAATCACATTAAAAATATTTTCAATTATGCTGAATCATTCAATACATCTTATGAACAGATTGGTGAAAGAAAATCATGAAATCCAATTTTCTATAATTAATTTTGAACGAAACATTACAGGATTATAAGTTGTCACAACATGAAAATAGTTTTGACATATCATATATTCTACCTCTAACAAAGCACAAGATGGCTCTGATACCACTGTTAAGTTTTGATCATGCATCTCATACATAATATATATATATATATATAATATGCAGCAAAAAATAAAATAGAATCTAAAAAAATAGATATACTCATACATATAGATATAGAAAACAAAACATAACATGCAATATATTTACATACCTATCCGAAGATCTCCTTCGTTTTTTAATTTTTCTCCGCGTTGGGTTATTGTAAACCATAAAATTCAACATAGACCATCTCTAATGAAAGTCTACATAAAGATAGAAGGATGAAACCTTACTAGGAGATGTCTATAATTCTTTCTTTGTGCTAGCAAAGACAAGAACTCTTATGAGAGTTAGAGAGAAAAAGAGTATGTGTGTAAGAAAGAATTTATCTTTCACTTGTATCTTAAACAAAATGCACAAAAATGATTATTATTTTTTGCCCTCTTTGGGCTCTCATAATGCTCATTGTTAATGGGAAGTTAATGGTCATGAATATCATGCATTAATGGAAGTTATGGGAAGTTAATGACCATAAATAGTATGCATTAATAGAAGTTTTGGGAAGGTAATGACCAAATTGGCAGCCAACAGCACTTATTTATAATGCATTCCATGCAACGGTTTCTAGCACAATCACATTGCGATACCATCCTGAAACACTCTCTTATATCTTGAATCACCATTTAAGACCATTTTACTCATCCTTTAGATCTCCTATATGTGTAACCTATTAGGTTTCCGGCTATGTTGACCACTTGAATTAATACTTAATTCAAGTAAGTCAAGAACGATATCTAGCAACATGTCCTGACCTCCAATTGAATGGAAAGTCAGTGGTTTGACTATTAACCCTTCCATATGCAATGTTGCCATGCAATTTGTCCTTGCACCATCTATACCCCACTTGGTTCAGAGTATGGTCAAAGTGCCAACTCCCACTAGACTGACTACGTCACATCTAGTCCAACTGATATTAGATCTTTTCCTGAGGATATCATTAGTCAATGTATCATTGAAGGCTCTCTTCATGAAACATATCTACTTTGGCCAGAGACTCCCGAGTAATGACCCCGATAAGAGACCGTAGGTATCATCTCCTTTTATCAGGAGTGGTGAATCTTTTATTGGCTACTTAATTACCTCCGAATACCTTAAGCGGTACTTAATGACCTCCTATGAGTAACCCCTGAAAGGCACCGATGATTGGAGTCAGAGTATAGGATCAGTATCTGAGATATCCTTTACCACCTCAAGTTAAAGGATATTTGCACCATTGCTATGATAAGACCATCATTGACAATGGAATAGAATACCCATATAATTATCTCATAATAGGTCAATTTGATGTACTTACTACCCTTATTAAGCATTCACATGTTCACTTTAAACAACTCATGTCTACAGCTTATAAGGTCTACTGTTTGATCCAATCAAGGAGTATAACATGTACTAGTTTATTCGGATTAATGATATCCCATCTTATTAATCCTATGACTAGGAAAAGTTTAGATACTAACATAATTACACATGATAGGAATCTCATTATTATGATCTCATCATGATTTCCTCCATGCTATGTTTTGTATCAAGGACTTCATTAAATCAATTTAAGATAAACATCAAATCTATAAACGTATGAACATCAAAATAATGAAAAATGCCTTTATTAATCACAAAATGATTTGTACAATAAGTGCTATAAGTGATTGCCTTTAAAGCACTTCTCTAACAAACTCCCACTTACACTAAAGCCAATCCCCTTGATATCTAATACTATAGGCGTGTACATATGACACAAAACTCTTTTGGGAAATAGGCTTAGTCAACGGATCAACTATATGCTGATTGGTGGGAACTCTCTCTATCTTGACATCATTTCTACTAATGATTTCTCTAGTCAAATGATAGCGCTTGAGTACATGTTTGGACTTCTAATGAGACCTTAGTTCCTTCGTCTATGCTATAACTCCATTATTGTCACAATATAACTGCACTGGGTCAGCGATGCTTAAAACCACACAAGTTCCATGATGAACTTCTTGATCTAAACCGCTTCCTTTTTCACTTTTGAAGCTGTAATGTACTCTACCTCTGTCATCGAATCTGCAATCATCTCTTTTTTGGAACTTTTCTAATTGACTGCACCACCATTCAGTGTGAATACATATCTGGACTGAGATTTGGAATCATCCCTATCGGATTGGAAACTGGCATTAGTATACCCGCTTACCACAAGATCACCTTCTCTATATACCAAGAATACATCCTTAATTCTTCTGAAGTACTTATAGATATTCTTGACAGCCACCCATTGACCCTCACCAGGGTCCGACTGGTATCTGCTCGTAACACTTAGAGCATACGATACAGCAGGTCTAATATATAACATAGCATACATGATTGATTTTATAGCCGAAACATAAGGAATTAAACTCATGCGAGTCCTCTCATCTTGTGTCTTTGGACATATAGATTTAGAGAATGTAATCCCATATACCATGGGAAGATAACCTCTCTTGGACTGCTCTATGCTAAGCCTCTTTAACATCTTGTCTATGTACGTAGAGTAAGAAAGACCATGCAATCTCTTAGATCTATCTTTATAGATCCTTATCCCCAAAATATAAGTTACTTCTCCAAGATCTTTAATAGAGAAGTTCTTAGCTAACCAAAATTTGATTGATTGCAAAGCAGAGACATCATTTCCTATTAGTAATATGTCATCTATATACAGTATAAGGAACACAATTGCATTTCCACTAACCTTCTTATATACAAACAGCTCATCCAGATTTTGTGAGGAACCAAACTCTTTGATTGTTTCACCAAATCGAATATTCCAATTCCTAGATGCTTGCTTCAATCTATAAATGGATTTCTGAAGCTTGCATACCTTTTCTCTATTTATGGATATGAAACCATCAGGTTGTGTCATATACACATCCTCGATTAGGTTTCCATTTATGTTCATTTTCCCTTCAAAATAAGACCAAACCTAGAAGGCTATATTGCACAAAACAAAGACATGGTTAATATCTTCTAAATTCTCACATTAACAACATTTTGTAGTCATAGAGAAACCCAATTATTTAGCTGTTTCTTGTAGGGTAAGCAATCCATTTAGCAGTCGCCAGAGAAAAATAGAGAGCTTTAGTGGTATTATGTCAATCCAAATGTATTGCAATTGATATTTTTATTTAGACCTCAGTTTAATCTGCTCATGAGCCGATTTAAAAGTGAACAAACTGGAAGAGGTTGGCATCCATATAATTTGTTCTCTCCCATTAACAAAGTCTGAATGGAACATTATAAGAAAAACAACTATATCCAAAGGCAACAAATTTTAGACAGCCATGAGATTAACGACCACATTGCTAAAAAATTCTTGTAAAGTAAAAGAATAAGGAAGCTCATCATTTCCCTCATAATAAGAATGTAACATACTTTTACCAAACCAATTACCCCACTAAAAAGAACTCGATCTGTAACATCTCAGATTACCCGCTTACAGTTATTTTTCGCTTTGGGCCTTGGCCCAGACAAGCCCTCATAGTTTTACTTTTCTCGAGGCCTTCACAGGAGGTCATCCATCCTAGTACTACTCTCGCCCAAGCACATCTAACCTTGTAGTTCCGATGGGATCTGGTGCATTGGTTCATGGAAAATGCGCCTATAAGGTAGAAGTATCCACACCCTTATAAGGTGTGCTTCGTTCCCTTCCTAATCGATGTAGGATCCCACACTCTCCACCCTCCTTAGGGCCCAACCTAACTGGCACAACAGTTTGAGTACTGGCTCTGATACCGCTTGTAACAACCCAGATCACCCGCTCACATATATTGTCTGCTTGGGCCTTAGCCCAGCCAAGCCCTTACGATTTTGCTTTTCCCTAGGCCTTCCCAGGAGGTCACCCATCTTAGAACTACTCTCACCCAATCACATTTAACCTCAGAGTTCTGATGAGATCTGATGCATTAGGTCATAGAAAATGCGTCTGTAAGGGAGAGCTATCCACACCCTTATAAGGCGTGCTTCGTTTCTCTATTTAACCGATGTGACAACTCACACTCTCCACCCCGTTAGGGCCCTTCCCTCTTTGGAGCCCAGCCTAGCTGGCACAACGGTTCGGGTACCGGCTCTGATACCACTTGTAATATCCCAGATCACCTGCTTATAGATATTGTTCGCTTTGAGCTTTGGCCCAACCAAGCCCTAACGAGTCCTGAGGCCTTCCCAAGAGGTCACCCATCCTAGTACTACTCTCGCCCAAGTACATTTAACCTCAGAGTTTCGATGGGATTCGGTGCATTAGGCCATGAAAAACGCGTCTGTAAGGGAGAGGTATCCACACTCTTATAAGGCGTACTTCGTTCTCCTCTCCAGCCGATGTGGGATCTCACACGATCCATTCGCTATTATGATTTTTGTATGAGTTGCAAAAAATTTTGAAATCTGCTTGAGACATTTCTAGTGCCAACTTTTTTGGATTCGCTATGCCCAAGTTTTTAAGGTTTGTCCCCAAAGGGAATTGCCTTCATGAAATTTCCACCATAATTTACAAGCAGCCAAACAATCTAAATCAATTAAATACGAAAATCCAAGGCCATTTTCGTCTTTTAAAAGTGTAAGACCCCTCCAATTTTGCTAATGTTTTTTATTTCTGTCCTCTGTTTTTCCCTAAAAAAGTCTACCAAATCTTTGTTAAATCTAGTAAATGATTGATTTTGCAAAATTGAAAGGCAGATATGTGATATAATGGAATCGCAAAAAAAAAAGTTTGATAAGAATCATTCTACCAGCAGGAGAAAGAAGTTTTTGACACCAACCATTTAATTTCAAATCAATAATGTCAAGTATATTTTGAAAATAGGAAGATTTTGGTCAACCTTTGAACAACATACTTGCCAAATATTTAAAAGGTAGCTGATCTCGTGAATTGTAGTGATAGTCATGATTAAGTGAGAATGTAATCAGCTCAAATGTTTCGAAGCAACAAAAAAACTTTTGGCCATAGTGATCTTTTTCCCATTGACATCTTGATAGAAGTGCAAAAAATTCATCAAATTTCTTAGAGAACGTCAATGTCCCTTGTAAATAGAATTATGTCATCAGTGAAGCTTAAGTATGTGATAGTTTTGAAGCCTTTTGGTAGAGCATAAGTATTAATTTTTCCTTCTTTTTCCATAGCGTTTAAACCTCGCAAAAGTGCCTCTGAGACGAGTATAAATAGATATGGTGACATAGGATCACCTTGTTTAATTCCTCTAGTAGCTTTGAGTTAGATGTTAGCTTTTCTATTGATAAAAACTAAAAACCAAGCTCTTTTTAAATTATTAATAATCAAATGAACAAAATGATCATTGAAACCTAACTTCCATAATAATTTCTCCAAAAAATACCATGATACTTTATCAAAAGCTTTCATCATATCCAGCTTAAAAACCATGTTGTGACCTCTTATTTTCTTGTCAATGAATTGAATATTTTCTTATGCCAATAATAGATTATCTGAGATTTCTTTACCAGAGAGAAAAATTGTTTGTTCTCCATAAATTATTTTAGGAAGAAAAGGTTTAATCTGTTATGCCAATATTTTGGATAGGACTTTATTTGGAAAAGTGCACAAACTAATAGGATGGAAATCTGAAAATGTTAAAGGGCTATCTTTCTCTAGTAGCAACGTTATCAATGTTGATCCCATACCTCTCGGAATAGGAACTCCTAAGAAAAATTCCTGTACCACAACTTACACAACTGAAGCAACAATATCCCAACAATGTCGAAAGAAAATCCTAAAGAAACCATCAGCTTCAACCACACTATCTGGATTAAGGTCAAAAATCGGAGCTTTAACATCCTTTAAATTGATTTGTTTTAACAAAACAACATTGTCTTTATTGGAGAGAATTCATAGCATCCATTGTAAAAATTCCATAGTCTTTTGTACATTCGCGTGCTCACCAGAAGTTAAGAGTTTTGCAAAGAAATCATTGGCTTCACTGGTTAACTGATCTTAAGTCTCCACCCATTGTCCACTTTATTTTTTATTTTGTCAATTCTCAATTGTGCATGTTTAGTGGTAGTATAAGCATGGACAAATTTTGGATTTGAATCTCCTTCTTTAAGCCATTTAATAGAAGATTTTTGCTTCCAAAACATTGTGATCTAGGACATGTTGCGTAATAGACTATCAAGTCTCTTCCAAACTCTCCTTTGAGGTCTAGAGCCCATCCATATGTATATAGATCCTTCAGTTGGAAGAGTATAAGCTATTGCAGTGTGAAGGAAGTTGTTAAAATCATCCATGCTTCCTTGATGTGGAATGGAATTTCCTCTATATTATGCAACATTAGAGATAACATTAAAATCACCACCAAACATCCACAATTTATCATGTAAATCATCTGCAATTCTTTCTAAAAAAGACTAAAGGTCTATCTCTTCTATTACATTTAGCATAGATCATTATAATAAATAAGGACTCCAAAGAAGTGTTATTAATCAATTCAACATGAATAACCTAATCATGATTATAAATAACCTTAGCAGTATAAGAAGATTTTCACATGATCCAAATTTTATTATTGACATTGAAAAACTTTCATGATTACCTAATGAAATTTGTAAGGAATGCAACTTATTTGGAGAAATCATTGGTTCCATAATGGCGATAAAAGAGAGTTGATGAAGCTTTTGCAAATTTTCAAGTCTACGAATTGATTGTTATGAGCCTGCTCCTTTAATGTTCCAGAATAACATCGTCATTGGATTCATCTAGTTCTGGAAATTGAGCGGGAGCAATCGATCTTATTAAAATGGTTCTGGGCATATCAAAATAATTTTTCCGAGCTCTTCTCTTCTAGGAATCTTTGATTGCATTTTTCTAAGCATTGTGCTTAGACAGTTTATCATCATACTCTCAACTGAATTGATTGAGAAGTTGAATCACCTCATCTTTTAGAAGGTCTGGAAAGATTTGACGATCAATATCAAAATTGCTTCTTTGTAAGTTGCTAGACTGTAATTGCTAGGCCGTGGATAAACTAGGGGAATCATTGTGATGTTGTAAACAAAAATGTTGATCCAAGTCTATGTAATATCCTATTTTTCGGAACATGTTTAGGGTTTAACCCTAGATTAACTATTGCATATACATGCATAAAATTAGCATTCATACACGAATTGATATTCGTACACATTACAAAGATATTATATGCACTTAATTGACTTATTCCGGGGTATGAAAAATGTTAAGTGATCATGATGTGAATTATGAATTAATATGTCTTGAATTTTTGTATGATTGGATTTCAATAAGTAAAATGGAATTAATGTTATGGATTGGGAAATTGACGGATTAAAATGTATGTTTGGACTAGAAAAAATATCAAGTGGTAGGATAGATTAATACATAAAAAATTTGGACGATTTAGCCTAAAATTGAGTGACATTTGTCATTGTTAAAATTGGTAACAAATGGACTAGTAATTAATTGACAAATGGACCATTTATTGTGTAACATGTGGACTAATTATAATGAGATATATGAACTGATTAATTGGTGACATATGGCATCATATATACTTAATACATGTTGAACATGCCTTTAGATATATGGCCATTCCATTAGATGACATCTAACACTTTAGGTGTAACATTCAACAGGATCAAATTTGGTTCAGCTCATTCTTGTTCTTTCTTCTCTCACTCATGCCACCGAAACTCTTTTCTTTCACCTTCCTGAACTTGCTTATGGTTATGCCTAATAGTTGCACAAATAATCCATGTTTTAGCTTCACAAAGTTAAGTAAAAGATCAACTTGAAGTTGCCTTACTAAACCTAGCCAAAATCCATCTAAGTTTTACCTTGAATGTGTGATGTTTCTGCTTACTTGGAGTACTAGATTGGCTTGATCTTTTGAGCTAGAATTGGAGTTAAAATTGCAAGTAAATGATTAGTGTTTATAGCATGTTATGATAGAGAATTGATGATGATGACTTAGGATGAATTCCATATGATGTTAATGATTGATTGTGCTGGAATATGTTAGTTGTAATGATTTCACTGAACAGGCATCGGTATGATATCTAAATGGGATGATTTTAAGTTTATATTAAACTAGAGACCTATGGATATATTTTTATTAAGGAATCTAATTTGAATTCTGTCTCTAAGAGTTTCAAAATTTGGCTTAAAGTTGAGTTTTTGGATTTTATCGCGGTTTGAGAGTAGAACTTGCAGAATACTGAACCAATTTGTATTAATTTTAGTTCATTAAAAACTTAAGACATATGGAAACATTGTTTTAGAAGAATGTATTGCCTAATTACTTTATTTTCCTTGTCAAAATGGCCATGCCAAATTAACCCGAAATATTGTTTTAAGAAAAGCTGGAATGATGCTTGAATAAAAGGTAGTGCACGATCGTGATTGTAACGTATTGCCGAATTACTTCATTTTCCTTGTCAAAATGGCCACGGAAAATTGACCTGAAATACTACTTTAAGAAAAACTGGAATGATGCTTGAATAAAAGGTAGTGCGCGATTGTGCACAAGCACGATCATGACAGAAAGGGAACATTAGAGGGTTGCACAATCATGTACAAGCACGATCGTGACAGAAGAGGATCAATTGGAAGTGCATGATCATGCACAAGCATAATCGTGACAGTGAAGATGCACTGTTGTTTGACAACTTTGAACACCCTTCACACTTTTGACCATAACTTCTTCTCCAGACCTCCGATTTACTTAAAATTTGAACCACAAGCTCTTCACACATTGCCCTTCCTCTGCACCAAAATTCATTTTTATCTGAATTCACTAGTATAGGATTGGTAATGATTGATTAATGATGTTATAAAAATCAAGTGTATTGAGCTATGAATCTTAGTGCATGATTGAGTGATGAACTTAGAATAAATTTGTATTACTGGGGTGTAAACCTAAGTTTAAATTAGACATATATGAGTTTTAAAGTATGAATGATCATGAGTTGAGTTGTGAATAAAGGAAACATACCCGAAATAATCATTGGGCATGTATTGAACATGACATATGTATATATGTGCACCAATGAATAAGTATTTGATTGACTGACTTTATAATGTGAATTATGTGTGAATTGTATGATTTTAGACGCTAAAGTTGGATGCCACTCAGACATTGCCGGACTATCCAGGCAATAGCATAATTGGAGCATATTGTGAGTTAACCTATATGATCTTCATAGGATTGATTTATGCTGTTTAACTTCCAATTATTGAATTATTTGTGATTTGTTTGTGAATTTTAGACTTTAATGGTCTGAGGAGTTTGATATTTGGGAATGTATTGGAAGTGTTCTATTTGCATATGAATTCTGAATGATATCTGATACTCAATGAAAGTTGAACGCAAGACTGAGGTCTGATGAATATGAGATTTTGTTTGTGCATTAAAAGTAATTGCTATACGTGGCATATTCTGTTATCTGATGCATTTCATAAAATACATGTTCAGATAAAGGTGTTGTGATCAAAGTAGTCAATCTAAAAGAGCTTTAAGCTTAGAATTCTGCACATAAAGTTCTGCTCCGTGATTTTTATCTGACTGAGCCCAATGGGCCAGTATCTGTATCTATATCTATATCTGAAAGGCACTCGGTCACAACAAATAATAACGAATCTGGAGTCTCATATACATCTGTGTTTGTATATTTATGATTATGAAACATTTTATGATATTTTGATGATAAAGTAATATGCTATGATAATGTGATCGATTGGGTTATTCATGTTCTGAAAGAATATTTGTGACATCGGTTGGTTGTGTGATATTTGTGTATTTAACCTGAGTGAGATCATCAATGATGGTTTACTCATTAAGTTCGCAAAATTTATTAAAAATTGCCACATGACGTTTCAGGTACGAGACAGGAGACCTAGTTCCTAAAATTTTCTAGAGGAACATTTTGGATTAAGTCACCGCTAAAAAGTTTGTCAGCTGACATCAGAGGAGTTATAGAATGTATTTTGTGGTTTCTTTGACATATAGAATTTTTGTATAAAGGATTGTAAATATTTGTTTCAATGACTACAATGTAAACTTTTGTTAAAGAATGAAATGAAGTGTTGAGGTTTTTAAGTATTGTATATTCTTTATGATGCTATTTTAGAGATTATGTTTGCTCTCACGTACCATTGTCATAGGATATGTACTTGAATATCCTTTGGATGTTCGGGTATATATTCTATGGTAATCAGATGTTACAGTCTATGTTTTGAAGTTCTTGAAATAAAACTCTCTTTATGTCTTCTTTTTATGTGGTATGACTTTCATGCAAACAATTATTAATCATGTCATTTTTCTCCAAAGTATCAGGCAATTAAGTGGAAAGATCCTTTGTTTTCGTAATTTGTTGGCAAGTGTCATTGTGTTGCTCAATCGATGTGGTTTAGCTATGTCGCATTTGAATTAAGATTGTTGTCAATATGGGGTTATATCGATTTCAGCTTGTAAAACTTTTTTGAAATCTCCTTTTGAACTAGTTTTGAGACAACCTTTGATTCAGGATGTTTGACATAGCAAAATTTCTTCAGAATGACCATCACGCCAACAATACGACAGTACGGTGGGATTTCCTCATCTGGATCAATTTTCTGCCATAAACCAATTGAGTCTTCCATCTATATCCATAAGTGCTTTGGGATTGATTTCAGTAAATCAATCTCAACCTGCATTGTGGCAATGTTAGGATGTTTCCTCAAGGGGTGTGGCTCGATGGTTGAGAGCGAGGCTTGATTTCGGTTAAGTCTCAGTTCGATTCCCTACTAGCCCCCCTTTAAGATAACACGGCTTGAGTATAGTAAACTGAATGTTGTCTTGATATCCTGAGCCAAAAAGAATTTTCGAATAATATCCAATCCTCGTCTGCACTGGGAAAACTTACCAACAAGTGTATGATAGAATGGGATGGACATCTTTTCAACAAAACTTTTGGGAATATAATCGATGGTTCACCACAGTGCTACGTAATTTTGGGTTTTTCCATTATTGAAGAAGAAGACGCCATAACTAAAGGCGATTGAAGAACTTATAGAAATGTGGGACGATCAGGTGGAGTAGGTGGGTGGCCATTAATAGTGTTTTCCATAGTTGCCGGCTAGGGCATCGATATCGAAATAGAATAGATAATAAGTAACATCAACATAACTTTTATATCATTAGCTAAGAATGGAGAATCTATTAGCTTCTGGCATGATAATTGGCTTTCAGTGGGGCAATTGATCAATGCCAGCAAACATCAATTTCACTAAATGCTTCTGTTGCAACAACCTTAGCTGACAAGGAAGTATTCCACTACTTAGCATTACCTAAGTCTCTCAGAAATGAAATCTGTCAGACTCACTTTAATACGGATGATGACAAATACATTTGAAGGAATACTCACTTCAATGCAGATGATGAGAAATACGTTTGGATGAATGCTAGTGATGGTAAATTCTCCAAATCAACTTACAAGAAGCTGATTTTCAAAGATCTTACAAAAGTACCTTAGACTAAAACAATTTGGGCCAGTTATCTCAACCCTCGAGCTGCCCTTTGGATTACAACTAGCAGAATAATACTGCGCAAATGCGCAGTAATAATGCCCTGTGAATTTAATTGATAATGTTAAAATATATAAAGTAATTTTTTACTAATGAAATAATCAGTTAATATTTAAAATGCATAATAAGGAGGAGCAAATTTA
>JANZLX010000211.1:11394889-11407484 GCA_025531955.1 Erythroxylum orinocense | reverse complement strand
ATTATGTCTAATTAATAATATTATTATTATATAATTTGTATTTATTATTATTGAAATATATTATTATTAATATTATTTTTTAGACCGTAATAATAATTATTCAAATGTATTATTATAATTATTGTGTCTAAATATTGTTATTATTATTATTATATAATTTATTGTTATTACTATTCAAATTTATTATTATTATGTAATTTGTATTTATTATTATTCAAATTATATGTTACAATTTATTCAAATTAATCATTATTATGTCTAATTATTATTAACATTATATTATTATTATTATTATTATTTATTTATTTATTTTTTTGTTGTCAAGTGCAAGGCCAGGTCCAAAAGGGGGAGCTTCTTCACGTGCGGCAGTCCCCTAAAGTGTAGCCTCCTTCGTGTGTGCGACCTCCACGCCGGCGACAGCAGCAACAGGGGACGTCGGTGGGGCATTCACCGCCGCAGGGACAGGCGACGCTACAACAGTCGGCGATAAAGCAAGCCAGGCGTCGGGCGGAAGGGTTGCGGGCATCCCCTTTGTCAGATCTGATGATGAAGGGCGTCGGAAAATCGCAGCTCCAACCCCTTCTCCGGTGGCGCATCCTCGACCTGCTCCTCCTTCGGCATGTGGGCGGTAAGTTGGTTGTGGTTGTGGATTGAGAATATGGGTGGTCGGTGAAGAAAATGCTGGAGAAAGTGCAGTGGAGGACGGTGGATGGGTTGAAATATCGGGGCTGATTTGGACGAATTTTTGAAGTCGGTTGTCGGAGCTAGTTGCGGGGTTGCTCCCAAAAAGGGTTGCGTTTGCTGGAGTCGTGTAGGGCAAATGAGTAAAGAGCAGATGATTAAGTTGCGGAGACAGGGACATGTTGTCCTTGTCCTTCCTTTTTGGGAGGGACAGGAATTCATGTCCCTATCTTCCGGAGACAGGGGACATAAATCTGGAGACACGAAGCAAACGCTTACGAGGGCAGGATTTTTTGGTCCTGTCTACTGTCCCCATCCCTGGGGACACTATCCAAATGCAGGGTAAGAGAGAGGAGGGAGCTCACTGGCGAACGTCGCCCGTTTTAATTCAAAAGCGATGCTTTAAAACCAGAGGCCGACTGAATCGGGTCAAATCAGTGGCTAGTAAATGTATAAATTTTTATTTTGTATATTATATATAAAAGATAATTTTTAAATATATTATTTAATTATTTATGAAATTATAAACTTATATTAAACTTTTAAATTTCAAAACATACAATTTTTTTTAATTTTACTAACACAACATAAAATAAGATAACAAAATTTACTAATCATATTTTATCAAAAAGATTAAAAAAAAGATCACTAATTATAATATTCATTCAAGTTAAAATCATCAAAATCAAGGTATTTTAGATAGACCGGCCAGTTCTTTCTTTCACCGATTCAGTAGTTTTTACTGGCCAACCGTAAAATGAACGAGTCAATCACTCACAAAAATAAAGGCTAAATCAGACCGTTTCATACTCTAAATCACTGATTCTTCAATCCGACTGATCAGTTCAATCCAATTTTTAAAATACTAATTCAAAGTATGTCGTTGAAACAACGACAATAACAATAATAATAATTTGGCTAAATTTTAGTTCGTGCTTAGAAAAATTCAAAAACATATACTCCTACCCCTAGATTAAAAAAACTGTTTTTAATAATCTCGCGCAAAATTATATATTCATACTAAAATTATTAATAATAAATAAATAAATATGTATAAATAAAATAATATATATAAGAAATAAAATCAATATTATTACATATATAAATCAAATTTAAAAAAGAATAAAAATAAAATAAGTAAATAATATATAAACAAAGAAAAAGAAAGAAGCAAGTAAATTAATTAATTAAATAACTCGTTGCAAGATAGGAAATGTTTAAGGTAAATATAAAATATAAGCCTTAAAATTTTATTTTTATTAAAATTAAAGGCCAATCAAATTATCATTAATTACTTTTATAAAATTATAAATAAAAATGATAAATTGATATACTATAATGTTAAATTAAATATATTAATAATTATTGTAAAATAATATATTAGAAATAATTGATAAAATGAATTAACGTTACATATTAAAATTTTGTTTATAATTTGTTAATTCCAAATTATCCTTGTGTGATGTAATTGTCTATTGAAGTATTACTCTATTTCGTGCGCGAAAATATTAAGGATAACTGATTCCAAATTTTCATAGAATATAAGGCATTTGTACAAAACTTTGCAAACATATGAAATTTTTGTAAAATTGTATAGAAGGTTATTATCTAGTATCATAAATTTTTTATTAAAAAAACGCTAAAACAATTTTTATATTTTTCGACATTTTTCATTAAATTATTTAATGCTTATTATTAAAATAATTATCAATTTCGTTATTTTTAAATGTTAAACATTTTAAAATAAAATAAACCACATATTTATCTTTGATTTATTAAATATTATAAATTTTATTATTATTTATCATAAATTAAATTGTATTTGTCTAACCAATAATAAAATAGTAATAATAGACATTTATTAAAAAATAAAATTTCATTTTATGACTTTTATAAATTATAAAAACAAATAAAATTTAACAAAGTATTCAATCAAATAGTTTTTTAATGAATTTAAAAATGAAAAGTAGGAAAGTTTATGAATTATATGACATATATGATTTGAATGCAAATGGAGTAAAAGAATTAGACGGGGAATATTAGCTGGTAAATATGTTTCGATTGTCCCTCCTACAATCGGACTACAACAACATATGTATTTTTATTTTTTTTGTAAACCAGAACTTTATAAAGAATAAAAAGTTATGTACAAGGAAGAGCTACCAAAGATAATCTCATAACATGCAAAAACAAAATGACATACATTTAACTGCCCTGCCAGCAATTGCTCCTAGTCAGGACTTAACCCATATCCTGCCAAAATAGAAAGTGACAAGATCAAGCTCAAAACAAATACCACAAACAACATATGTAATTGTTGGAAACTAACTCCTATATTTAGAGTGGATGTCCAAATAACTCATTTATGCATAACAAAAAACCGTAACGACTGGTCACAACATTGCACTAGCTAAAAAACTTTTCAAACATTACGTTAGGAAAAGATGTGCTTCGAAAATTGATTTTGAGAAGGCATATGATACAACGGATTGTATCTTCATACTTAGCAGACTTAACACGAGAATTTCCTTGCTTGGGTTGAAAAATGTTTTTCAACCGTCTCATATAATGTATTGATAAATGGCGAACTTCCTAGCTTGATCCAACGCTCTCGAGGCCTCAAACGAAGGGATCCTATAGCCCTTTATCTGCTCTCTTTAGTGATGGAAGTATTCTGTGGAATCTTGAAAAGACACCTTGCAAGGAGTAGCTCTTTCAAGTTTCATTCTAAATGTGTAGCTTGAACTTTGCTGGTGATGTTTTTGAAGATTATTTATTTTTGTTAACGGTTTTTAGTTAGAGTTAGTTAGTATTTTTTTCCTCTTTCTCAGCTATGTAGTGCATGTATATAACGATGTACAAAGTATGCTTTTCGGTAGTAAAAAAGATACAAAAAAGTCTTACGTTCTTTCCTCTATTTTCACGATAGCAAACTTTGTTCATGGTATCAGAATAGAAAACAATCCTTAATATTTGAGCTTGAATCTTAAAGGAGAAATGGGGATGCGATTGCCAATTATCGACGAATCTCAGGATGATTATTTACAGTTATACAATTCCGATCATCCTGGTATGACACTTGTTACTGCTCAATTGACTGACACGAATTTCTATTCTTGGAGTATTTCCATTCACAACTCCTTAGAAGCTAGGGATAAGCTTGATTTGTGGATGGTACCATACCTCTACCAACTTGTGAAGTGAAGTACAAAAGATGGGAAAAAAAAGGGTTGTATGGTGAAACAATGGATTCTTAATTCAATTTCTAAAGAGATTTCTAAATCTTACCTCAACTGTAGTTCTTCTAAGGCTTTATGGGACAAGCTCGAAGAAGTTTATAGAGAAAGCAAATTACCACAGCTTTTTCAAGTGTAAAGGGAGATTAGTTTTGTTGAGTAAGGTAATTGTTTAGTTACTGCTTATTACAACAGAATTAATAAATACTGAGATGAATTAGGGTAAATTTTGCCTATACCAGTATGTAGTTGTCAGGGATGCAATTATGGAGTTAATAAGAAGCTAGTGGATATGGATAATGCTAATAAATTGATACAGTTTTTAATAGGATTGAATCTTATGATCACATTCAGAGTCAATACTTAGCACAAGATCCACCTCCCTCTACAAGTAAGACCTATTCTCTTGTGATGAGGATTGAGAAACAAAGACATGTAAATATGATGCATAAGGATGCAGGAGCTATAGCTATGTTGGTAAAGGACTGCAAGAATAGCAAGAGAGGGATGTTGAATATAGATAATATGAACAGAAATGGTGTTAGGAAGAAAGAAAATAAAAGAAGGGAGGATAAGCATTGTGATTATTGCAATTTGGATGGTCATGAAAGAGATACTTGTTTCAAGTTGCACGGATATCCTGAGTGGTATAGATAACTGAAGAATAAGAGAGAGGTTGTAGGAAAAAGGCAGACAAAAGGGAAATCTGTACACATGGTTGATGCAATTGAGAAAGACACGGAGAAGGGAACCAATATACAAAGTTGTTCACAGTCACTTACAGCTTTGATTCAGCAGGAGCTCACAAAGTTACTGAAGGGGAAGCAATATGGGGAATCTCATCTCTTGAACTTAACACAGACTGAATTTCTAGGTATGTCAATTTTGAATCCTACTCTTAAGTCTATTAAGAATGTGAGACTTAGATAATGGATTCCGGTGCTACATCACATATCTGTATAGATAAGAACTTGTTTTCATTGCTACCTGTTGATAAAGTTACAAAGTTGTTTTTGCCTAATGGGGAGGTGAATGATGTAGATTATAGAGGAGAAATAGTCTTGAATGATCAAGTGACCTTGAAATCAGTTCTTTTTGTTCCTACCTTTAGCCATAACCTTATTTCAATAAACAAATTAGCTAAAAACTCTTCCTTCGATGCTTTGTTTTACACTGAATATTGTTTATTACAGGACCAAAGGATTGAAAGGGTAGTGGCAAAAGGGAAAGTCATTAAAAACCTATACTTGATAAAAATTCTTTTCTATAACCTTCATGTTCATGTAGATACAGATGGTGAGAATATATGTAGCATTAATAAAAGTCTTGTTGATAGAAGTTTGTGGCATACAAGATTGGGATACCCATCTGATGTTGTAATGAAACATGATGTTTCTTGTAGCAATTTTGTTAATAATGAAGAACTCTTATATGAAGTTTGTCCTTTTTGTAAACAAGATAGAAATGCTTTTCCATTAAGACATACCAGAGTAGCTACGGTTTTTGAATTATTACGTATTGATATTTAGGGACCTTATAAGGAAATATCTCTTTGTGGGGCATACTACTTTTTGACTATCATCGATGACAAAAGTAGATGCACTTGGATTTTTCTAATGAGACATAAAGTACAAACTAGTCATATTCTGGAGAAGGTTCTTGTATTTGTAAAAAGGCAGTATGGTGGTACTATGAAGGTAGTTAAAACAGATAATGGTTCTGAATTATTGGGTAACAATTCTCAAGAAATACTCAACATAAGGGGTATTGTTCATTATAAGACCTGTGTATATTCTCCTCAACAAAATGGTGTTATGGAGAGGAAGCCTAAACATTTACTTCAGGTGGTAAGGGCATTACTGATCCAATCCGGACTTCCAAAGAAAATTTGGGGACACAGTGTCGTACATGCAGCTTATATAATAAATCGATTGCCAAGTCAGATACTAAATTTGCAATCTCTATATGAATTGCTATCTGGAAAGCAACCCAATTATACTGAGTTGAAAAGTTTTGGGTGTTTATGTTTTGCAACGGACACTAGACCTTATAAAGACAAGTTTAATCCTAGAGCTTTCCGAAGTATCTATCTTGGTCATTCTCTAGGCCAGAAGGGATGAAAGCCGTATGATTTGCAAGAAAAGAAATGTTTTGTCTCTAGAGATGTATCTTTTCATGAGAATGTTTATCCTTTTAAACATTCTATGGATTCTAATGATATTCCTATAAGATCTGTTGTATTACCTTCAATTATGCAGGATGATCATTCTCTGATGAATCCTTCTGACGATTCAATTGCAACTAATGGTGACACAGATGTTCCTTCATTAAATTTATATGTGTCAACTTTGCAAACGGATAATACAAGATCAACTGCATAATTTGGAATTGTTCAACTTGCTATTATAAAACCTGAATTGACAATAAGAAGAAGTAACCGAGCTAGACAGAAGCCATCTTGGCTGAATGATTTTGTGTCCCAAATAAGTAGACGGCCTTCTTATTTGAAGAGCACAGATATGCAATCTTCTTCAGTTTGTAATCCTAATACTTATCCTTTCACTGTAAATCCTGACTTCAATGAAACTTATCTTGATTTTCTAGCCAATGTTACTGCCATTCAGGAACCGATATCGTATTTTCATACCAGTAAATATCCTAATTGGATTATGGTTATGAATTCAAAGTTAGATGCTTTTGAGAAGAATGGAACATGGGAGCTTACGCAATTACTCGAAGGATAGAAGGCTATTGGTTTTAAGTGGGTTTATAAGGTGAAATTGAAGCCAAATGGGAAAATTGATAGATTTAAGGCCAAATTAGTAGTAAAGGGTTATAATCAGATTGCAGGGGTTAACTACTATGAAAGTTTCTCACTAGTAGCCAAAGTTGTTACAGTGAGAATCTTGTTTGCACTTGTGGTTGCGAAGAACTGGCCTTTACACCAGCTTGACATCAATAATGCTTTCCTTCATGGGTTCTGGAGGAGGAAGTATATATGCTACCACCAGAAGCTTACACTAAAGCAACCCCAAATGAAGTTTGTAGGTTGAAAAGATCTTTATATGGCCTTAAGCAGGCTTCTCGGCAATGGAATGTTGAACTTACTTTCCACCTGCAGAATTATGGTTTTAAACAATCACAGAATGATCATTGTTTGTTTACTCTCAAGAATTCTTCTTGTTTTTTTGCTCATCTTGGTCTATGTAGATAATATGTTATTAACAAGAGACTCAGAGGAGGAAATTCGGAAGGTGAAGAAGTTTTTAGATGATGTCTTTGCTACAAAGACGTTCAGTATGCTAAGTACTTCTTAGGACTTGAGATTGCAAGGTCATCCCATGGTATATACATCAACCAGAGGAAATATATGTTGGATTTGGTTGAAGCTGCAGGCTTGATGGGTAACAAAATTGCACTCACACCTCTACAGAGACGTTTAATTTTGACAGAAAACAATGGATCACTTCTTGAAGATCCACAACCATACCGGCAATTGGTAAGGAAATTATTGTACTTGGGTTATACTAGGCCAGACATAACTTTTATCAGTTAAGTCAATTTGTCCATGCACCTACAGTTGTTCATTGGCAGGCAGCACAACATGTCGTTCGATATTTAAAGGGCATTCCTTCTTTAGGGTTATATTATCCAGCTAATAAGTCTTTTGTACTTGAGGCGTATTAAGATGCAGATTGGACTGTGTGCCATGATACCAGAGGATCTGTTTTTGGTTTTTGTGTGTTTTTTGGATCTTTTTTGATTTCTTGGAAATCTAAGAAGCAGGTGACTGTCTCTAAATCCTCAGCAGAAGCAGAGTATAGAAGCATGGATTCGGTTGTTTGTGAACTTTTGTGGATTTCCCATATTTTAATTCCAGTAACTCTACCTATTTCATTGAAGTGTGACAATCAAGCAGCATTACACATTGCTGCTAATCCAATGTTCCATGAAAGAACTAAGTACTTGGATATAGATTATCATATAGTTAGAGAGCAGCTAAAATAGGGGTTTATTTCTCTATCACACACTTCTTCCTATACACAAATTGCAAATATCTTTACTAAGTCTCTTCTAGCTCTTGCGTTCACCACTTTTATTGCCAAGTTGGGCTTGTACGATTTCTTACAACCTCCAACTTGAGGGAGAGGATGAAGATTTTTTATTTTTGTTAACGGTTTTTAGTTAGAGTTAGTTAGTACAGTTTTTTTTCCTCTTTCTCAGCTATGTAGCGCGTGTATATAACAATGTACAGAGTATGATTTTCAGTAGTAAAAATGATACAGAAAATTCTCACATTCTTTCCTCTATTTTGACGATAGCAAACTTTGTTCAGTTTTCATTTCTCTAAAACAAATGGTAGCTCAATATCACCACTCATTCGCGAATTAAAGTTATTAAGATAAGTGTGGTATGTCTCAGCTAGTGCCAGCAATCAAGTTGCATGGCTTATTTATTTATTTATCATAGTCATATATCCTCAGCCAAGCTTTTATTTATTGGTTGAAGCTTTAAGATTCTATCTCAACTCATAAACTGAGACCTTAGCCTTTTGAATGTATATTATGCTTCACATTTGATCTTTCCTCAAGTAGTAGATATGAGCCCCCTTTAATAAAGCCGAAGCAATTTCTAGTATATGGAAAATTTACCTTTCAGCAACCTCATTCTACTAAGGACACATAGTTTTGTGAATAACTCTATGAAGGAGGAAGTAGCCACGAAATCTCTAATTTAAAATTTTTCCATCATTATAAAATTCAGGTATGTGAATTATGTTTTTACCTTATAATGAAATGAATGAAGGGTAGGGAAGATTTCTCTTATATTTTAGTAAGAAGAGCTATGTCATACTAGCACAATCGTCAATAAATATCACAAATTAATTAGTCCTAAATATACTAGATATTAAGCAAATACCCCACACACCAATGTGAATTAAGGCAAAGGGAAAATTTCTCTTATTCAAATTTAATAGATAAGACACACAATGACTCTTAGCTAATTAACATGCATGTGCCATCTTTAAATTCTAATTTTGACACTTTGGAAAATAAAGAAGGATGCATGTGTTCGTGCCATATCCAAGTGAAGGATGCCATAACTGATGATTCCAGAGCCAAACTTGGTGTTTAACAATGGCAGTTGGATGACATGTGAGACGTGCTCAGCCTATGCTGAAATCACCAATACGGTATAATCCCCCTGTCTTCGTACCCACTCCTTTTGAAGCATATATATTATTGTATTGTTGGATATCATGAACACAAGCCATTAAGTTCGATCGTCAGAAATCAATCTCTCGCCATAAACCCTGTACGTTGCTGTGGTGTGTTACCTAACGCCAAAGTTCATACACCTCTCAGGTGTCACTATCGTTAAAGTGTGTTGTTACAGTAGAGTCCCACGCTTGTTCTCCAATTGAAGACCGAATGGAAGTTGGATCTAGGGAGTTAATCGATCATCCCTTCATGATGACATTGTCCTCCGTACATCATTTCCAGAATGTTTAGCCTGATTGTAAGAGTTAAGTCACTGTTGATATAGCCTAACTTATTTTTGCCAAAGATGTACGTCTCGACGACTTGGGACTAGAGGGCATGTTTTGTGCCATCCAATTTGATGTTGATCAAAGTCATACTAATTATGAGATTTGAATATATTATTATCTTGTAAAACTTTTTAATTGGTTATTAATTTAAATAATATTTGGCATAAAATTTTCAAAAATATAACAACAAGCATTAAGGAATTTTATGCGAAAATGATATACATATTTAAAAAATTTTAATAAGTTGACATATTATTACATCATAAATTATATAAGAATAATTATCAAAAATTAAGCACTATAAACATACTTCGCCGTAGCAAATAATTCTCATTATGAATTATTATAAATGTTTCAAGATGTATATATGAAGAATAATATAGTACTTCAAACACGTACTTAGGTTTGTAAATTAAAAAAGTTCGGCGACATTGGGCCGAGCTGGGGTAAGAGGTCATTGACATCTCTTGTCCTAAAAGGTGGAATCATCCACCCCAATTGTCCCCACATCTGAGTCTGACTAGATGATAAGGGGTTAAACTATGATTTGATCTCGATCGATCACTTAGCAGAGTGACTCATACGTTCTCGTTATCTAGAATCAAACCTTAGTTCTTGTTCTAAATTACCCTACTAAATTGCCAACCGAGCTATCTGTACGGACAGGTCATTGGCATCTCTGTTGTTAGGTCATAGGTGAGTGTAGTAACGTTCTTTGTTAGGTATACGCAGAGTCTTATGACATCAGTCAGACGTGATCCACATTCCGGAGCGGACATTAATGACTGCTTATTTCTTTACAAGTTCATACATTGAAGGCTGATGTAATGGTTGACCGAAAATACTCTTTATTGACACACATAATGCTGCTTATCAAGGACGGACTTGCTACAGTGCAAATATGAAATTCAAAAAAAGAGGGAAAAAAAACACACACACACACATGTGCACGTTTTCTCAAGCTCGTCGGGAACTGATCCGTACAATCACACTACTCTTTGGTGACCATCAGCATTCTTGAAGGAAATTGAATTTAATTATCACAAGATGAATCAAAGTATGAAGTTTCTCTCAACTCATCTTTCATATTAACTATAAGAAAAGTTAAACACAAATTCTAGTATCAAGTACTTCATCTTATTTATAATAAGTGTCGTTTTAGATATATTTTAATTATTCAAAATAAGTATTATTCTTGACTTTGCATGTATGTTTATAATTTTATTTCCAAAATTAACCTTTAATTTATCTCACATCTTAATTACACAGATTATATTTTCAAGGCACTTTAACATGTAATTAATAAGGGTATATCAAACATTTCATTAGCTTTCTTAATAAGTGTGCATTTTTCTAAAATGACACTTATTATGAATCGGAGGGAGTATGCATTATTGAAACTATTCACTTATGATGAGTTTTTTTTATAACTTAGAGAATATTAGCTTTACAGAAAATACAATTACTTATTTGAAAATTAATTAATCTTGAAAATGATCATTATCTTACCTTTTAAAAGTCCAAATGATTATTTTATATTGAAGTTCAACATTCTTAACTACTCTTTAACAATTGGAATCAAATATTACATCTTAAAGTCATAGTTGTGTTCAATATTTCTCTTCTCTTACTCACACATTATGGGTTTAGTTAATTAACACTTTGCGATTTCTCATATTTAAGCAATAACTCGTGTGATCAGCATATGATGAGATCTCATTTTCATATATCCATTAGGAATACATTCAATCAATAAACCGATTCTTCAGTGGATTTAGTACGTTATACCCTATGCCATATCTCACATTTTAATCTTCTTTGATTTCATTTATTTCATCGTGTTACAAATGTACTACCTTTGAATACATATATTTTCTTATGTGAGTTACCAATTATAATGACCTTCCTCCATTCTAAAGTCTCTTTAATTGAGTTTAATTTGTTTTCCTAAAATTGTCCCATAAGATCGTATCAAATATAATCTTTTAGTAACATTTTAAAATTATTTTTAAGAATTAGATAAGAGCTCTAAGATGAGATTCATTTAACCTCTAGGATCTTGTATAATGTAAGTTAAGATATTATAACTTAAATTAGTCCCTTTCTATGGTCATTTACACACATGATAAGAGTCATGTGTGACGTTATTAACCACTTTTCATTTAGAGCATATATCTTTTATTAATGTAATACAATATAAATATTGGTTCATACATACTTAATTTTTAATCTGAGTTCACTTATCTACTTTTAATTTTATCTTTCTAAACTCTTATCTAGTAACTTAAGATAGATATGGTGATTTATCATCTAAGTCAACAATCATGGTTTAAGTTGCTTACTCTTGCTCTTAATTATCACCTTGATAATAAATTTAAAAATCTACCTCATCTCTAGTCATCACAAATACTATATGTCATATATAGTAAACATATTTCATAGTCAAGTTGTTGGAACCCGTTATCGAAACAGGATCCCAACCTAAAACAGAACGGGATCAAAAGCGAAAACGAACGGAAACTTCCAGAAACAAAAAGCGGAAGCACAAAGAACAGGAGCGAAGAACGGATACAATCAAATGCAGAGGGAGCAAACGCGCGCGCAAACAAATGAAACGGCAAACGAAAAAAATGAAGTGCGAAACAAACGGATCCGACATCCGAAGCAAAACAATAAATCTGTCGCGCTAGAAACCTTAGACTTAAACCGAACCCGAAAATCGGTATAATTTTTTTTATCATTCTTTTTCATTCCTTTCATTCTTAATCAATCTTATACGACTCAACCTATAATAGTTTCCCACTGGAAAATTCATCCTCAAATAATACTCAATTCGTAACAATCGTCTTAAACTCAAATCTTATCTTTATCAAAACTCATCTCCTAACTCATCAATTAGTCAAATTCCTCTTATTTCATTTTCTATACATTCTTATACATAACTTATGTACAAACCAGCCCCATCCAATTTCACAAAAATTGGGCAGCATAACGGCTGCATTTTTACTAACCCAAACCTGCAAAGTGTTTAAAACACACTTCTACAATTTCCAATCAATCACACAAACATCAAAATCCACCGGACCCTCCGTCCGGGATCTCAGCATAAACAAACGCACTCCTATAT
>JANZLX010000211.1:11322108-11335612 GCA_025531955.1 Erythroxylum orinocense | reverse complement strand
TCTTCCTTTTCTCATCTGGTACATGTGCATATGCAATGCAACCGAAAATACGAAAGTGATCTACAGCTGGTTTTCGTTCACTCCATGCTTCTTCTGGTGTCATATTTTGAACAGAAAAAGTGGGACTTCTGTTTAACAAATGAATGCTCCAATTTGCTGCTTCGGGTCAAAAAGTTTTCGGAACATTTCCCTTTGCCAGCAAGCTTCTCACCATATTCAGAACTGTTCTATTTTTTCTTTCCGATACTCCGTTTTGTTGTGGTGAATAGGCAGCTATTAGTTCTTTTCTAATGCCTTGTTCACTACAAAAATCTTCAAACTCCTTCGAACTGTACTCCCCACCATGATTGGTTCAGAGAGTTTTGATTTTCTTTTCTGAATCTTTTTCAACATGTGCTTTAAAGCTTTTAAATGCGTTAAAAGCTTTTGATTTTGCCTGTAAGAAATAAATCCATGTTTTTCGAGTGAAATCATCAATGAAAGTAATTAAATACTTCTTACCCCATTAGAGGATGGATTTATCGATCTGCAAATGTCTGAGTGAACGAGTTGTAACCCTTCCTTTGCTAGCCATGATTTGCCTTGTGGGAGTGGAGAGCGATGTTGTTTGCTAACAACACACTCTTCACAAACTTGAGAAGGAGTTACAATTTGTGGGAGACCTGATACCATATTTTTCTGCTGGAGAGTCTTTAACCCACCAAAATTCAAATGACAGTACAGAAAATGCCAAAGCCATGATGGATCTTTTGTTCTAGTAAAGAGGCAAGATGGAGCCCTTTGAATCTTCAATGGAAACAACCTATTTCAACTCATAGGAACAACTGCAATTGCACCTCTCAAAGGATCATATATCTCACATTTACCATTTTTTACAGTTATTTCATAACCCTTTTCTTGTAATTGGCTGACATTTAACAAATTGCTAATCAAATCAGGAGCGTAAAACACATTAGAAATGGTTTCCACAAAACCATTCTTTGTTTGAATGTCAATATCACCTTTTCCCATTACCCGTATCGTGTAAGAATCACCAAAGTGAATAATAGTATTGAAGGTTTCATTTAAATGGGAAAAAAAGAGACTTACTGCCACACATATGATTGCTGCAACCTGTGTCAACATACCAAATGTCTGACTCGGTTTCTTCTTTGACATGGCAAGTCATTAACAGAGTTCCTTCTTCATCCTTTTTTGAAAAATTTGACTTCTCCCCTTTTTCTGTATCTTGAGGCAGTTTGGTATAGCATTCCGAGCGATAATGGCCAAATTTATGGCACCTGTAACATTCAATCTTAGACTTATCAATCGATTGATTACGCCCACTTTCATTATTATAACTTCGATTTTGTCGGCCACCGTTTTTGTTGCCTCGACCACCTCCATCTCTGTTACCTTGGCCTCTAAATCCTCGACCTCCTCTTCCTCTTCCTCTAGCACCATGGTCTGCCGACCGATCAACTGATACCTTTAGAGCAAGCTCCTCTCTTTCTTCCTTGTTCATCTTCCTCTTGTGAACCATCAAAGAACTCTGTAATTCATCAAGCGAAAGTTCATCAATATCGTTAGATTCTTTAATTGAACAAACAACATAATTAAATTTTGGTGTCATGGATCGTAGAATCTTTTCCACTACAGTCACATCATTTGTCCGGTCACCGTGAATATGCATCTAGTTCACGATCACCATTTTTCGAGAGAAGTAATCAATAAGTGATTCCCCCGGCTTCATACGAAGCAATTCAAAGTCCGTACGAAGTGCTTGAAGCTGCTGCCTCTTTGCTCTTGTGGTGCCCTGGTACTTTTTCTTCATGGAGTCCCATATATGCTTTGATGTTTCTTTGCATAAAATGGTCTCCAAAATTGTACGATCAATGGCTTGAAACAAGTAATTCTTCGCTTTGAGATCCTTCAACTTCATCGCTTCAGTCTTAGCTTTGTGTTGATCTAACGTTGTTGTGCCTGTTGGCGATTCTAGTATTCCATCTAAAACAACCTACCAATATTCTTTCGATCTCAAGAAATTTTTCATCAACATGCTCTAACGATCATAGTGACCATCGAAGCGAGGAATCGCTGGTTGAACAAAATTGTTGTCTGAGGCCATTCACACCTTTCGACGAAACAAAAAAGCTACTGCTTTTATTCTAAGACTGGCTCTGATATCACTGATAGAAAGAAGAAAGGAATTCGTCGAACATTAAATTGACAGAAGAAGATATAATGGAAACGTTTACTACACTACTAAGCAGTACATGAACTGAAATTAGCTAATAAAAAGGAAACTACTTCCACTAACTTGAAACGTGGACCACTCCACTTTAAACTTAACAAATACTCCTAAAGACCAGGTCAAGTAGAGTCTTCCACTTTAGATAAACTTAAAACATAAATATTAAAATATTATCAACACGGTACTCATCTACTGAAATGTTAAATAAATACCGAAATGAAGATGTTTCTACTTGCAGCATTCAAATGTCCTATTAAAGACAGTAAATTTTATATTCTAATCCTTAACTTTTTTTTAATTAAATTTAAGTTTGATTTTGTTCAAAACAGTCCTTTACGATATGAAAATCATTCTAATTAACTATTAAATAAATAAAATCACTCATTCTTATAAAAATTTCGTTAACTTAAGTCTATGTGGTATATTGAGCCCACTATTATAGTTTATCGACTCCTAATCAACATCTTGTAACGTGGTATTTATTTATGTAGTTAAAGTTTATTATATTTGTACTTTGTCCACTCTTTTAAAGAAGTAAATTAAGAGAGGGGATATATGTTTTTCTAATATAACTTTAAAAAGTTTTTCATGAAGAATTATAAAATTCAAGAAATTTTTATAATTAAATAAATTTTAAAAGAATTTCGTATCTTTTATCTTAATACACTAAGACTGGTCCGCTAAAATGTGGAAAAATATCAAAATAGAGATGTAGGTTGTGATGTTTCTAATTGCACCATTCAAATGTCCTATTAAAGACAGTGAAATGTATATTTTAATCCTTAATTTTTTTTTACTAAATTTAAGTTTGATTTTGTTCAAATAAGTCCTTTATGATATGAAAAACGTTCTAATTGACTATTAAATAAACGGATCACTAATTCTTATGCAAATTTCTGTAACTTAAGTCTACGTGGCACCATTATTTTTGGATGAGACACCATATATAGTTATTATCATAATCAACTTGATAAGGATATATAAAAAATCTTACTTTACGCTTTAGATGGATTAGACCAATGATATAAAAATCAGACTGAACGGTACGACTGGATTAAGTACGAATCAGATTTAGATTCTGATTCAGTTTTTATTTTTAATCGTTGTTAATAAAAATCAGTTAATTAAATAATAAACTGACCGGTTTTGATGTATTGTAAACCGTGAACTGTGAATCCAAGAAAAAAAGGGAAGGAAGAGTAAATGCACAAACTAACCGGTGTCTCTGGGAACCACCCACTCACACATCACCGAAGGCATTGATTCTTCTTCTACCTTTCTCCGTACGGAGGCAGAGAGTTGCGTACGATAATGAGAAAGAAGAGTAGAAAGATGAAGCTAAAGGACAAAAATAATAAAAAGAAAAAAAATCAAGAAACAGGTAGATGATGAAAACAAATGTCTACAATTGTTCTTAAAGGTCAGGTATACTTTGTTATAGGATTTGACCACTTATTTTACTAGAAATTCTTATGTTAACTACTAATTGAGTTAAAAAGAATGGTTAAGGAAAGTAAATAAATAAATAAATTGTGGGGACCGATTATATATATATATATATAATAGCAAAAAAACGATAATGTCCAAAATTTAATACTTATGAGCGTATTTTAAATTTTATATATAAAGTTAAGAGATTTAGGAATATTAAATTATAATAAAATTATTTGCTTCTTTAAAAAATTAATCTTTATATGTTATGCTCAAGATTTTAGTATTAAAAAAGACAAACATTAAAATTAGTTGATCAGTTAATAAATACATTCATTTTTATAATAAGAGTTATTAATTATTAAATAAACTGAATTGAATCAAAAAATTAATTAATTCAAAATTTATACATTTTATTTATTATATACTAGTTTTATAATAGTTTAATATCGATTAAATCTTTAAATTTTAAATTTGTTTTTTACTGATTTGATGTCTAATCTAATTTTTAGAATATTAATGATCTATAGTAAATCGTTTGGGCATTGTCAAATAATCTAGACTAGGCCTGTTCAGTTAAACCTAACAGGACAAGCTACTGCAAGAATCTAGTGAGATGTCTCAGTTTTGATGAAAATTAATACATCCAAGGAAATCAATGCGTCTGCTGCTATTCGTAAATGGTGGATTACTTGACGATGGTGGCATCGAATCGCTTGCCGTGGAAGCAATTCCACTGCTAGGAACGTTAATTTTGAACTAGACCGACTTGGTCCAATTTTGAATATGATTGATCGAGCCATTGGAAGCTGCCGGTCAGGCCACGGACAGCCCAACCAGAGAGATGGCCTGGCCTGAGCCGCCATTTACGCCCCTATCCACTGCCTTTACACGTTTTCAAGACTCTTTATATGTCTTAAGAAAAATATCAACTAGTAGACATATATAGATATGTTTATTTAAATTATTTGTACACATCTTAAATCATTAGTTGGTGTTTGAAAGTTTTTTTTGGTGACATTTTCCGTAATGATTATAAAAACTATCCAAACAATATTCTTTTATTTTAAATTATTATTTTATTAAGCAGTTTATTTAAATTACATAATGTGTTATGAATTTATTTATATAAAACTAATAAAAATGCAGAATCTTACTTTACAAGGATTAAAAAAAGAAAAAAGCCTTAATTTTCAAACAAATAAATAGAGACAAGTTGAGTAATTAACATTGAGTTAAAAATGAGCTAAATTATTAAAAAAATGTGTCTTATATTCAAAATTTTAAACATTTTTAAATATCCCATCACACTATTTAATAAAATTTAAAAATACTAAAGTTAATAAAAATAAGAATAAAATATTAAACTATATTGAGTTAAAAAATAAGCTAAATCATTAAAAAAAATGAGTATTGTACTCAAAATTTTAAACATCTCAATTCAATAGATTATAAGCCAAAATAATACCTTTTTTTTAATCAAATTATACTAAGGATGATAAACTCGACTTCAATTTAGATTAAACTTAGTTAATTATGAAAATTTTATAAAATTATTTAATTTTCTAATTTATAATAATAAAATGATATTATCTAAATTGAAAATTTTAATTAAAAAAGTAATAAGTTGAAATGAAGAGTTAGATTTTTAGTTTAACTGGAATCTTAAATTATTATTTAAATTTTAAATTTCTCGTACAATATGAATAATTTGAATCAAAGCTACTGATTTTATATTTAATTAAATATATTTTTTAAAAATAATCTAAATATCTCCAAAACAAAAATTATGTGATTCTAATCAAATTCATTTAATATTCAAATCCAATCACAATATATCGAACCGGACCAGTATCATAAATATCTAGTTCCCTTCTAGCCCTATAAATACGACTCCACCTTAAGCTTTTGTTTCATCTCCAAAATGACAGTATACGTCAAAACAGTATGCCTTCTCTTGGCGTTCATTGTCTTCTCTCCTCCTGACTCTGTAGCAATAGTAGAAGCAGGACCAGGCCTCCCTGTCTCTTATACAGGTGATGTTACTTTCATCCATTTTACTTAAGAAAATTAATTTTACATATTACTATTTATAAATATATATATATATCTTTTATTGTAATATTATTAATGATAGAACCCACCAATTTTTTATATTATTATTAACACTTATGAAAAAAATAAAAACTTTAGAGAAATAAATGTTCAGACAAAATTAAATTATCATGTAAAAGTTTATCTAATATTACAAAAAAAATAAAAATGTTTATTATCATTTTAAGCACACTCTTTGTCTTATTACCTGCAAAATTTGCTTAATTTGAAAAATATATGTTTTCATGCAAAATCTTGAAGCTTTTGGATCAACTCCGCCTGGATCAGTTGGATCAACTCCGCCTGAAGGCCCTGAACCACCAACTTACGAGGGCTCAGGAGGAAACAATGGCCCTTACCCCCCCGACAAAGAAGCCCCGTAACTAATAAAACACAATTGCAGAGAAACCGAGTCCCAGGGTAGTACTATTAAATAAAGCTTAGTAGCTATACCTAGTTTCTCTTTATGCAATGTGGTGTTAGAGATTATTCTTCTACGTGTAAAACGAAGGAGAAGAGGACAAAGGAGAAGAAGAAATCCGTTGTGTTTACTTCTGTTTCCAAATAAATGTGTTATTTTAGCGAGATTCCTGTTGTGGAATAAAATTCTTAATTAATTATATTAATCATGGGTTTTCCATCTAAAAATCATCTTAATTAATTTTCAGATAAACAAACTTATTAAGTTTAACTTGAATTTCATTAATTTAAGCTTATGTATCACTTTTTTTTCATTAGATGAGTTAGGTTAGCAATAGAATATAAAAGTGTGTATCTTTTGTCTATTTTTTTAAAATTAATATAAACATGTATATTTTACTGTCCTATTAAAGACCATACAATGTATATTTTAATCCTTAAATTGATGAAACAAAATCATTCTAATTCACTATTAAATAAACGGACCACTAATTCTTATGCAAATTTCTTTAACTTAAGTCTATGTGGCACCATTATTTTTGGATGAGACATCATATATGCAAGTACTATCACAATCAACTTGATCCCTGACCCACATAAGGGTATGGCTTTAGATGGATTAGACAGATAACCAACTGTCACAACCCTTCCATTGGGAAAAAAATTTTGCTACAAAAGTTTAAGTTACCAAAACTCTGAAAGAAGGTAGTAATTTATTCTATTTTAAAGTTAACTAGGATGATATTTTTCAAAAAAGAATTATTTAAACACTAACAAAATTGAAATCTTGTAAGCGTCTATTCTCTTGCTGGTGTATTTGACTCCTTGATAAGGATCTGGAGCTATTAAATATGGTCTATAATAATCTAGATTAGGTGTGGTCGGTTAAACCTAACAAGACTAGCTACCGCAAGAATCTGGTGAGATCTCTCAGTTTTGACGACAATAATGCATCCAAGGAGATCAATGCATTTACCGCTATTAATAAATAGTGGAATAGACGATGATTGATGGCATCGAATCGCTTCGCTTGCCGTGGAAGCAATTCCACTGCCTGTACATGTTTTCAAGATTCTTTATCTTATGTCTTTAAGAAAAATATCCAACTAGTAGACATATTAGATATAAAGAACTAATAACCATTTCACATCATTCTACAAGGGTTTTGTCTTCGAAGACTTTAACATTCTATACCCATAAGCACTGGTCGGCAGAAAGAAAGCCACGAGTAAAGAAAGGAAATTAACCTTGAATTATTAACAGGTCAAATAATTTACGCAAAATCTTTCTAATACTTCATTTTTTATTAAAAGAAATTGAAAGCAACGGTAGATTTCAGACAATTATGTATTTTTGGAGGGATGAGAAATAAAACTTTATGATTTTATAATTATGTTAAAAAGAAATTTGGAACAAATCGTCTGTACGAATTCCTTAAAATCACAAATAATTCAACAAAAACTAAGATCCCCAATAATAATATGCTGCAGACTATTGTTTAAACTGACACAAACGAAGCACTTTCATTTGGTTTATATATTAGTAATTATTAATAAAAAGAAACATCGTATAACTAACATTTATAATATTATCTATTGTAATTTCTACTACAACAACAATATTTATTGAGAGTATATCAAAGATGTGAGATTTGAGAAGATTTATTGACACGTAGCTTTATTTATATTAAATAAAGAGATTATTTTTAATGGACCTACATATAATATAAAATATAAATAAGTACGTTCACATAAAATAATAAAATGTAAATTAACAAATAACATAGTACAAATAGAACATATTATTTAAGAAAAAGACAAGTGAAAAAAAACAACCTACAAGACATTAATTAGGCTATTATTTCTAGGTCAAAGAAATAATAGTTGAAGTTTCACTTTTTTTTTAAGCGAAAACAAGGTCTTGTATTTCAATTAAGTACAGCTTTAATTTCAAGTGTGTTAGTCAACAAAAGAGACCACCAAATACATCAATCCCAGTATTTCCTAGTTTCTTCTCCACAGCTATCTTTCTGTTTCACAGTCTCTTACACAGAGAGTTTGAATCTTTGAGGGTGCTAATTAAATCATGGAGAGAGATGGATTGATGGAAGACATGACACCCAAAAGGCCTCTTCTTCTTCACTCCAGGTCTGGTGATACTGACAGCGGAGGTTCTCCCATTACCATTGCTCTTGTCTTTAGCTCCTTAGTTGCAGTCTGCGGTTCTGCCACTTACGGTTGCGCTGTGAGTACTACTACTTAATTAATACCATCCATGCATAGCAAGTTTATTGTCTTTTTAAAGTAGCGTAGCTGTTTGGTGTTTCACCTGATTTTCGCTCACCTTTAGAATTTCTCTCGTGAGTTAGAAGTGCCATCTATCGCTTCTATCCCCGTTAATTCTTTGCGGGTTCATAGCCACCACGACTGCCTGTGGAGATGTAGTAACCAAGGCAAAGGCTAAGGCTGGCTGAGTGGGAAAGCTATGTTCCCATGATTAAGTGTGCAGAAAGTTAATTGGAGTGATATTTCAGTTCATATAACAAACAAGTTTCTTAAAAGTTTTCGTTTTCTTGTGAAGAAAGCTCCGTTGAATCTTACGGTAGGAACTTGAACTAGAGTAGAAGATAAAGAATATCTTATAATAGTATACAATTTGGGAACACATTGTTCAGACAATATGTCCATCCGTCTCCCTTATGAATCAAGCCCATGGATATGCCCCGCAGCACGCAGTGCGATGCAAGATTGAATCACGGGGCGGAACCACGTATGCGTCCATGGTGGCAGGCGAAAATAAATAAATAATAATAATTTTTAATTTTGCCTCAGTTAGAATTTATATATAAAAATTTGTTCTCAGCAACCCTTTTTAAGGTCACGTCCTACCGTTTTCGTAAAATAACGTAATTATTATAAAAGAAATATGACCAATCTATTTATTAAGATGATAAATAGGAAGTGGAAAGTCCATGGGAATTTATGTGTAAGTTGGACTTTAAGAAATATGATCAAATTATGTATGGCATTGAAAAGTAACTGTGACTTCACATAATTTGCATGCATTATTAATGTTGCGTGACGCCATCTCGTAATTGATTGCTAGATCGGTTATTCGTCGCCGGCTGAATCTGGAATCATGGAAGACTTGGGCCTCTCTGTTTCGGCAGTTAGTAGTCTCTTTTCCATTTTAGTACCACTTACATATTAAACTAGCAATTCTATAATTTTGGTACCGAGGTTTTATTAACTCATGTGTCAAATTGTTACATCATTAATTTTTCAAATCCAGCCTACATATGAAAATATAATTTCTGATTGATATAAGAATATATATATTATGTAAGACATTAAGAATCCACACTTTCAAATTTTGTCATAAGACAATGGAAATAGGTATTCTCTGATTATACAATTTTTAAAAAGTGGTCATATGTGTTATAGTTATTAATTTTTATTTATGGTAAATTTTTGTCATTAAATATGGATCTACTAGCTGAATAATGAAGCTGATTGAAAGCTTTACAACAGTTTAATTCCTTTTTGTAACTTTTAGAATTTCGAATGAGAAACAAATAATAAATAATAAAAAATTATTTCTCAATCTGATGCATTTTGTTTGTTTTCCTTTTTCGTCCTTTAGTACTCACTTTTTGGCTCGATAATGACCATTGGAGGAATGATAGGTGCCATTGTAAGTGGCAAGATAGCTGATCTCATCGGTCGAAGACGAGTTATGTATCTTCCTTCAATTGTTACTTTGAAAATACGGATTGTAACTTTGACCCCTCAATTGTCATCCCAAGTTCTTCATGCTTTTCTATCTAATAACATGATTGATATGGCTTTGTGAAGCAGACAATGTGGTTATCCCAAATATTATGCACTCCTGGATGGCTTGCAATAGCATTTGCTAAGGTTTAGTTTTTCCTGTCTCCAATATTTACACATGATTTGAGTTTCTTCGGTTTTAATTGGTCTATAGTTTCACTTAATAAGGTACTATAAGAGACTAAGGCAGCTTTCAATTTTGATTTAGTGGATAAGTTGTTTGGATTTGTAGTAAAATTAGTTAAGCAATGAAACTTGCTCATTCCCCACGACTTTTAGTCCTTCCATATATATGCGGGTGATTGTTTGAATGCTAGCTGTGAAAGCATTTTGTGATTCGTAGAAGTTGTTTAATGTTCAAAGGACGCTTTGTGGCTGGATATTGGGAGATTCTTGATTGGAGTCGGCGTTGGGCTTACTACTTATGTGGTAACTCCAATTAAGTGTGCATTCCTCAGTTATAATCAGCAGTAGTTCGTAGTTCATACCTTCCGTGTTAACCATATTTGACATTTCTTGCAAAACTTTTTGGAGCAGGTACCTGTATACATTGCAGAAATAACGCCTAAAAATGTAAGGGGACGGTTTACATCAGGCAATCACGTAAAGCATCTTTTCATTTTTACATTTTACAGTCAAAATTCATAAATTTAAATATCTTGAATGTCATTTGATTTTTTCAACCGTGCAGCTGATGATAAGTCTGAGTTTTGCACTTGTGTTTTCAATTGGAAATTTTATTTCATGGCGAGCATTGTCTTTACTTGGTAATGCCATTTTTGTTCAACTTTAACAATTTCTTTTATGAGAAGAGCATTCGAGCCAATATTAGTTACATAATTTAGAGCAGTCCTGAGTTTGGCAACAATTGTTTCAGCAATCAGTGTGTAGTTTTACCGACTTTACATTTCTGTCGTATTTCAGGTTCCGCTCCATCTATACTGCAAATTATTGGTTTGTTCTTCATTCCAGAGTCTCCTAGATGGCTGGTGAGTTTAATTCATGATATTGTGGGAAATACTTGTAACAAAATATTTGTTTTGACGTGAGAAAATTTATTCAACAGGCTAATCTTGGTCGTGAAAAGGAATTTGAAGCTTCTCTACGGAGGCTTAGAGGAGAAAATGCCGATATTTCTCAAGAAGCACTAGACATAAGAGTACTATTCTGCCAATTTCCAAGTTCTATTGAAAGTTTTTAAGTCAGGCGACATTCTTTTAGAGCCGTAAGATGATATGGACTATGATGTTTCTATTGTTCTCCAGGAAATTGTAGAAACCTTTAAGCAGAATCCAAGTGCTGGAACTATAGAACTGTTCCAGAGGAAATATGCTTATCCAATACTTGTGAGAATTAATTCAAATTGGTGGCAAAATTATGAGAGAAATTTCCAATTATTGTCTATACTGATTAAATCTTAATTTACTTTGATTGTTTCAATTGTCCAAGGTTGGAGTAGGGCTAATGTTACTACAACAACTAGCAGGAAACAGTGCAATGGTATATTATTCTAGCAGCATATATGCTAAAGCTGGTAAATCTTCTGAAATCACTTCATTTTGAGCTATGAAAAAAGTTTAATCTTCTATTAACAAAGTTGGTTGACTGAATAATCCAAATAGGAGTCTCACCGACCATGGGAACTACCGTAATAGGTATCTTACAGGTAACAGGAAAATTTCCAGCTTTTTCACACTTCTCCCCGCGGTTAAAATGGAAGTTGCAAATAAACTAGACAAGTATGCAAATTTCTGCAGATACCAACAACTATTATGGGTGTGCTCTTGATGGATTCATATGGAAGACGTGCCCTACTAATGGTTTGATTAATGGCAATAATTTTTTACAGAACTGAAAGTAGGTCATATGGACAAATCTAATAACATTGCGTGGCAGGTTTCTTCTGTTGGAGATTGCTTTTCTGTGTTACTTGCTGCGTTAGCTTTCCTTTTACAGGTTTTGTCAGAATTCGCTTAAATCGTTTCCCCTTTAATCATTTTATGAGATCGCCCTTAATTTCATTAATCACTTGCCTTTCTGATGGCAGGACCTCCACTTCTTGAAGAAATTCACTCCAATTTTGGCATTTGTTGGTTTCTTGGTAATGCAAACTAGAAAAGCAGAATAGGACTTTTCGTCTGAAGTTTTTCCGTTATATATTTTTTTGATTTTTTTCTAGTAGAGTTTCTATTGAAATTCTATTCCTGTTATTACTGCACTGTTGTCTTATCGTTCAAATATGCACCCAGGGTTATGCTATAGCTTTCTCGATAGGCATGTCAGGAATTCCCTGGGTCATCATGTCAGAGGTACACATATATATCCAGAGCCTAAACCTCTTACCATAAGAAAATTCATTGACAACAATCCGAAGAAGTAAAATTTGGCAATGGAAAATTAAAGAAAAACGGGAACTGAAAGATGAACTTCCCATTTCAGATATTTCCCATAAGTATAAAGGCCACAGCTGGAAGTTTGGTGACTTTAACCAACTGGTCCTGTTCTTGGCTAACGACATATACATTCAATTTCATGATGGAATGGAGCTCAGCAGGTCTTTCGTTGTCTCTGTTGTTACTACGAGTACATGCAATGAAATGAATGCAGAGACCTGTAATCTACATTGCATCTAAATTATAGGTCGTGCTCAATTAGATAGCTATTGTATCTCGCAGGAACATATTTCTTCTTCACAGCCGTATGCGGGTTGACTGTTCTGTTTGTATGGAAGTTGGTACCGGAGACTAAGGGACGAACACTGGAAGAAATACAATCAACAATGGCCGGTATTTCTCAAGACTGCTGAAGAAGATCGAGCTCCGTGCATGCCGGATTTTCATGGCTGTAAACGAGCAATACTTTGGCCTTCAAAAATGAAACTTAAGACTACTTAATATGTCAGTTTTTAGCTGTCTTTGCAAAATTTCTGCACTACTTTGGACTTACCAAGGGACTCTTTGGTTAAATGCTCAGCTAGAATGAGAGCTTGTTTATATGATATGATTCACTGTATATTCTTGTAATATGAACTTCAAAGTATATAATAGAATATAGTAGAAGCCTCAGGAGAGGACTTATGTTTCTTTGACTTTGCCTTTGGATTTGTTATTGTTTGTTGGTTCAGTCGTTGCAGTAACGAAGAGATTGGATAGAAAGACTTGGCTACGGGAATGAGGGAGAGGGAAGCAGCCAAGCAGGTTGTTGAATTAAGCATTCGTCTAATCCTTAATGTTGCTTGTTTTAATGTATGCAATATTGCAAATATACGGATCATATATTGTAATACGCAAGATATCATTACTACAAGTGAAAAACTAAAGGGGGTTAATTTCGTAAACTTTTCGATTTGTTTCTGGCAAACAAAAAATCAGAAAAATTAAAAGAACTAAGAATAAATCAACACCAGAAAATTTAGTAATGCAGTTCGGCACACCTTGCCTACGTCTGCGGGGCCCTCACCCAGCTTAATCACTTTCACGAAAGTACAATAGAATTA
>JANZLX010000211.1:11263091-11287376 GCA_025531955.1 Erythroxylum orinocense | reverse complement strand
ATCACAATAGGGTCTCAAATGAAAGTGTGGTGTGATAACATGGCCACAATAGGGATTGCAAGGAATCCTATACATCATGATAGAACCAAGCATGTGGAGATAGATCGTCATTTCATCAAAGAGAAAGTGAAATCTGGATTAATTGTTCTTGCCTATGTGCCCACCAGTAGTCAAGCTGCAGATGTTTTTACCAAGGCACTAGCAAGAGTCAGATTTGAAGAACTTAGTTGCAAGCAGGAAATGATCAATATCTATGCACCAGCTTGAGGGGGAGTGTTGGTGATATACTAATATTCTTCTACAGATACTATACAGTGGTATCTAGATTATATTGAGATATAGATAGGCTGTATATAATTCATATAGAATAAGTTCAAATCCCTTAAATTAAGGGATTAGATCAGATTAGATTAGATTAGATATACCTGGATAAATTTCCAAATTTAAACTTCTCTTGTAATAGGCTATATATGGCCGTATATTTTCTATTCAATAATAAAGTGAAATTATTCCCACTCTCGTACAATCACTAAGGACCTCAATTGCAAACTTGAATTTTTTCCTGACTATTGTGTTCTTCAGGACCTTCACACAGGGCAGAGGATTGGAACTGGTAGACTGCAGGATGGCTTATATGTCTTGGAAGAAGGGCGCCTGACAGTTGCACATCAGGCGTCCTTTGGAAATGATTTGATTAATAAGGAAATTCTATAGTGGCATACGCGATTAGGACATCCCTCATTTTTATTCTAGCAAAACTTTATCCAAACTTGTTTAAAAGAACTTTTAATTCTTTGTCTTGTAAAGAATGCGAACTTGCTAAACACACTAGAAGTTCTTATCATTTATCAAATAATAAGAGTTTTGTTCATTTTATGACCATTTACTCCGATGTTTGGCGTCCTACTCAAACTCCCTCTCTTTTTGGCCATAGATGGTTTGTGACCTTTATTGATTGTTGCACCCAATTGACATGGGTTTATCTAATGAAAACCAAGAATGAAGTTTTTTCATGCTTCCAATCTTTTAACAAAATGATTTGTACTCAACATGATGCTGGAGTTAAGATCTTACAATCTGATAATGGAATGGAGTATATGGATGGCAAATTTCGTGCTTATCTAGATTCTAATGGAATAGGACATCAAACTAGTTGTGCCTATACTAGTGAACAGAACGAAGTTGCGGAAAGGAAGAACAGGCACATTCTGGAGGTTGCTCAATCACTCATGTTCACAATGAATCTTCCAAAGGAATATTAGGGTGATGCAGTCCTTTCAGCCACCTATATTATCAACATAATGTCACTTCGAATTTTAGATTTTAAAAGCCTTACTGAAATATTACAAGGTACAAACTCTTATACTGTACCTCCAAGAGTCTTTGGATGTGTTTGCTTTGTTCATGTTCGGAATGTTGGCAAGTTGGAGCCAAGAGCTTTGAAATGTGTGTTTGTTGGATATTCTCTCACACAAAAAGGATATAAGTGTTATCACCCCCTGTCTAAGAAATACATTGTAAGTATGGATGTCACTTTTCTAGAATATTAGTCCTATTTTATCACATCCTCAACTGCTCTTCAAGGGGAGAATGAGATTAAAGATGAAGTGTTGCATGACTCTAGAGATAATGTGTTCCAAGGAGAAGGAACAATTCAGTGGGAGACAACTAGTTTTGTTTAAGAGGATCGAAGTTGGCGCTTAGATAGACTAGACTTAAAGACATACTTAAGGCGAGATAAGAAAGAAAAAGCCATCATGCAGTCTATGCCAATGCTTTCCTCTTCCCTTGAAAACACTGGTGAGCTAGATTGTGATTTATCTGATGATTTAGATAAGCCGATTGCTTTTTGAAAAGGTGTTAGAAGTTGCACCAAGCACCCAATTTCTAACTTTGGTACATATGACTCACTATCTCCTGCCTATAGAGCCTTTGTCTTGTCTATTTCTTCTGTGTCTATTCCACAGGATTGGAGAGAAGCAATGAAAATTGTCCAATGGAAAGAAGCTATGACTGAAGAAATGAAGGGCCTAGCAAAAAATGAGACTTGGGAACTTGTCATTGCTCCATAAGGAACACGGACGATTGGCTGCAAATGGGTATTCAGAGTGAAGCATAAGCCAGATGGATCCATTGAGAGGTACAAGTCGAGATTGGTGGCCAAAGGCTTTACTCAGACATATGAAGTGGACTATCAAGAAACCTTTGCTCCTGTTGATAAGATGAATACAATCAGAATTTTACTCTCATGTGAAGCTAACTTGGATTGGGACTTACAGCAGTTCGATGTTAAAAATGCATATCTTCATGGGGATCTGGAGGATGAGGTATATATGGAGATTCCTCCAGGGTTTGAAGATGCGAAGACACAAGGGAAAGTTTGTAGGTTAAAAAAGGCCTTGTATGGGGTGAAACAATCACCACTAGCATGGTTTGAAAAGTTCAATCGGGCTATGTTCTCCCTTGGTTATCAATAGAGTAATGCGGATCATACCTTTTTTATCAAGCACTCCCAAGGTAAGATCACGCTTCTTATTGTCTATGTTGATGACATTGTTGTAACTGGAAGTGATACAGAACAGATGGCTAGGCTAAAGAAACTACTTGCTCAAAAATTTGAAATTAAGGACCTAATAAAATTGCAATATTTCTTGGGAGCTGAAGTCGCTAGATCAAGAAGAGGAATCTTTATCTCCCAGAGAAAATATGTCCTAGACTTATTAGAAGAAACCGGTATGATGCGTTGTAAACCAACTGAATCTCCTATCGAGAGCAATTACAAACAGCAAGCACGAACGGGTACATCAGTGGACATGAGAAGATATCGAGGTTAGTTGGGAGACTCATCTATCTTTCTCACACTAGGCCAGACATCGCATTTGCAGTTAGTTTGGTAAATTAGTACATGCATAATCCACGAGAACCACATTTACAAGCTGTATTTCGCATTTTGCGCTATCTAAAGTCTGCTCCAGAAAAAGGCCTTATGTTCACTAACAATGGTCATCTTAAGATAAAAGCATTTACAAATGCTGATTGGGCTGGATCTCCAGATGAGGAAATCTAGTCACCTGGAGAAGCAAGAAACAGAACGTAGTTGCCAGATCCAGTGCAGAAGCCGAATATAGAGCTATGGCTCAAGGTGTGTGCGAACTATTGTGGGTAAAGAAGCTAATGAATGAATTACAAATGACGGATGAAACAAGTTCATCTCTCTACTATGATAACAAAGCTGCCATTAGTTTAGCTCACAATCCTGTTCAGCATGATAGAACAAAACACATAGAGATTGACCGACACTTCGTGAAGCAGAAACTTGTGAATGGCTCTCTGCAATTATTCCATGTGGGGTCAAATGAACAACAGAGGCCACTCATCAATTTCAGTCTTAACTTGCATTGTTTGAGTGCTGTTTGTTCTTAACATGGCATGGAGTGAAATTTCTGGAGCATCAGCCTCTTCTTCCTTTGTTGTTTCCTTTCTTCCTGTATTACTATCCAACATAGCCTTTTGCACCTATGTCTTGCTGTGTACAGCTCATCACAATTATAACATAGGCCTTTCTCCCTTTTTTCTGCCATATCGGCTTGGTAAGCCTCCTCACAGGAGGTGTTGTCATGCTGCTGGAACTTACAGATGATATTTTGTTGTCCAAACTGCCCTTGCTGCCTTGGGAGGCTGTCGGTATAGCAAAGGAGCTCTGTTGCTTCCAAGAGTTCCATGAGTTTCTTGCTTCCTATGCCTTATGTAAATTGCATCTTCCTCTCATATGCTCTTGCCAAGTTCATGGCAGCCCCCAGATTGACAGGATTTTGCATTTCAACATCAAGTCTTAGTCCATCAATAAGTCCAACTTTAAATAAATTAACCTGAAGATCTTTAGGAAGGCCCGCTGTCCTTGCTAACAAAATCTGAAATTGATTTTGATACTCCTCCACACTCCCTATTTGTTTCAGATTTGCTAGCTCCCCAACTAGATTGTCGCTTAAATGGGGTCCAAACCTCAAGTTACAATGTTTCTTAAACATGTCCCAATGTAGTATTGGCTCTTCTTGCTCGAATTTAAAATACTACAATTGCGCCTGCCCAATTAGGTGGAAAGCCACCAATCTAACCTTCTCATCTGTTGGAGTCCTTTGGGCCAAAAAGAATTGCTTGCATCTATGGAGCCACCCCAACGGGTCTTCAAACCCATCATATGTAGGAAATTCCATCTTGGAATAACATGGAACTGTGTGAGATCCTAAACTCCCTTCATGTCTTTCTTCTCCACTAGATGGCGCTGCCCTACTGCTGCTCTCAACTCCTCTTGGTCCTTACCCTGCTCCTTTCGTGGCCGAACCCCTCCATCATTCGAACTAGGCCATCGAACTTTTCCTGCATCTTGATAAAACACTGGTCTACATGTTGATATATGGCTGTCATCTCTGGAATGGAATTATTGGCATCGTCCATGGCGACCGACTCTAATACCAAGTTGGTAAGGGCCCTACTGTATCATTTTGTAACTGGACGATTAAGAGAGAAATCCACCTTCCTTCCCTTATTGGTGTTCTTCCCTTTGGAGGAAGAACCAACGTTGAATGAAGGTTAGCTAGCTCTTGACAGAGCTAGCTGAATAAATTACAGCAAAAGTAACTATTTTTTTTTAATGATTTCGGTCCCTTTATTCATTTATAATTCTGTTGTTATACAGGCAGAAAAGTAAAATAACAATCCATCTAACTAGGAGTCCTATTATAGTAGAACTCTATTAAGAAACAAAAACCAAAAAGGATCTTTCAAAAGCTAACTATCCTTATCCAAATACTATCCTAATCTAATCTTCTATTATATCTCCTGTCTAACTAAATTCTCTAGCCTTCTCCAGCTTATCAGCCATTACCCAACTTCTTCCCTCTCCTTTGATAAGTTCTACCCGCAAAAGCATCCTTATCATTATTTTGTTCTATTTTCTTTAATAAGCTAAACGACCTTCCCTAGAAGTGCTTGTAGTACTTCTCAAAAGGGCTCTCAACTTGCCGCAACTTACGAAGATCAATAAAAGAGATTCACCGCAACCTATAGGGTACAATTCTATGAAGGGTCAGATGACAGATGATGCCCACTATGAAGCCATCTTACCAATTTGTGTAAATGGCCTTTGAAATCTCAAGCATCAAAGGCTCTTGAACTTGGATAGGCGCACATTCTATAGCATAGTGAAAAGATCACATGCATAAGCAGCTCACTTCCCAGCCAACAATAATGAATGTTGGTCTGGAAAAACTAAAAATTTAACCTACAACTATCACGGAATGGTGGCTCCCAGGAGTTGAATCTCATGAACATAGACTTCAACACAAGTACTAAAACTGTAACTGAATAAACAATGATCACTTAAACTAAGAACAGCACTATAGATATGAATGAGATTCAGATTTGAAAGAGGCATTTGTTGGGAAGAAATATGTAAGAAGATTGCTTGAAGGGAAGGGAGTGATCAAAGGTTGACATTGAGAGTTTTTTTTTTTTTGCAATTTTTTTCATTCCAGCACTACTATTAAAGTGAAGTTTATTATTTCAGAAGTTTTGTTCAGTTAAGAGACTAAATTAGAGGGGTCCTGCTCTAGTTAGGATAATACTAAATCAAAGGGATCCTAAAATCTCTGGATTCCTAATAACTCTACTGCAATAACGCCTATTTAAAGGGCATATTTCTATTGAATAAGACCGTCAAAAACATTATGAGAAAATAAACAGAGAGTCTGTCAAGGACAGCTATCTCTCTTTCATTCAGCATTGGCAAGCCTAGAAAGGGAGTGACCAATAAAGGGGAAGGAGAGGACTTCCTTGTGAGTGTCCCACATCAGATTTCAAATGGAGAAGTCAGTTCATACAGTAAAGGTTATAGTTAGAGGACTATAGACAAATTTTAATTGTTGGGCAAATGTCCTTAAACCAAATAAATACACTGCAATATTATCTAGAGAACACGTAAATGCATAAATGAATGAACAAATTTCTATAAAAAACCAATTAATGACAATGGGAAGGGGCAAAGAAAGGAAAAAAGAAGAAGAAGAGAAGTTTATATGTCTGGATTAATCAAGCAAGCAGAAGTTGACCGATCTTTTCTGCATAAGAAGAGATTGGCTACCGCTCTTAGTAGAATGCAGGGCCCCTTACTGTGGAAAAGATAGGAAAAACATTGTTTCAAGTGTTTTTGGCACTTTCCAAGGGAAATCTTAGCAGAAAAGAACTAAAGATGAAGAAAACAAAGAAGAGCCTTAGTTAGCTGCAGTATTATTTGTTTTAAAATAAATGAATGGTATATAATTTTCAGAAGGTCCTTCACAGCAAGAAAGTCTTCATAATGCTCATTTTTTAAATCTTCAAACAATTTACTGTTGCACTCTGATAACAGTTTTCCATCATTCTACTCTAGAGCAACAGCAATGACCATATCATATATGAAATATGTCCATGCATCAGAGGGTAAAAACATTGACACCGTACTGTAACTGATCCAATCACTACCAGAATGTAACTATTTCTTAGTAACATCATGTACATAGGGAGAATGTCATCTCCTTTTCTGCAGAAGGCTTCTGGTAGCTATTTCTTAGTAACATCATGTACATAGGGAGACTATCATTTCCTTTTCTGCAGAAGGCATAGAGGGTTTGCATCATATCAATATCTTTACATCTAAAAATGGGCTCATAGGTGAACAGGTAGTGGCACTAAGGCAAGTGATCCATTGTGAAGAAAAAAACAAGCTGTATTAGTCAAGGGTATGGTTGAGATAAGTCTCAAGTAGGTGAGAGCAAATCTGGAATAGGGAAAACAGATATTACAATGATACAAGCAGGTATGACTAAGCCAAAGAAAGAATATGGGAATAAGTGAATGCAAGGAGTTGACAATAACAATGGAGCTCACAATGCCACATCAAATGGTATGCAAATTTGTTTACTGTGGGACACCGCTAAATTTCAACTAAAGCTATGTAAATTGGAGTGACATTGCGAGATTCTTTTATTTTGAAAGGACCTGCGATATTTCCAGAAATCAACCCAATTACATTTTTTCTCTTTGATTTTCATTTCCTCTTCCCTTAATCCTTTTGATTCATTTGATTTCCTTATGATTTTTCTTTGATTATACATCTTCCACAACTACAGTGAGTTAGTTACTTGAGGCTTTGATCTAATAAACATGTAAGTTACGATAGAAAATATCATCTCTCAAACTGATAAAACAATCACAGTAGATGGAAATTTATTGATTCAGTAAATTATACTAACATTTCAAACTAGTAATCAGATCCAAAATGATGATAATTAACGTGTTTAAAGATTATTTCAAGTCACATAAAATCAATAGTTGATTGTCACCATGGATGAAAGCTAGGGACATTGAGGAAATTAGAAAGACTTACTGTGGTGGAAGATCAGCATCTGTGGTGCTTTCACTAAGGACACGCTCCAGTTCTTGAATATTTTGCTTCAGTTCACTGGACAGTCTGCTTTGTTTTGGAAGTTTCGCAATACTAGGATAATAAGCTCTAGCCACAAAAAGCTGATCCTTTAATTTCTTCACCATAGCATCCTTCATATCTTCCCTATGTTTTTCACGCCAAAGGCAATAGCTCCCAAATTTCAGCTCACATAACTTTTCACTTCCCTCAGGCCAACCTTTTGTATGTTCACTACTTTTCATTTTACTGTCAGCTCCAAGCTTCTGCCAAAGAAGATTACACTTTTCAGACTTCAGATCCCTATAAATGAGAATTAATTTTTCATGAGATCACTATACAAACGCATACATCTATACTGGCAACCGGTCGCAGCGTTGTATGAGGTGGCACTTCAATACCTGGATAATCATTAGAAGAAATTACACTTCTTACAAAAGAACAGTAACATCTTCTAACAATACTAGAAGTTAAGTACAACAAACCTTTTTGCCTTTCACTATCAACTGCTACAGCAGTAACATTCGTTTTGCTCAATAAATCATTAGCAAAATTTCCATGAAAATCCTGGGGGTGCATAGTAAAAGAAAAAGCATTGGATTTCAGCACACTTTTGAATGATTTTTCCAAAAGAAATTAAGCTTAAGAAATTATCAAGGTCCATTTGTAGAAAAATAAAAAGTTTGTGTTTGGTTCCTTTCATTTCCAAGAATAAAAGGGTGTGTTACACTGAAATTTCAACGAATTGGAATAGCTAAGTTATATGAAACGCCAATGAGTGTTCAGCTAACTCCACACTAATGCTCAAATTTGCTTGAATTCTATTGGCCATTGCAAGTGGCCTAGCTGTTAAATTATTTCACACACACACACACACACAACAATTGCCTTTCAATATCATTGATAGTTTTGCTACAGCTCCAGTGGATTCTCTTAACCAAGCTTAAGGTGTCCAGAAACAGCAAGTAAATATAATCATTAACATCTTCTGTCACACATAAATGGAAACTACGCACAAGAAGAATAAGATGCATAAACAATATGCAACAACATCTGGAGGTTCCAATCACCCAAGTTACAATAAAAGTCTCTCTGGATGAATTTAGTTTTCCAGTTACTTAAAGTTCAAAATTTAGTAGCAAAAGCCTCTGAATAAGTTTCATTTTCCAGTTCCTGCTGGCAGCAACTTCCTCTCAAGGTCCACTCATGGATGTTTTATAAGAACAAGTTATATATTACAATATGTGTGTGTGTGTGTGTATGTGTGTATATGTCTTGTATTAAATTGATAGCAAAAGTCTATCTTGTATTAGGCAGCTTGTGTACCAAATCAAGAAACCAAGAAAATGCATCTCGGACTCACTTTTATGTCCATCATTTTCAGTGATTTTAGTCCCCACACTGTCCTCCAATTAATGTATAAACATTGATATGCCTTTAAATACAACAAATTGTTAATAAATATTTACTAGCCACTAACTGAAACATGAAAATAGTATTAAAAAACCATCATATTCTAACAAGACAAGTATCCATGAAATCCTCAACTGCCCAATTCCTTGTCAGGTTGCTCTTAAAACTCATTCACATCTCAGAATGATGAGCAGATTGTTATATCATTCCAAACCTAAGACCAAAGATCACTAAGACAAGGTCTGAGAGTAACTTTGGAGGCTGAAATGTTGGGTGGAATGCTTTTCACTGCCATGTTGAGCTATAAACGCTAAAATTAATAATTGCAGAAGAGATGGATCAAGACGGTATAAAAAGAACTTCAGGATGACACCAAAAAGTAGATGGCTCTCGACCAACTTTGGACTCTTAGATCAGGAGAAAGAGTTATAATTTATCTTAAATGTATGTAAAACTATTTTTCAGTCCATTTTCTTGAAGAGGACAATATGAAGTGTTGATGCCTGGAAACATTTCAAGTTAAGAAATGTCTACCTAGACCCTCTGTCAATCTTTAATGCCAAGTTGAAGACCATTTAACTAACTTCAAGTCAGATGTCAGAGCAAAATTAGTTGTGGAAAATGTCTTAGCTTGAAATATAAAATAGATTTAAAATTCCAGTGAGAATTATGTCAGAATACAAGTAGAAAAGACTAGTATCATTGTCACAAAAGTGACTATACAAATCAAGTAATAATGTCCTCCTTGAAGCAAATTTGTGTTCTTCACAAGTAGAATTAGAGTTAACATATGTCCAGGTGGGCGAGTAATAAGTGTCCATTTATGGGTGATCAACAGCAATAACTTGTGTTTCCACCACATTAGACAGATCTCACCTACATGACATGGGGTGAGATGTCAATTAAAGGCCGACTTGGAAGTTCTTACACATTCTGCAAAAGTAAAGAAATTCATTTGCTACAAGATTACCTGCGTGCCTGCTTCTTCACGACTATTGATATAAAACAAATAGGACTAACTTAATGCCGAAAATAAGCAAAGAATCAAATAATAGAGCATCTATTTACAGACCTTAGGAAGAGTTGGTCGCAATATATTGATAAGTTCATGGACGTGCTGAGATCTTTCCATCTGCCAAAAATAGCAGAGAAAATTGGTTGACATAACAAATACATATAAGGCAAGAATCAGAAGTATACAAGTTTGAATAATGTAGAATAATGATTATGGTAGCATTTTCACGAATATTTTTGGTTTAGGTTGAACATAATAATTTAACTGTATTGTTATAACATGAAAGAAAAATGGGAATACTCACTGAACTGGCACCCTCAATTGGTTGATCTGAGAGGTATCCTGGGGGAAAGGCAAAATAGAAACAGAGATCAAGATGAATGAAATAGAAAGATGAAAATCTATAGATCTAGAACGCATTGAATAGTGGAGTTAGTTGAAATCTGGATCTGAGGAGACACAGAACAGAGAAAGAAATTGGGAAAAATTTAAGAAAGAAGCGATACCGGTAGACTGAAAGCCTTTGTAGAGGCCGAGTAAAAAGCCGAGGGGAACGAGCATGGAAAGAACGACGAGGAATAGCACTCCAATGACTAGGCATCTCCACCTTCTCTTTCCCTGATAAGGCCCGCCTCCGCCGCTGCCTTTCATCTCTCTCCTATCCTAACCTACCCTCTGCTTTACCATACAATGCAGTGCTGCTTTAACCCGCCCTCTTTCTCCTCCTTCTTCTTCTCCTCCTTCGTCTTTGTTTTTCTTTTCTTGAATACTACTACAGCATCGTCATCATCCAAATTTAAAAAAAGTTATTGAAGATAAAGATAAATAAAACTTGAAATTATGAGACCCCACCCCACGTTGTCCTTTGATTTTCGCCTATTCAGCGTTCAACTTTAATTCATCACTCAGGTAAACTCCAGACTTTCCTTCCTTCCTAGACAACGCAAGTTACGCAACGCTACGCTCAACGTTTCAGTGCATAATTTTATTTTGGAGATTTGCACGTGAGTACTAACCCGCAATCTGACGAACCAATTGTCGTTACTTCCTGTTATACTATTACCTTTGGTTTAAATTTAATAATATCTACAAGGAAAGGAGACTCACTTGCTTGCTCTTAATTTTAATAATAATATTTTATAAATTATGATTTATCTTTTTATAGGATTATTTATATATTGCAATTCCTCCTCACTCATTTTGTATATCGAATGAAGTCATTAGTCCATTATATTTTGTTAGCATTAGTTAGAGCTTGGTGGTGGTGGTGGTGGTGCTGGTGTGGTGCCTTCCTCTTTTGCTGCTAGAGATGGATAATTCCGTTGAGTTGTTTACAGTTGCATGCAATCGTAATCAAAATGGAAAAAACCATAATCATCACTTTGGTTGACCTGACCCGAAAGGAAGGATGTTAAACAAATTGAATATTTATATAAAATTCTAATCATTTTATTATGTCCATTTGTATTATTTAATTTTATATCTATTTTTCAATAAACACATTCTCAAAAATGGGATAAATTTAAATTGGATTGGGTTGGATTATCCGATCAAGATCTTGAACAGTCGTAGTTGTCAATAATCTATCCTTGGGTTTATATCTCAATTTCAACCCAACTACCATGACATTGAAGTCCGTTTCTTTGACCTAACACGGGGGCCCATGAAGAACCTGAAGTAGCATGATGGAAGCAGCCAAGAAGCATCACTTTCCTTTACTTTTGAGTGATTGGTATATTTTAGCTGCAAATGTAGTTAATCGGACTTCTATACCCATTGTCAAGATATGCAGCTATCATACCAAACAATTCCAACCTACAGCAGAGAAGGAACTCTCAAATTGTTAAGGAAGGATACAAAACATGACTAGAAGATATGCAAACTCGTTTTGTATGTAACCATATGGAAAGAGATATGACTACAACTCAAAGAAAGAAAGACACCTGACATGATTGATGGTCGGTCCATTCATAAGAGGTTCCTTTGTCTTTACCTGAAGTACTGGAATTGGGACACCCCACGTCCCTTGCATTGACATACACCAGTCAGATCGGCTTGAAGTCATGGCAGAGATTCTGTTATTTCCCTGAGAAATGGTCACGGTGGAAATAAAAAGCATTTGACTTTAAGTCATGAAATCAACATAATTCACAAGAATACGCTTAATCAGTTTGTTGGACCGGGGCAGCATTCATTTATAAATGCAAATAAATAAATCCGATTTAACAGTCCTTGACTGCAACAATACTATATCAGTAGAATGCATCTTCCTCAACAACAGCATCGAGAAGGTTGGCATTGACTGCAGCTGAAAACACGAGATCCAAAACATTAAAAAAGGCAAAGATGAGCACGAAGAGGTAGGAAAAGGGATTGAAGATCATACTGCAGACATTAAATTGTTCTGCAGCTCCAAATAAACACTTACCTCTCAACAACCTTCTACTACGTGATGTAGTTATGACTAGACAAAAAGAAATTAGAAAAATATGTCAGAAGCCTCGGAACCAAAGCATACACCTTAAACCACTCATCCTATATACAGTCAAGAATTAGAAAAATATGTCAGAAGCCTCGGAACCAAAGCATACACCTCAAACCACTCATCCTATATACAGTCAAGAACACAAGCCGCAGTCATGATTCGGTAGGCAAAGCTATAATTGAATCTTAATTCCTTGACATACATCAATGGTTGCTCAATTGCATGCACGACTGGTTGGCAAGTGGAGTGTTAGTAACAAACGTTTGTTTATGCCCTACAACCAATCGCTTTGATTGTAGTTTAGTTACAAATTATTTAAAGGTATTTTTTTATCTTGTACATGCTTGGATGTTTATGATAAAGTCTATAGGATAATTGTACATTGTCAATCAAATTATAATGAGATTATAATTATGAGATTCGTATTGCATTTATGTCATCATCATCACATCTAGTCCAAAGTCCCGCAATAAAGCGGGGTTTGGGGAAGTTTGATAGTACGCAGCCTTACTCCTACATAATAGAGAGGCTGTTTTCGATAGACCCACATGCAGATGTGACCATAAAAGAATGATGCAAGGTAAAGAGTAAAAAAATGAAAAATAAATAAAAATTTAAAAAAATTTTGAATAAAAAAAATTAAAACTTTTAAAAAATAATAGCTTTAAAAAATACAAATCTTCATTAGGAGATGCAAATCTAGAAAACAAAGTTATAAGAAATTTATAGGACAAATATATCTTATATATTGCAAAGTTCTGCTTATACCTGATGTGGTACAAATTTCTGCTCACCATTTATCTGAGTTGTGTGTGCCAATCTTGCGCAGGGCTATTTTGGACTAAAAAATTTGGATAGCTAGTAGCTCAAGAAGCACCGCATAGCTTGGCTAACCTTCCTCTCTTCATCCAACCAATACTGAAATCTTTTCAAGCGCTTTAACTTCAACAACGGTTTTGGTGTCGAGTATCAACCAAAATACATTATGTGAATTAAACTCCAAGAAGAATACTAGAAGATTTATATACAAACCGTTAGAAGACCAAGTGATAGCATGAGAGGAATGCTTCCATCCTATATTTCCCAACCAAATATTTTATTATGTCTTCTAATTCATACATTGCAACTCTAGTATTTGAATCCACCAATATTTGGATCCACCATGTAAAGACAAACACTTTATACTCTTAAGTTAAAAAACAATTAGCAACATGCAACACAAGGAAACACTTTTAAAACCAAACCAATAAGATATAGTAGATCTCAACCTTAATGGTAACACTATAAATGTAGCACCCCACTCCCGCAAGACACATACCCGACATCTATGGGTGATATCCGAGTTCGTGTCCCGCAAGGGTGACGTGCTATCCCACTCAATCAGTCAAAATTTAGTATAATTTTTTTTGAAACCACAAATATGGTATATGGAAATCAATCCTCAAAAAGGGCCCACTTTAATCTGTAAACATTTTTCAAATCATTAGAATTTCGTTAATTACTAGGGTCCATTCCAAAAACAAAACACTCACAATCATAATATCAATACAACATGATTACATTTGCATAGACATTGTGCAATAATTTCAAAATACATTCTTTAATACAAAATTTGCAAAAAAATACAATTCAGTACGAAAATAAAGAAATACAATGCAGACGCGAACTGATCCCGACCTCTATTCCTCACTTGAATGTAGTAGGTATACTCTTGTTGCCTAACATGGTATTCTTCTAATCCTGAAAAATATTTGTAAATTTTGGGTGAGTTTTGCGAACTCAATGAGGGACCATCATCGGTGGCTCCTCTAATCACAACTGCCATTATATTTCATGCATTCATGAAATGGAATGCATTAATTATAAGTGCATGTTCTCATTCACTCACATTCACACATCATCGGACCTTAGTCCGGCATTCAACATTAAAGTTGAGAATCACACTTTCATTCATATGCAAATGCACATTCAAAACACATTTATCATTGGACCGTGGTCCGACATTTAACAATCATATTATGTACACTTAGATCATCTCATTTACATACAAGTAGCACTTCAATATCTAAATCAAACATCACAATCATTGGACCTTCATTGTCTGGAGTCAACAATCAAGACATATTCATTTGATCATTCAGTAGTCAATTAATATAAAAATCCAAACGAAACAAATATTGAAATGAGACCATCTAGGTCTACTCACAGTATGCTCCAGATTAGCATTTGCTTCCAATTCTGGAAATGTCTGAATGCGGACGTTTATCCTACACATCCAAAATTATGCAATACACATTAATAATTGCACAATTATAAGTATTCATTTATACACAAATATGGAATATGTACAATGCATGCTCAATGACAATCCCAAGTATCTTTCCATTATTCTCGTCACATTATCAATCACATTTCAAAACTCGCCTAAGTATAATTTGTACTTAGGTTATACCTCAATAAAACTATTAGAAACAAAATTTATAATTCAATTACTCGTCTTTTCATTTCTAGCGTTATTAGCTCTCACGGTAACCAAATCTCAATCACTTTTATTTAATACCCATTGCTCATTTCCTTTGAATCACAACTACAATCATATGAAACTCTTCATTTCCATTATACACATGTCTTTGGTACTTTAATACCAACAATTCATTCAATGATGTAATTATAACATTATATAATCATACAATATCCAAGCTCTCATTCTTTCCAATATCACCTCCAAAATTCCAAACCTTCAGGTCAATTTTCCATAATAATGTTGATCAGATAAATGAAGTAATTTGATAACACTTTCTTCTAGAAAAATGTTCCCCATTGTCTTAAGTTTCTAATGACACCAAAATCATTCAATTTGGTTCAGTAATATGAAAGTTATACACTAAACATTTTTGGACTGTTCTTACACTGAAACAATATCCTGTACTCAAATTTAATTGAAACTTTGGAATTATAGAGAAAGAATTAAAATTCGATTTCTTCATAAAATTTGTAGCCTTATATCTCTAGTTTACTCCAAATCAAAAATCATTCCATTTGGATAAACTATAGATCAATATATTGCCAAAATATCGAAGCATGTTTAATGAAAATACTCCATTCATAACTTTTCCAAAACTCCTCATCATTTTTGTCCAAAATTTATCACTCAGTCTCTCCAAGATCATTTTAGATGGCTATAATTTTTGGTAGAGATGTAGAACAATGTGTTTGGAGTCTAATAGTTCAAATCCCATGACATTTGAAGGTCAGGAGAAGAAGTTGTAGCTAAAAGAATGAAGGATGTTCACATTAGTCCACTTTGGTAAGCATTCAATGTCACGATCGTGAGATTCAAGTTGATTCAGAAAAGTCACGATCGTGCTTTTCCATACTTCTCCAAAATGTCACAATCGTGCAACTCCTCTTTTCTTCTCCAAAATGTCACGCACTATAGAGTCTCTTCTTCTCAAAATAGACATTGGGGTCCATCTATCATGGTCATTTTGATAAGGAATATGAAGGATTTAGGCAAAATACTCTTCTGAACAATTGTTTATTTTTGTCTTATGTTTCTAATGAAACTAATTTCGTGCAATTTGGTTCAGTATTCTACAATTTATACTAAAAAAACTATAGACTATTCCCAAACCACGACAGGACACAATACTCGACTTCAAGCCAAAATTTGAAACTTTAGAGACAAAATTAGAAATCAATTCCTCCATGAAAAATATAGCCACACGTCTGTAGTTTAATCTAAACTTAAAATCATTGCATTTGGATGTCCACAAATTAAGATATGACTAGAATACAGATGCATATTCAATGAAACACTGCATCTACACATTTTCCATTTCTCTACTACTCTTTCTCATCTTCTTTCAACACTTTCACTTCATCTTAATTTATTACTTTAATTTTTCTTAAAGCACGGCATCATTTTTTTTCCTTAACTTCAAACTTATTTTCAGTTCATTTCAAAACATCCAAAAATTCATATAATAATAGTGAATACAAAGCATATACATATATCACCAAAACAGAGTATAATTTTATGCACTCTTCTCGTACACCTTTTCTTTGATCTTTTAACTCCAAAACTATTTTAACACAATCTTGTAACATTTTAATCCTCAAAAAAACACAAACAAAAATATCAATATACTCATCCTATACCCACGATATGCATGAAAAATGTCCATTTTCACATGATCATTTAATGACAACTAAATCACCAAATTTATCTCATATACCAACAACTCATAAGGATTTACATGTACTTACTTGTTAAAACTTCCAATTATTTAAAATCTCAAGAAACCCTAATTCCTCATGCAACCACGTACATAATCTTGAAGGTGGTTTAGGTTAGGTTTTTCTTGAGGCAAAAGAAATAGATAACAAAGTAGGAGTAGCAAAAGGTATATGAAAGCAAGATGTAATTTTGGTGAAGGTTCGATGAATCGAAAATAAATGAAGAAAAAGCTTGAAGAAGAAACATATGAAGAAGGGAACTAAGTCAAGAAACAACAGTAACTTAGTCTTTCAAGTTTAAAAGACACGTGACTTGGCCTTTCAAATGAAAAGAATAGTAAATTTAGCAAGATTTGGCTTGGCTTGGCTTAGCAAGTGTCACTTGTCACTTGTCCATTTGTCCAATTTCTAAAACTCTAACTACGTTCTCATTATTCAACTAGTTCTATCATCTCCAAATTTTTACTCCAATTGTCTTAAAAATTTTCAATATCATTTTTCTCATAAATTCTAAAACCATCAATAAAAATTCTTCAATATCATTTTATTCTTATTTCTGTTTTCATTTATTAATTTACTTGTCCAAGTAGCATTTTTGCTAGTACAATAATATTTGACATTTTGGAAATTATTCCTACAATTCACCAAAATTCTAAATCAACTAACATTATCACCAAATATTCGAATTCAGCAATTTATACTCTCCAAATTAGTTCGCAGCACATATAATCCACAATTCAAATTGTAAACACATTTATGAATCAATTATACCCCGAATATGTCAATAAATGTACGTAAAATCATTTTAATGTGTGCAAAAATTCAAATATACGTATGTGTATGCTAACAATATGTATGAGCATGAAAAATGCAATTTTCTTAATCTCTCATTGATCCCTTATGTACCATACTTTTGGGTTCTAACTCTTAATATTGGAACGGGATGTTACATCTAGCCTCATTAGGATTAGAGTATGCTCATAACTCTAATGGAGATGAATGATAGAAGTGAAGACCAAAAAAAGAGAGTAACTTTGATGTATCAAAGGAGATGAAAAATAATAAAGAAGTGAGTTCTTTGAGGTGATCAAATGAATTGAATAATAATAATAAGGAACATCAGCAATATCTAGATAGGAGATGGTGAGGTATGTAAAAATTCTAGCTAATTAATAATAAGGAGTATCAATATTAATGAGAGTCTTATCAATAGTAGAAAGATGAACATTGAGTTTGAGCAGAGCATAAGTAATTTTAGTTGCAATAATATCAACATGAGAGATTCGAATGGTGGAATATTTTTCTTATGATAAATAATATCCAAATTAATCAAATGAAACTTCAAGATCTAAAAAATAATTTAAACAACTCAAATCATTCATCTTAAACTATTTATGTATAAAAGATTTGAGAATGAACGATATCTTGAATATCATCACTAGTAATTATCATGTCATCAATATAGAGAGGAAAAAGAATGTATCATTGATCTGCTTTATGAAGGAATAAGGCATGATTATAAGAGCTATACTAAAGATCAAGGAGAGCAATAACAGAGTTGAATTTAGCAACCCAAACTTAAGGAGCTCGTTTTAATCCATTCAAGACTTTACAAAAATGACAAACCTTATTTGGTGGATGACTATAACCAAGTGGAGGCTGATTTATACTTTTAATCTAAAATTGTTGATAAGGAAGGTATTATTTACATCCATCTAGAATAATGACCAATGTTTATTAGCGGAAACCATAATAAGACTACTTAATGAGGTTAAATATATGGTACAAGAGCAAATGTCTCTTAATAATTAATACTATACTCCTAGATGGATCTTTTAGCAAAAGATCAAGCTTTTTATTGCTCAACTAATCTATTATATTAATGTTTTATTTTATAGAGCCATTTGTAACTAATAATATACCTGTTTGAAAGTAAATCAACTATATCATAAGTAATTAGTAAATTTTTATAATTATTTTTTCTATTTTCTTACCTTAGAGGGTTGGAAATTTATTCATGATAGATATAAGATTCATATAAATCGATAATAGTGGAATAAATATGAAAATCTTAAAGATGAATAGAAGGGTGACTTGTGTAATTAATATAATGAGGAACAAGTTAAGGAATAGAGGTCTAATAAGTGAGTAAAAGGAGAAGGATCATTTGTAGGAGATAATGGATCCATAGTTGGTAGAGATATAGTGGGATCAGTCATGGGCTATATCGAACTACTAGAACTATTAGAAAATGACCTATAAGAGAAATTTAGAAAACAAAGATATGGTAGGATTAGGAAAAAACTAAATTTTGAAATAAATGAAAATATGTTATATTCATATAATGTCAAATGCCAAGAGATATGAAGTCCTTTAAATAAGGGATTTCAAAAAAAAACCTTTTTCTTTTATCCCATACGCTAGAAAGTAATATAATTATACTTGTTGCTTTATTTTCCTATACAGTTAGAAAAGAACAAAATAAGCATTACCAAATACCTTAGGATTTTGGCAATCAGGAGCACAATTATATAGGCATTTGTTAGGAGAGATATTACCTATAATAGGAGTAGGGATGTGATTAATAATATAGACATTGGTAAGAGCATCTTCTCCTTGAAAGAATTCTAGATAAGAGGAATAAATGAGAAAGGCTCAAATAGTATTAGGAATGTGTTTATATTTTCGATTAGCCCCTTCCCACTATGTTAAGAAATACCTAAACAAAATATGGATGATACTTCCTTATTGATCAATAATATCATGGAATATAAAGATTCATCTTTATATTCCATGATATTATAAATATGAAATATTTTGAATATGTAAGAAAATTGAGTTTAAATCATATTGTCAAAGTGAGAATAATCAAAAAGTAATTTAGACTTATGATGCATAAGATAAATTCTTATATATCTTGAAAAATCATCAACTAAGACCACAATATATCGCTGACCAACTATAGTGTCATAAAAAGCAGGTCTCTAAATGTTAGAATGAATCAAATCAATAGGTATAGAAAAATAAAATCACTATTAATAAAAGGAGAATATGAGTTTTAAAAAGTTAGCATAAAACTTGACCAAAGGAACAACTAGAAACTAAAAACCAAGTATAAGATTGGAAAGATGACCTAGACAGGAGTGTTAGTTTGGATGGAAGGAGAAGAGGGATAAGTTCAAATAGTTGTACAACCTTATGCCATATCTGAAGTATCTCACTTGTTTATGGATTTGCATAATATAAAAAAAATTTATAAAAAATTAAGGGGGAAAAAGTACTATTAAATATAGCTTAGGTATTTAAATAGTACTTATACTTTGAATATGCATAGTAAAGTTAGTAATAGTATAGAGGACATGTAGAATAAAAGTTTTTAAGCAATCAAATATAAAGAAGTTAGCTATCACGTGGTTGCAATATGAAAAATCAAAGTATTATGAAAAGGAATTGCTTAATATGACAAATAAGATATGAAAGGAAATAGTGCCCAAAATTAGTTGGAGTTATTGAAGATGAGCATTAAGTTCTTTCACGAAAAATTAAGAGCTATGTTCACTATAAAATCCTCTATGATAATAATAGCAAATACTATAAAGTTAGGAAGACTTTAAAGAGTTACCTAGTCTAGATGGTTGATGGAGTCACTTTCTACTATTAAAGATATGATGACCTTCCAAGACTTCTTAATGAAGGTCTAAAAAGATAAGGTATGGGTGGAAAGAAATCAATAGACAAAGTAGATTTTTTTTATTTAAAGGGTGTGGAGTCGAGTTTCTTCTATGATTATATCTTTAATCACAATGTCAAGGTTTGACACAAAAAAACTCAATGAAAAAAGGAATTGTAGATAGACTAAACTAATCTTTAAGAGTGATTAATAGATGCCAAATGTGTTGTTGATTATGAAGATAAACATAAATAGTGACAACTTAAGTATAAAGCTACATAAGATCTCTAAGTGTTAATTGATTCAAAAGCTCTTATAATTTACATATTTAACTATAGATAATTTGATGATGTTATTGTTGTGTGATAAAGTTGTCTATAGAGTTGAAATTGATTAAAATCATTAGATATAAAATAATAAATTTTTAGAAAATTCTAGACCCTTTTAGCATTATTAAATTATCAAAAATCAATCTTGATTACTATGATAGAAGTATTACAAAACCATGTTAAGAAATGATAATTTATACCATTCTATGATACTAGACATTCTATGAATATATCTTCTACTTCATTTTCTTTTAAGTAGGTTTGGGTATCGCCCCAATAAAAATACACCAAAGAAGCATACATTTCAGAAAGTTACTTATTTTGTCAACCCATTAATTATAGTTCAATATATCAAAAATGGAAAGGACTTGTTGAGGAACGTATTGATGAAGTTTAAAAGTATCCATATTGCTCAAAAGAAGAAGATTTTTAATAATAAGGCTTAAAATATAAGAAAACCTAAAAATATATTTGGAAAGCTAAACTTTGGTCAATTTGAACCTAAGATGAGCTTAGAGCACTTAAAAACCTTAGGAATTAGTCTGAGCAAAGATAAAAATCCATAATAAAATAGTTGAACTATTCAATCAAACATATTGGGTAATAATTTTATATTAAAATAATGATGACATGGCAGCTAACACAACAAATGTGGGACTTTGATACTAACATGGAAAAGGTAGAACCCAAGAATAACTTGACTTGTAATGCAGATGCTAATATTACAAGTGATGCAGTAAAGGTGGAACCCAATTGTAATGTGACAAAATGTAGGATCCAAGTGCTTGTGTGGCTACTGATGTAACTAATGGCAAGCAATATACTTTTATTTATCTTCCTCCTTTAAACAATAGAATACAAAGTTTAGATAGAAATTCTTACCACACATAAGACTCATGCAAGGGATAATTTATACATATTTTGCACTACTATAACTATCTTAAGGGGAAAAAAATGAGAAGAATTTGATATATACTAAATATCTACTAAACAATCAAACTTTCTCTAGTAAATCAATCATAAAAAACTAAAATTTTTACTTTTTACAAAAGAAACTCTAATTTAATATTACAAATAAAAAGGAACGAGAAAAAAATGGTATGTATTTCTATGTGTGTATGCTCTTGTAGAAAGAGGGTATTTATATATTTTTTTTAACTGTGAAATTAAGGAAAATATTGTTTAACCTATTCTAGTCATATCTCTAAATTTATGCTCAAGTGCAATTAATAACAACTAATTTGTTGACTTACAGATATGTTAATATATATAATTACTACCTATAATTGATGGGTTCTAAAGACTTAGCTGAACCAAGCTGGAATGCATAAAGATCCTTTGATTGCATAATTGATTAGGGAATAAAAAAACTTTGGTTTCCTTAATTATAGAACAAAATATTAAGAGAGTTTTCTTTACTTTGTTGTTAGGACCAAATGGTTTTTCTATATGGTTTTTCTAAAAGACATGGGATATTACGGGTAAGCTTTTTACTAAAGCAGTATTGGAATTCTTTGCATCTTAAAAAATGCTTTAAGAATTAAATCATACATACATCTGATTGGTACCTAAGAAGCAAAATCTTGGGAGAATGGAAGACTTTAGACCAATATCATGTTGCAACACCATATGAAAAGTGATTGTGAAGCTCTTAGTTGAAAGACTAAAAATTGTAATCAATGGAATCATTAACACAACACAAGGGGCATTCATTCCAAACAAAAATATTGGGGACAACATTCTACTACCTCAAGAACTGCTGAAGGAGTACAACTCAGGTTAAAAAAATCAAATGTTGCGTACTAAAAATTTACTTTTACAAAGTTTTCGATAGAATTAGTTGGAGGTTTATCCAATTATATCTTGAAGTAGTGTAATTTCCTTACAGATTTGTGAATTAGGTAATAATATGCATTCAATCCCCTACTCTAAGGGTGCTTATGAATGGATTTCCCACTATTTCAAAATGCAAGGGGGATTAGACAAGAGGGACCCCTTATCCCTCTATCTATGAACCCTTGTAATGGAAGGCTTATCAAGGCTACTGAGCAAGTTAATACCTTACAATGGGGGTTTTCAATATCATTACGAATGTAGTGCAATCAACTTGAATCATCTCATATATGCAGATGATCTTATGCTCCTAGATAGATTTTATCCTCACTCCATTAGCATAATGTTACAATTTCGAAACTTATTTGCCAAGTGGTCTAGGTTAAAACACAACATTGAAAAAAGCAACTTGTGTATATCATCTGATACAAGGAATAAAAAAGAAAAAAGTAGAATTACTATACTAAATGTACATCCTACTCCGTTCAGGTATCTTGGAGTACCAATCATCACTTCTAAGCCAAAATTCAATGATTGTTTGCCTCTCATTGAAAAGATCAAATCAAGAGTGAATGCTTGGAAAAGTAAGTTTCTTTCATATACTGCCAGGTTAACTCTCATAATCTCAGTCCTTATTAGTTCACATTTATGATGGACAACATATATTGAATTGCCAAGAAAGGTTATAAAGGATATTGATAGAATAATGAAAGCATTCCTATAGACAGGCAAAACTAAAAACACTAAACATGAAAACATAAAATGGAGTGAAGTTGCTACCCCGAAGAGGCAAGGCGGACTTGGGATTATTTGTATCTTAACTATGCAAAAACTTCTGTTGACCAAAAGACTCTGGAGACTCTATACTGACTACAAAGCACTCTGAATCAAATAGATTCACAAATGACACCTCAAAAACTTGAATTTATGGCATGCAACTTATACAAGAGAGGTCTCTTGGATCTTTAATTAGTTGATGAAGATGAGAGACACAGTTTATCCTTGGATTAAACATAAGAGTGGAAATTAAGGAAAAAAAACTTGGTTTTGGTTTGATAATTGCTAGATTCAGGCCCTATTATACAAAGACCAAAGATCTATCACTCGAGGAACAGAATCCCTCTAAACCTTAAAATATCTTAACTAATCTAGAATGGTGAATAGAGTGAAAATTTTGGAGGTTTTGTTTCTCTAATGGATCACTTTCCTCGATTGAATGATGTGGAGAATAAAGATGTAATAACCTAGACCCTTAACTCAAGTGGTAAATTCACAAATGAATCTTTCCATAGAATACTCATCAACAAATCAATGGAACCTTCTTGGTATAATCTTATATGGAAAAATACTTTAAATCCTAAAGCCTCTCTAATCAATTAGCTAGCTATAGAAATAGGCTTAGGACCAAAAGTTAGTGGCACGGCAAGTTGGATTCTACTTATTTATTATGTAAGGTGGCAATGGAAGATAGAGATCATTTCTTTTTTCTTTGCGTATTATCTAAAGCGGTTTGGAGCAGGATCTTACATATGATTGTAGGAGATAGCCACACGTATGAATGAGAGCAAGCATTGAGTTGGTTCATTAGGCACCCTAAACGTGGAATGTCCAATGGAATACTACCACTTACTTCCTTTGGAAAGAAAGAAACAACTGATTATTTAAGAATATGGAAAAGGGAAAGTACCAGCTAGCTGACAAGATAATCAACTGGATTAGATCAGCTATGTAACATCCCACCCCCGATGGGAAGGGTAAAATAGTAATTTGGAAAGGGACCAAGAGGGATTGAGATTAATAGAAATATTCATGCATATCCTTATATGTGAATAGTGAAAATCT
>JANZLX010000211.1:11252332-11262991 GCA_025531955.1 Erythroxylum orinocense | reverse complement strand
TTGCTTGTGTGCTGCATGAATTGGGCGAACCATCGATGATGGTTCCTCACTGAGTTCGCAAAACTCACCCAAAATTTACATCTATTTTTCAGGCCTTGAAGAGTACCCCGTTAGACACGGGAGTATGCTTGCTGCATGCAAGTGAAAGATAAAGGTCGGGATCAGTTCGCGTCTGCATTAGGGTCTCATAAAATTGTATTCCGCAACCTCTTTAAAATAATGCTTTGGATTTATAGTGAGCCCAATTTGGTTATGATTTTTTGTGTACTAAAGGTTATTTTAACTTGTTGTTGAATGTTTGTGATGACTGAAATGCTTATGTTTTGAACGTGGGCTCAAATTGTCTATTGTTTGCCGAGCGTATGAATGTCTTCAAAAAAAAATTATACTGAGTTTTATCCGAGTGATGTAGCACGCCACCCTCGCGGGGCACGGATTCGGATATCATCATCGATGTCGAGTTCGAGTTACGCAGAAATGGGGTGTTACAAGCTATCATTGCTAACAATGCGTAACATGGTTTCTCACTGGACACAAAGAATAGATGGAATCTATAATCTGCATGTGATGTTGATCTTTAACTGTTTTATTATGTAATGTTTAACTATTATAGAATTTCCAATCATGATGTAATTGAATGAATGCTTATAGCCTAGAACTCAGTGTACTGATATATTAGCTCACTACAACAGAAGGCATGGTAGCTATTTAAACAAATTTATAAAGAAAACAAATGAAAATTTATAAAGAAATACATAAGATATAAAATGTTTAATATAAACTATTGACAACTATTCACATATTCTTCACCAAAAGTTCGACATTTAGCGATGATTATAGTTTTCATCGCCTAAAGCTCAAACATTAGCAACCAAGTTTTCAAAACATCGCAAAATTGGTCTCCTTTCACGACGAATTATATTTATCATAGCGAAATGTATTCATTTGAAATTATTGGTGCAAAAAGTAGGACTTTTGTTAACGATTTTGGGAATTGTCGCCAAAAACTTACCTTTAGTGACGTTCTTAAAATCGTCACAAGAAAAACATGGCTAAAAGTCAGTTTTGTTGTAGTAGCTTTGTCTATAGTTAGTACAATTATATTCAATTTTCAAAAAAAAAATATAAGAGCGTAAGGAAAATTTTGCAAATATCTCAGCAATTGAGTCATATGCATTATTCGTAATGGTCAAATTCTTGATCACTAATCTGATAGTTTATATAGAAGGAGACACGAGATTTTTACCAGCTAGATGTATGTGTAATGGGTAAGAAATTGTTGACATTTGTAAAATACTTGAAAGAAATACGAAGCAAACGTTAAACACAGTTCAGATTCTGATTAAAGAGAAAGAAATACGAAGCAAACGTTAAACACAGTTCAGATTCTGATTAAAGAAAAAGCGACAAATACACCATGCGAACATGATTCGACATGTTTCTTCTGGCATATAAATTAGGCCAATTTCAGGTTGCGCTGACGCAACTCCTACCCTAAAGGTCATACCTCACATTGGTTACATATGCATGCATTCAAGCACCAGTGGCTATATGCATAGAAATTGGTCGACGGTCGATTAATTATGTGTCATGTTATCACCCAACTGAGATACGGACAAAATTTGAGTAGGATATACAATTTAATTTATCAGGTTAAATTGAATACGAATATTAAATTATAAATAAATTTTTTGTTTAATAAAAATGACTATTAATAACTATAAAATAATGATCACCTGATTAATTTTATTATTTCTAGATTTGGTTGCGGAGTGCATTTTCTCTTTACACATGCCATCTGAGCTATCCTTTACATATAGTTGGCTATAAAACACTCTCTCCCACGTACCATACTCATCTCAAAAACAAACGTTTTACCAAATTCCTGATCATTTCTGGCTTTCCATATGACTAATCCATCTGTGTTACCAATAAGCCACCCATCACTACCCCAAACACTCCCCCCTAGAGTGCCAGCCGGAGGACACAAAAGCCTGGCCGCAGCCGCAAACCTAGCAAACCTACTACCAACAGGCACAGTACTTGCTTTCCAAGCGCTTGTTCCTTCTTTCTCAAATAACGGTGAGTGCAACCTTGCTAACAAGTACCTAACCCTAAGCATGGTTGTGATGTGCTCTCTAGCCTGTTTTCTCTCCTCCTTCACAGACAGCTTTACTGGCAAAGACGGACACCTTTACTACGGTATCGCCACGTTCAAAGGTATGTTTGTGTTCAACGACATGGACAGTAGCGATGGGAATGTAGCGCAAGAGTTGCATGAGACGGAGAAGGCAAATTTAAAACTCAAAGCCATAGACTTTGTGCATGCCATTGGATCACTATCAGTGTTCGCGGCTTTTGCTCTTAGTAGCGAGCAAGTTCAAAATTGTTTCTTTCCTAAACCGGAGTCTAACCAAATTGCCTTGATCACAAATTTGCCGTTAGCAGCTGGACTTTTTGGGAGCTTTGTTTTCACGATATTTCCCACTACAAGAAAAGGAATTGGTTGCGCTGCACCTCGTTGATGATCATACTTAGCCCAAGATCATCACCACAACTGTGTATACGAGCTTGCAGAGTCCTTATGCTATCTGATCAAACATGTTTCACAAATATATGAGTGCTCTTTAGCAGGCCGTTTTTATCATTTTACAGATGTCAGCCAAAAAAAAAAAAGGTTCTAATAAACTGACAATATATTTAAGTTTACATGTTTGTATGAAACATAAATGACTCAATTTATAAGTTTACGTGTTTATTTTCTTTTTTTTTTCCTTTTTTTACTTCCAGACAAATATTTTTTAAGCAATATAATATAAACTAATTATAACACAATTAGATTAGAAAAAGAATAAAAGTACTTGTATGGAACTAGAAAGAATATACATGCACAACCAAACTCTAATAGCTTTACAATATATTACAAAGATATATAAATAGTATTATGTCTCTAATAGAGGAAAAAAATAACTAGCAAAATTTAATATCTAATACTAAAAATAAAAAACAAAGAGCAAATTTTAATAATAAAGAGACACTAATTTCTAAAAATACAAGAAATTAATATACTTAAGAAATAAGCTAATATAATGTCCAAGTTAATAACAAATGACAAATTAATTATAACATATTTAAATATTTAAAAAGCCAAAAATATATTAAAAATTAGAAATTTTACTCTTATATTATACTCAGAACTCAGAAGATAAGATCGAGAAATTTTTTTCTGTTAATTTTTGAATTAAAATATCGTAAATATATATATTGATGAAAATAAAAAATTAGAAAATAAAAAAATACCAAAATATTTCAAAAGTATTTATAAGTATAAAAAGTTAACGTTGAATCTTGAAAGTTGCTTACGTTTGTTACTCTTGAAAAATGAAAAATATTAACAGCCTCACCAACAATCTCCACCAACGTTATCTATATTTAATACTACATTTTGATATTCTTATATAGGGACGGAGTCACAGTGAGAGCAAGTGCTTCCACCGGTTTCAAAAAATTTTACATAAAAAAATTATTATTTTAAATTTTTAACTCAAAAAAATTAAAATTTTGCTCCTATTAAAATTTTTTTTTTTGCTTCCAGTAAAATTTTGCTTCCACTCAAAAAAATTTATGAGTCCGTCCCTCCTCTTGTATAGCCCTCAGAGAAGTAGAACAATGAAGTACATTTATTACAAGATGGGGCCATGGGGCCCCTTTTTAATTTGCCTAGAACCTATCATATGCAAATAGGGTACCCGAAGACTAGATTAGATATATTTAGAAAGAACATAAAAAAAAAAGATGTGACTTTTGTCTTTTCATCTGTTCTGGGAAATAACGAACAGCAACAAGCAAAGTCGTGGAGCCAAGAAGTAGATTCAGTTTCTTTGTTTGCATTGTATATACTAAGCATATCCAAGTTATTGTTTCCATGGTAGGAATTGGTTGCATAGTAGAATGTTATGTTCATAGATCTCTTCTATAATCTAAAAGAGTTTCCATTTACATAATTTAAGAAAATTTTAAAAAAATCTCTTAATCTTTAAAATATTTGAAAATTTTCTTTATAGTTTTCAGTTTTCTAAAAAGACTCGGTCTCCTAGACTTCAGTTTAAAAATAACTACTAAATACTGGTAATATGAACACCACACTTGTATAAATCAAATATTACTCACACAATAATTCAACCTAGTTTTTAAATTTAAACGAACCAATTAAATCTTATCGAAACCAATAATTTAAGAAATGAGTTAGATTACCATGTTAATAATATTTAAACAATTCATGTCTAATGTTTATATCTTGTAAATGTTTAAAAGTTGGCATAAAAGTTAAATTGATAAGATAAGAAGTTTAAAGTTTAAAAGATTCAACTGATATTAAATCATCATAAATCGATTAAAATTGAATAAATTTAAAATTTTAAAATATAATTGAAAATGTGTTCTTATTTTTTTGGAAAAGTTTAAAATTTAATTGAAAAAGAGAATGTTAAATGAAAATTAATTGATTTATTTTGATTTATAAAAATGATTAGTTTATAAAAACTGATTGATTAATTGATAAATTTATCAGTTTTTAATAACAACGATTATTAAAGTAAATCGAACCTAAAAATTAAAATTGAACAAAAAAGTTAGCCGGTTTAAGGTTTTTATGGATAAACTTACCGAATTTGTTTGTTTTTTAAATCATTGTATCTTATATATTTTATTTTTATTTTTACTTAAATTTATAAAGAATAGATTTTTCTTTAAAAATAAAAAAATATCTTAGATGTCCAATTATCAAAAAATGTCAAAACTAAATTATAAGATATATATCATATATCTTAACAATCTCTCCATTTTTGACATTGTTTGTCACAAATATAAAACTCTCCTTAAAAAAATATTTGGACTTATAATCCACACGAAGAAAACAACTCCTCCTTATTCCAACATCAAGTTTTAAAGAACATCCAAAGTTCTTCAAGTTCAAGAAATATCCAAAGAAACAATAATGAACAATTATCCAATCATCCAAATTTCTCTCCCTTGAGACAAAAATATGCCAAAAAGCAAGATTAATAGTCACATAGATACCTTAAAATCTCTTTCTAAATTGAAAAGTCACCAAAAACAATCCAATGTCTCCCTTTTGAGACAGAACAATGTCAAAACAAAAATGCCTTTAATGTGATCAATCTCAACGAATAAAGAAGAATAAAAGTCAGTAGTAAGTGCAGCGGAAAAATCATAAGCACATAGTGCAATAGCAGAAAGCCAAGATGACAATTTACCATCATTTAATACATATGCCAACATATTATTGCTTACTTCAATTCCATCTTTATAAGACAGATCAAATTCATAAACCTCATCATCAAGTATAGCCTCATGTATACATTAATCAACTGAACCTTAGAAAACCCATAAATAAAAACTCAGAAAGCCTAAACGATAACTCCTTAGAACCTTTTTTGTTGTTTTTTGTAATAAATAATATCAAACTATACTTCAAATTATAAAGCACACAGTTCTTGTGCTCTTCAAAGAAATTCAAACCTGAGCTTATTCCTCGTCACATTATCTCGGTCATCAACTATCTGGTTAATTGCTTCATCTAAAGCAACTGACTTATCCTCAGTCTGAACAGTTTCTTCAAAAGCAGTAACTAACTGTGAATCTGGAGAATTTCTTGTTTTTCCTTTACTACGTCTTTGTACTTGTACTTAACCCTTTCTAATCCAAGAATGCTTTGGTAACATAAGTTGCTACTGAAAATTTAATGAAGAGTGTCTAGATTTTTAGTTTTGACCCATTTAAAACATCATTTGTAACAACTTGTAACATTTCGATCTTATGTGCCCGATTACTCCACAACAAGGACATATAGGTATGAGCCTCCAATTTTTCTTTGAGATTTCTCCTTGAATAGAACTAGTCACACCAATTTTCTTACCATTAAACTTAGAACATTCACCTATATAGCCAATGCCTTAAATGTCATCTTTAGTCTTACCAATTTCTAACAACTTTTCTAGCTTTTCGGTACCTCCATTTAACATTCTTATTTTCTTTTCCATGCTGACCAACTTCAACTTTGTTTCATTAAGCTTATCTATTGTAAATAACAACTTCTTCTCAAGGTCTTGAATGGTGTTCTTCATGGTAGAGTTTTTCTCCTTCAACTTCTCATTTTTCTTACAAGTTTGGACCCATTTAGCATACATTAACTCGTGGGCTTTATAAATATCTTCTTTTTTATCATCTGAAGTACTTTCACCACTGTCATAATCTGATATTGAGCTTTGAACTGATTTGTCTGCATTTTTCTCAAAATTTTCCAATTTACTTACATTTTTATCGTTAGTTACTTCCTTCTTGGTTGCTGTAAAGTAAATAACTGGACTTTTACTGTATAAAACAACTAACATAGCACTATTTATGGCGTCTTCTTCACTACCATATTCACTTCCGGATTCATTCTCACTCTAAGTGCTTGTATAGGACTTCTCTTTTCTTTTCTTCAAGATGTTAGCATGTTCCGCTTATATATATCCAAAGCCTTGACACTCATAATATTAAAAAAAATTTTCCACTTTTTTTCACTTGAGTTTTTCCTTATTGTTTGAAATTACTATTTGATGAGCTCCTACAGTTTTACCTAAAATCAAATCTATCCTTCTTCACTTTCTTTAACTACTTACTGAAATTTCTTGTCAATAACCACTTACAAATTGGGAAAACATCTTGGTTTGGGCATAACAACAGTACAATAGTATTGGCAAATATAAGAAAGGCTCAAGTCTCTATTTGATCTGCTTAGTTTACTCAATTTGCAATTACACACAAAACTTCTTGCTAGATCAAAGAGATCCTAGTTGCTTATCATGCCAATGAGGATCTAAGTTACTCCAATAAAAGAAGATGAAGATTGGAGTGGTACAGTTCTAGATTCAAAATGTTGTTTTTATAGATGCTAAGAGGATGTTATACTTACCTTTTCCTTTTGATAATATAGCCTTAAACTTTTGACCTTGTCAGCCTTTACAGCCTTCAATGAAATACTTTATTTTCAAAAACTATATATATATATGATAAGATCTTATATATGAATAAAGGCAGACTTTGAGAGGGGTTTGTTATAATTATTATGGCCTCATAATTACATTGTCACTCACACAAGAGGTAAGCTTTCTTGATTGAATGAACAAAGAACTAGTTAATTAAATCATTTAATTTTATTGTATTCTCAATTAACTTTTTTTGGAGATATGGAATACAATATATTGAAAATTATTATGAAGACATGATTATTTATGTCATGATTTGTGGGTGCAACTTGAATTAGTTAATATAAGTAGTTTAACAAAATTCTAGATTGGTTCTATTATTTTTTGGAACATGTAGTGACATAAATTTCTATATATTTTCTATGTTTTTTAGAAAAAATATATTTTCCACTTCAATATGACATGGACTATTCATATATTAATACATTTTAATCCATTTTTTGTTTAGTAAAACTCTACATTCAAAATGATCAGGTAGATACTTAAAATTTATAATTGCTATCATATGATGAAATTTATTAAAACATTAAGTGCCATAGTTTAATTGTTTGGTTTTCTCAATGTATTTATGTTCTTTACACTTTCTCTTGAGTCATTTTCATGCAAAATACTAAGAACTATAGCGTTGAGCACTGTGTTAGAAAATTTTAAGGAATGAACGAGGAATTAAATACAAAAATTTATCCAACAGGATTGAAGTAGTCAATTTGAATATTAAACTTGTCTGATGTTATAATTAGTTAATTTCACTTGTATTATTCATAATTACACTCTTATTAATTGAAATTATCTCGTAATAATTTATTACTGCATTAATTAAACTTAATATCATAAGGAATTTGTTTTTCATTTTCATGATCTCATGAGATCCATTAAATAACTCTATTTATAAAAATGCTAATATATTTTTATGAATTATCGTTAATGTTTAACTAATTGATTAACATTTTTAATGAAAATGGTTTGTTATTTTATGTGGACCTCGTTGCTCCAATCTGTGCATAGAAACCACAAATGGTGGAGTTATTTAGATATTCGAGAGATAAATTAGATAAAACATACAGAAAAGTTTTATTTAAAAAAATTAAATTAAATAGTGAATCATTCAAACTTTGACGTACTCCGATAGTATTTGGTCGCAATTAGATCTCTCAATTGCATAGTGCAAAGAGTTAATTCAACAGACAAACTTACAAGAACAAAATCCTCTTTGATTTTTTTCATATTTATTGAAAGGAAAATGAAAATACCTATTCAACAAGATTATGAGCTAGTTTATGCATAATCAACGAGCCTTCAGTACCATGATTGTGAACTTGGTATCAATCTCAAACCTAATTATTTGCTACCCACGGAGCCTGGTACTCGTAGGTGTTTGCAGAAGCATTGAACAAGAACAATCCTCTAACTTTAGCCACCCAAATACAATCTCCATTGCTGCACTTACTCTTAAAGCTATCATCCCCAGGAAATGGTGTGAAGTCAATTTTTTTTTTTACAGTGGAATGTGTACAAGGTGCAGGAAATCATCTTCATCTTCCATTCTTCTAAACAAAATTTCATTTCTTCACCCCGGACCGGAATCATCTTCTCCCCAGACTGCGAAAGTGCACTGCAATGTGCAATCATCGGCTTCGCTCTATTGCTCATTTTGTTCTGAACCCGCAGACACCATTGATCAGCCATAGCAATAGGAGATCGAGATAAAGCTACAACAATAAGCAAAGCAGCTGCTTTATTGCTAGAGCCCTTCATTGCCATAGCTAAATTGAAAGACATTTCTTGAAAAGAAATTGTTGATTTGAAGCAACAAACGTTCTCGTATTTATAGCTATAATTTTGTAGATCAAAATGCAGTAACTCCAAGTTATAGGATGCGTGTTTCGTGACGCAATGGAACTTATTATTCTCTCTTGTCCATATTCTAAAGTGATTTTTTTCCTTATTTTTATAGTTTAAAACAATGTTCTATGTAAAATCCTTTATTTTGGAAAATTAGTCCCTCTCAATGAGGTGTTGCTAGGGATGACAAAAGAAAACATAGTTCGATCTAACCTGATCCAAAATTAACAGTGCTTTTTTTTCAAAATTTGGGTTTCAGATGGGATTTAAATTTGAGCTGCCCAACTTGAAAGCCCAAATTTTCATATAAAATAATGTTATTTTTAATAAAGTGATTTTTTAATTTTAAAAAAATTAGTCAGGTCTAATAGGACTCAATCTCGGGCATAGAGCCTGGAGTCTCAGATACAATCGAGTTGAGCCTGGCCCCTATAGAATTTCGGGTTGGACTCAGACCTACTTACCATCCATAGGTGTTACGTTTTTAGATGGTGGTTTCAATGTTGTAAGTTCAATTTCTTTGCACCTATTTTTATGATAATTATTGTCTATAAGTTTCCTTTTTTTTTTACAGTTACTTAGATCGAGTTACATACAACGATAAGAATTTTGTACCGTACCAGCCGGTGTCGGTACGGGTACAAAAATATCGGGGACAAATTTCGGTCGGTACCGGCCATTTTCAGTCGGTACCAGCCTGTACCACAGATACAGAAAAATTCTAGATAATTTCGTTAAATTTAAATTTTCTAGGAACTAATTTGCAAATAACAAAATTTTAACCCTAAAAATCTACCCCCTTGACCTTCGTCCGCCTCACTCTCTTCTCTCTGTCAATCGTCCGTCTGTCGCGCTCCCTCCACCGCTCTCCACTGCCTGATTCTCGCCAGTTGTCTCTCTCACGCCGCGTCGCCACTCCTCCCTGGTCTGGATCTAGACTCTGGTGGTCTCCTCGAGTCTTCCTCTTCTCGTCAGTCCGTCTGTCGCGTTCCCTGGTCTGGCGGCTCGCCTCCGTCGAATTGTCCACGCCACCTACATACGCTGCCGCCTCCCTCTGTCACAACACCGCCGGCCCACCGACCCTCCGACAACGACCCAAGTGAAGACCTGAGTGACCCGAACCCGACGGTTAACAAAATTTTTTGAGTGTGTGTTGATTAGTAAATGGATTTTTTTGTGGATTGGATTTTCCGTATATTAGACTATTAGTGTTGATCAGTTGATGAAAATGTTGTCGGTGGGTGAACTTGTGGAGGATTGGGTTTGGATTGTTGAATACCGAAGTTGAACTTGAATTGAAGTTTGAAGTTTGAACTGATGAGGATTTGGAATGGATGAATTACTAATTAGTGAATGTTGATTGTTTTGTTTTATAATAGGTTTGGAAATTGGAATGAGGATTGGTTTGAAAAATTTTGGAATGAAATTTTTGAATATTTGGAAATTGGAATTGTTTTAGAATAGAATTTTCACGGTTTTAGAATGGAATTTTTGAAGTTGATAATTTGAAATTGTTTGATTGAAGTTGAAGAATACTGTAAGTAAGTAAGTAATTTATGTTATTTTGTTATGAATTTGTAATTATGCAAAGATTGTAAAATGGAATTGAAAATTTATAATTGTAAAATGGGTTAGTAACTTAGTATGTAATTAATTAATTATGTATTATGCAAAGATTGTTATAAGTGAAAATTGAAAGTTGATAATTAACATTTAAACCTAAATGTAAAAAAAATAATCAAATATGAAATTAATAATCAAATGT
>JANZLX010000211.1:11168892-11185087 GCA_025531955.1 Erythroxylum orinocense | reverse complement strand
ATGTTGATTTTAATATATATTATCCACTAGGGGTGAAACAAAGCAAGGCTTTGTTTAGATGCCTAATACCAATTATGCTAGGTCATTGGTCAACCAAATGATATATCCATTTTTATTCTAATGTTCATGAACTATGGTTTACTATTTATTATGCTACAGTTTGGATTTGATATAGCATTTTGTTTTGAAGAAAAATTTAGGGGCTACGGCATTGCTAAATGTAAATACAATATGTTATTGAAACTCCAAAGGTTAACTTTAGAAAGAATGGAAATATGTTGCTAGTCATGGTGTTGAGATGCTCATCGTGACATATGTCAGGTTATACTATTTACCTAAAAAAGGGCAGCCTCTTTCTATTTACAGGGATGGTTCTAGCGTGAGGAGTTACTTTTTTTTATTACATTAGGTATCCTAGCTTAGCCGGACTAATCTTAAGCTCCTAAGACCCCACCCTAAGTGCCCTAGATGAGGTAAATTTGTAACCCCAAGATCCCTCAGGTTTCTACGTAACTTTCAAACTTCTACACACAAAGAGTCATTACATACTTGATTGGTCAATTATTGATTGATCATTGGCTCAGCTTAGCATCAGATTCCCAGCAGCCCTCGGGTTCTCTAGTAGCTTCAACTCTCACACTGCCGCTAAAAGCGAGGCGTCCGTAATTAATCCGATCAAGGAGCTTTGCCTAGGAGGCTAGAGGATCATCAACAGGGAAATTTTCTCATTTCTCCTCCTTTTGCGTGACTCGAACTCAAGGCCTCCTATAAGGGGAAGCCTTAAGTGAGGATATTGTTAAAACTTTTGAAGTCATCCTTCACAAATGCAGTGAATGAAATCATCCAAGAAAGGAAGGAGAGTAACCAGTCTACAAATGATATATGCAAAGTTTTCTCTATGGTCCCAAAAACAAGCATAAAGCTTGTAGAGAACAAACCATTTACACTTTCGTGATGATCAAATTGAAAAACTTGGACTAATCAAAGAGAATTATTTAAAAGGAGTGGTTTAGGAATGAAGTGCTCAAAATCTTGATTAATGTGGTGATTTACAGGAGTCGTATTACCACATCTAAAGAATGTTGATAATTGGTGGTTGGATCTAAAAAGAACAAATTTCTTTTATTACTGCATATATTCTAATCGTATTTTTATGTTGTTGGCCTGACTTTGAAATTTTAGGAATTCAAAAGATTTATGGAATGAATTATTATAATTTTATATTTTATTAAGTAAAAATTTTATTTATATTAATTATTCATATTTTTATTTCTTATAATTATGAGCATTAATGAATTTAAGAATATAATTTGATATATTAAAATAAATTAAATTAAAGTTTAATATGAATATTTAATATTATAATAAAATAAAACTGAAAAACAGGATATCAAAATCAAACAAGTTTTTATTTAAAGTTTTTATAATAAATTTTTATTTTGTGAACAAACAAAATTAGAAACTAAAAAAAAGAAATAAAAATAAAAATTATGATAGAAAAAAAAAAAGAAATAACAACAAACAGTCACATAATTCCCTCTTTTTTTAAAACCGAAATGGAAATAGGCATTACTCAAATAAAATAAGAGATCATATAGTTTCGAGCAAATATGGATACAGCATATGACTTTTCTACGAGATGTTAACGAGTGGTGACTCAATGATAGGGCTGCTCCATCTTCTGAAGGCTTCGGCGTAACATTGAAGTAGCTAAAAGATTTGTCGAATGACTGAAAAGAGTCAATCTTTGGTAATCATGCAAGGTTTGCTTAATTGCGATAGTTAACATTAGGGTGATAAGTAATAACAGTTTTATGATGATTATTTTATAAGGATCTATAACCCTTTTTCGTAAATAATTTGCAACCAAGTTTGTTATATGCAATTAAATCTTATTAACTAATTTAGTATTTTGAACAAAAAGAATTAGCGTCCCCAGGTCAACAAAGTATAATTTACTAAAAGAACATCAACACTAGGGTAAATTAACACCGAGCTTACTGTTTGAACCATGTTGATAATCATTTAGACGAAACAAATAAGCTAAAGGTTGATTTTAATATCAGTAAAGTTATATCCAGAATTGAATATTGGGTTTCCGTTTCAACCATATTTTTGTTAGGATTTGTTTGTCTACTCCTTGTCCCTATGCATGTGGCTTATCCATGTGACTTGATTATGAATAACATCCATACAGCCACAGGGGAAGGGTTTCTGTTTCTTTGTTTAGAAGCCTGAGCGGCTTAAGAAGCACCGACCTGATAGGTGCATTTGCTTCCTTGCTCTATCAAAATCACATTTCTTTTCGGGTACACCAGAAAATAATGAATATCTACTGTTAGTTAGGTCCATACAGATTTTCCATTTAACATGAGAAAGATGGAATCAGAACATCAGAATTCAAGGCAAACTTTTGGCAATATGTTATCAGCTAAGTTACAAGCAGTTCAGTGCATTGCGCATTCTGGCTGGGCCGAAAAAAATTTGTAATCTTCTAATCAAATTATGTTAAATTTCCTCAACTATGATACACTGATCAATTGTGCGGAACTCACCTGTTCATTGCAGTGCAATGTGATTCTGCAAATCCTTTTCCATAGCAATGAAATGCAGATGAGCCTAATAAGATCTTTCGTAGCATGCCATTGCCACTTGCAAGTCGGCTCTGAAAGTGAAAAACAAACGAATAACTGAAAAAAAAAATGCCATCTCAAGTTCTATTTCAAGCTAAGAAATACCCCATTACAAAGATGTCTCTATCTTGTCATGCAGGGTCACCACCAAATCATGTGCATGGTCAAGGAGCTTCCACACATCAAGATGCCCTGCCATGCTATTGCATTCCCTCAAAATCTCATCCATGCTATTATACTTCTCTATAATCAATTTCCGCCTCTGCAATACTGAAGCTGCAATAGCATAGAGCAATAAATCATCTGTTGGTGGTGCTCGCTGTCTTATTCTGCTCCATGCAGATTTTCCAACGCCAGCCCTTATTGCTGCTTGATCTGCCCACACCACCTCCCACAGGATAAGAGTCTGCTCGAATGTTAATTCCCTCCTAAATAGCACAACCACCATCCTGTAAACGAAAAAACAATCCTCAGCTTGAAGCTTCTCCAAGTGCCTATACAGGTGAGAGTCCTTGCATTTGATAATCCTTGAAACAATACTAAGTTGTCTTCGAATCCCCACCTCATCAAGTCTGAAATTATGCCTGGCCTTTTTCATGAAACCCACAAAACACCAGAATGCCTCATGATCCTCGGTAATCACAGCGATTATGGGAGAAAGTAGATCGCTCATTCCCTGGCAATAACCAATTTCAGGATCATAGAGTGCATAGGCTTCAAGAATAGCAACTAATCGTGCAGCATGAAAAATTCTGCAGGGTTCCAGGTGATCATAGTCTTTAAGCCCAACAGCCTCAGCAGACCGCCGTGCTCTACACTCTGGTATCGCACCTTGGGTTTGGCAGTAAGGTATCCACTCACAGTTGGCTCGCACTGCATCAACACGAATGATCCGCTGCCATGTGGCATAATTTTCGGTGGCAGTGTGCAGGTTTGAGTTTAATTCTGTAACCAAAAGAGGGATATTGTCATTGGAAGGTAGATCAGAAGCTTCCTCTTCCCTATTATCTGAGGAAGAGGAAGCCTCAATGGCCTCAGGGTCCTCAGAGGAATCTGAATCAGGCGAGTCAGTGTTTGGTGCAGAAGCATCAACATTTGTTTCTTGCCTTGGACCATCATAACCGTCCATCAGTATATTAGAGGGATCATCAGAGTCCCCACTATCTACACTGTTTTCTTCACTGGAAAGTGACTCCCTTGCACTTACGACATCTTCATAACAAGAGTCTGTGTCCTGGACAATGTTGCTGTTGTCCCCATCACAGCTTGTTCCAACAATATCATTCGACTTAAAGCTATTATTGCTGCACCTGAGCAACAGCCGACATTGTCTACGGAGTTTTTCATATTCCTTTCTACATCCACAGATTGTCAAATAAGAATCATGATAACCTAATGCCAAGTATAGAAACCAGAAGCTACAAATGGAGAATAAATCAACAATTGCCAATCAACCGCTTAGAATTTTGAAGATGAACCATGCAAGGGTACCTTTTCTGGGTTCTTATATTTTCTCTTTCTTCTTTGGAACTCTTCAAGTCATAGCTGTTAAAGGATGAAAGCAAATGTCATCAAATAAGGTATTCAAATAAAAGACATAACAAAATATTTTGGAGCAAACTATGTAAAGAACCCATAGAGATTGAAATAAAAGCTCTCACTAAAAAGAAACAAACCTGATTCTTGAGATATGTAAAAACTCGGTATATACAATTTCATATGTAGCATTGAAAATTTGAAATGTTTCAGATAGAAAAACAGAGATTAACAAAATGGAAGCAGAAGCTCTTTAAGTAACAAGACATGACAGATCATATTAGATATCCACCACTGAAGATCCCAAAGTAGAACGGCATTAGAGAAGTGCAGAAAATTTACAATATGCCATGTTTATGGATTTGGCTATTCCAAAAATGCCAAAGTACAACCATCTAAGAACAGTAACATTTTGTAGAGTTTAAAAGTGACGTAAGGATCTACAAACAGATGCACAGCCACAACCTTTGCTTTAGTAAAACATTGTTAAAGAAGCTTACACTCCAAGAAGGAAAGGCCAAACCTCTGCTCTAATACTTGGATCAACCCCCTATATCAATAAATAGAAGAGGTAAACTACAAACATCAACATAACAGAATAAGATAGCAAGTGCAATGATCACTCACTCCACTTCGAACTTTTTTCAAGAATTTTATTCCACCATCACGAACATTCCCCTCTGGTGAAAACAAACTTCTCCATTGTCGAGGAGTAAGGGCATGTTTTCTTTTCCTACGAGACCATGGTGATTTTAGATGACTCCTGAAATGAAAGAGCGATCACAATCAAAGCTTTCATAAATTCAGAATCCAATGACAGTAAAATGCAATGCAAAAACAAGACAGGAAGGCATTTACTATGAAGAATAGAACAACCTAATAAAACTAAAAACCAACTATTGAATAAATTCTGTCAAGTTCCATCGTAAAATAAAGAAGGTAAATGTTGCTAATAATGGCACCTAACTTTGTTGTCCCTCCTGGCTCCCTCCATCCTCTCTAATTTCCCCCAAGTTCTTTTCTGTATGTTTTAATATGGTTGTTGGGGGCATAGGAGGGACTGAAGCAAGAAGATGACAACAATTTAAATTTCAGAATTTTCAACTTAGAAGCTTTAACATTCTTACAGCAGAAAAACAACTACTCCATACTATTTAGTTTGGCGAACTACCCAAATGCCTTAAGAAAAAGTTGGAACTGCCCCTCCAGACAAAAAAATTGTGAACCAGGATAAGTTATATTCCAATTTTAGAATAACAAGAAATGAATGCCTATCCTGTTATTCACGTAATGCAGATGAATAAACACCAGATGAACAAATTCAAACCTATTCCATTCGTAGTACACACGTATAGTTCTTCAGTAAATCTACACTTTAATGGAGTAATAAGAAAGTAGCAATTAAGCCAAACGGTGAAGCATGAGCTCAAATCCAACTAAACGAAGTAAAATGACAGAAAAAAGAAAGAAAAACTAGTTACTAAAAAGCGAAGGGAACTAGGAGTGGAAAGGGGAACAAGTATGAAGAAGAGCAAGCAACTATTAAAGACTGATACTGAAAAACGTAGTCAGAGATCCGATCTGAATAAAGACCAAAAACGCAACCTTAATTACATGTTATAGTCAGCGAATCAAGCGCAGAAGGAAAGAAAAGGAGTTGAGAGACTCACCGATCAGAAGATGAACAAGAAGCCGGGGAGGAGGAATTAACAACAAATAAGACCGAACGCAAATGAACCCACGAAGACGACCCTGTCGACGATGACGATGGAGAAGAGGAATTTGAAGACGAAGACGAGGTGTGACTTCGCTTCAGAGCTTTCATTTACTTTACTCCCTTTTAACGTTTTTTTCAATGTTCCAAGTATCTCGAACCAAACATAGCCAGCACTTCAGAATCAAACTAGCCGAAAAAAGGATGGGTTTTGAAAAACTCACTCTTTCACTATCTCTCTTAAATGAGGAGTGATTAAGTCTTTCGCTACCAACTACTAATTTGTAAAAATGGCGGCGAACAAAGCGAGTCCGACCAAAGCTGTGACAGTGACGGCAGCAATGGAAGGCAGACGCACAACTTCCCACCAGAAATTTCCGCTGGAGAGCTGACCTCCGGCGGGATGACGCACATTGAGAAAAAGAGAAGCGATCTTTGATGCTCACAAGAAAAATGCTCACTTCCACTAGTTTACTTGTTCTTTGAACTTCTCATTTGTTTGTTTAAACTAAATTAGTTTTTCTAACAAAAATATCAAAAGGAGAAGAAGAAGCTTGACATGATTGAGGTTTCTTTTTTAATTTTTTAAAAAAGAAAAGCTCTTAAACATCAACTGACCCAACAACTGCTTTGCATTGCATTTCTTTTTTGTCTTTCACTTTTTCTCTCTCTAGTCCCTACTCTTGGTTTGGGTGTAGACTATAATTTAAGAACGCTATTTTTATCTTTTTTTTTTTAAATCTCATCTTTACATTTAGCTAAACTTATATAAATTTATAAATAAAATTTAATGGAATAAGGTGAAATTTGATGTGTATCAATCCAAACTGATAAATAACAAACGGTGTTACTGAATAATAATATCCAAATTGCTATTGTTTTTTTTTCCGATATAAACCATCCAATTTCTGACACCACGTAAGTGTTCGACTAATTTAAACTCACGACATAAGCTCGCACTAAACAGTAAATAGACGGCCACAAGATACATTCCATTCGTAGAAGAAAAGTCAAACTCTCCGCTACATAATTAAGGGACAAAAGCGAACTAACTACTGTGCCATGGTTAAATTGCTATTGTTGATTAGTAACAAAAAGTGGGTGAAGTAACCACTAACCACCAAATGGATTGGGAGAAGAGTGAGGATTGAGTGACTAGCCAATCTACCTTTTTCAGTCTATTTCTGCACCCAGTATTCCCACTCTCAAAGTGGTATGGTACTCTTTCTCTTTTTTCGCTACTACACTTTCTCATCTCGTGGTTCCACTTACTGAGATCACTTTTCTTTTCTCCTTATAGATTTTGGCTTTATTGTTTTATTTACTATAAGAAATAAGTAAACCCCACTGAAATTTTTGAACACTAGATTTTTTAAATAAATTATATTGAACATAATCATTTAATTATCTGTTACAATTATTAAAGATAAACATTAATTTTATATTTTGAGAGTGCCTTCTCTATTTTTAAGGGTTTTTTTTATTTTCAATCCTTCTTGTAATAATAATACATATAAATTTTAAGAACTAGTCTTCAATAAAGATTTTGTTTCAATGTTTTTATTCTTTACACTATATAGTTTTATTTTCATAAATGCTTGTACTTTTAATAGTAATTATCTTTGTTAAAGAATTAGAAAAGACAAACTTTATGGTACCCGATTAAATAATTATAATTAATTTTTCTTGACCAAAATAAAATATTTCGAGATTTTAAGTTATTAAATCATATTTATTTTGACACTCAAACTGGTTACATGTTGGGTGATAGATTTTTCCGTGACCAAAATCTAAAGTCTAACCTCTAACATAAAATAAAAAAACCTTTATTTTATGTTATTTGGAGCATTTCAGATACAATAAAATTTCAACCTGGTCTTACAAACTCAAGCTTTCGGAATCATACTTCCTAATTATTTTACCTTTCTTTAATTGCTTGCGTAGAGTTCAAATTATAACGCCGCCCTTATAATTCCTTTCTTGCCACAAATCTCTGGATTAATTAGCTAAACGAAGGAATAATGCGAATGGTAAAAGGGCCCGTCGAGGTAATTACTTTTTAAACTAATAATAAGCAAAAGCAGCGTTTTTGCCCTCTTAGGTCAACTATCAAGTGCTAATTGCCGTGATCATGTGGGATAGACAACTTGTTTCGACCAAAGATGGGTCAAAATGAGCTGTGTTAATGGACAACTCGTCATAATTGTGTCCTAATCGTGGACGTCAATAAACGACATGCCATAGATGTCCTCCAGGGCCATAAATCAGAAAGTATCGCTTATAAATGAAAAGGAAATGGATGGGTGAGATACTGAGATGTTCTCAACGTCATAACAATAGTTGCATGCTCTCCTCTTAAACAGTGAAAAGTTAGAATTTGGGCCTTTTATTATTCAAATCGGAATACGTAATTGTTTTTTTTTTATCTTAAATTAAGTTATCCATCGATAGATTCAGTGATTAATTCCCTCGCTGGTTAATTTATTTTAACCTAAGAGTATTTGTCTCTATCCTTGTAACTTGACGTAATTATCATTTGTCACTGTCAATTATATATACAAGAGTAAACCCTCCGAGGGGACCATCAATTCCCTCAATTTTCAGTAACAGCTTCCAAAAAAAAATTGTTTGTGACAGGGAATTCTCGATGTTTAAAATAACTTGAATTGGTCTCCGTTATGCGATGTTATTGGTCTCTACTCGCATTATATTTAAGGAGAACCTTTTTCTATCATTTATGAGGATGTCATTTATAGGTAACAATAAGAACAATTGAAAATATTAATCCCTATTTAAAATTAAACAGTTAACTGTAATTATAATAACTAAAGGCATTAATACAATAAATTGTATGATTTTTTATGGATTTTAATATTATAGCAAGTATTGAAAACAGAAGAAGATTATAATACATACAGTTCAGTTCAGGTCAATACTTCGTTAATAGAATCAAAGCATTGATGCACGGGATGGGACGGATCCAACCATTTCAAGGAGGAAAAGTAAAAGGTGAGGCCAAAGTGATTCCATGCTTTGACTGGTCAGTCTTGAGAGTTACAGCTTAATTGATATGAACGATATTTACCAAGTGTTCGTCCGGTTATCAGATTTCTCGTTTCCTGACTAGTTATCAAGTTGGCCGATTACGATATTCATTTGTCTTTTAATTGGGTAAATGCGCATGCTTGGTGACTTTGGATTGAGAATCCTCCTCAATACCATTTCATTACGTTTTCTTTCTTTCTCATCATAATGTGTTTTATGGTTTATGAGACCAAAAGAAACAAGTGAGACGGTCCCTTTCATTTACTATGGCCACAGGTTCTTGCTAGGCTAGTAGTTTAATTACGAAATACGATCCCCTTTTCATCGTTTTCTAGTTTGTTTTTAAGTAATGATAGATACAACCAAAATAATTTAAGACAAAATGACAAAAGGTTCCCGTATTTTTTTTTTTTTTCCAATGTCCAATTTGATTTTAATTATTTAATTTTTTAATATTTTGTATTTTGATAATTAATAACTTTACTATGCAAATAGTAGTATACTATCACAATTTATGCTAAATTTAAATTATCCATCAATTCTATAACATAAAAGAAACAAAGAAGTATAATTACTAAAAATATATGAAGGCCAATTTTAGAATTATTGAAGTCTACTTAAATCTAAATTCTAAACTACAAATGAATTTAAGAAAGTGGTTGAATCTTATTATATATTAACTTTTATTTAATCTATCACAAACTGACATAAATTTATTATGTTTATTTAAGTTACTAATAATTAATAAGACTATTAGTTTACATCAAATTTGTATAAACTCTTTAATAATAATTTAAGATTTTTTTGAATTTAATTTAAAGTTATTAAGATAATATTAAAAGAAAATTATTTTTATTTAATTATATTAAAATAACATTATTTTACAAATTAAAGATTAAATCTCTCAAAATTTTTAATTAAATTTTGACTCGATTTTTAAAATTAGATTTTATTTAAAACAAAATTAAATTAAACTTGACTCATTAATTTTAAATTAAACTAAAGTAAGTCGAAATAATATTTTAAAGCCTACTTTCCACTTTTAAGTATATGTGTGACAACAAATTCGAGATTCTTTTTTTTATTACAAGGAAAAGAAAAATAAAATTACAAGATTCTCCGATGAAGATCCTCTATAAGGATATTGGCACACCCAAAAGGCGCACTATCAAAAGTGGTGATCCCGACGCCTAAAGTAATTGCAAGATTAGCGAGGCAATCGGCGCATCGATTGCCTTCTCGGTAGGTGTGTCGACAGAGAACGACCCAGTTCCAGATGAGTAATTTGTTGATGCCCAGGACGAGTGGGTTGAGTGACAGTGATCGATGTGTTGCATCGGAGAGAAGATCTTTGACCATAAGAGAACCCAACTCGAGAACCACGCACCGAAAACCAAGGTCCCAAGCTAGTTGAAGCCTCGAATAAACCCTCCAGAGTTCTGCCGAAACCGGAGAGCACCAACCGATATTTTGGGCAAAGCTGCCAAGCTAAGCAACAGAGCTATCCTGAAGAAGGCCACCTGTGGTGGTCGAAGAGATAGCGCTATTACACGTACCATCGGTATTTAGTTTGACCCACCCAGAGGTAGGCGGATACCACCCGATGAGGTGTATGTAATGTGGTTGGGGTTCAATATAAGCTCCAATATGCCAGACTGACGCCTGAGTAATCTGTTGGACATAGTTGAAGATGAGAGTCGCAGGAGATGGCGGCCACGAAAATTGCCCATCGAAGAGGGCCATATTCTACCATAACCATAGGAACCAACAGGTAGTACCAAAGATAACTACCTAGTCGAGTCTAGAGACCAACTAATGTTTTGAAGATTAAGGGTGAGCCAGTAATGAGGTTAGCATGGAAGAAGTCGGGAGAGATGGCTTGGGGAGGGAAAGTGAACCATAGGCTACGCGCTTTTGGGCAATCACGAACAACATGTAGCGAGGATTCTTCCATATGATAGTGATAACATTCTAGGCTCGTAATGAGGTGTTTGTGGACGCATTGTTGATTGGAGAGGAGGCGATCATGAGCAAGGAGCCAAAGGAAGGAGCGAATACGTTGGGAGGGCCAGGTCAGTGCCAAATAGGCTTCCACAAGCCGCTAGATAGATAAGGAGGGTGCTCCATAATTATAAAGCATGACAAGGATGTAGTGAATTGCTCAGTATGCTAAGGTCCCCAGATGAATTTGTCTATTCCTAAGTAGGGCTTGGGAGGAAAGGTTCCCGCAATGGACAAACAAATAGAGAGGAAGCAAAGTTTAAAACTTAGTCCAGTTCCAATTACCTGTGTTATCTACGAGGTGGTGAACTCGTAGATCAAGGTCAGAGTGGGAAATTGGATTGTTGGTATACGGTAGAAGCGGACTCACTTTAGCGACCCATGGGTCTAACCAAAAGTGAGCCTGGGAATCGTCACAAACCATCCATTGCATTCCTTGGATCACATTAGGCCAAATAGCTTTGATACTCTTCCACACTATGGAGCCTCCGGGATTAGTAATAGTGGGAGGGACGTTGTTGACATCAAAGTCATACTTAGCTGATAGGATTTTAACCCACCAAGCTTTAGGTTTAGAGATCATTGCCCACCCTAACCTTGTAAGTAAAGCACCATTGGTGGCTCGAATATTACGAATCCCAAGCCCACCTAACTCCTTTAGGTGGCAGACTTTATCCCAGTGAACAAAGTGGATCTTACGATTACCAAGAGAGGAGTCCTATAAAAAATTGTGTATAATTTTCTCCAACTTATCTCATAAACTCCGAAGAAGTCAGACCGTTTGCATTGTGTAGGTAGGAAGTGCAGAGATAATATACTGGATCAAGGTGATGCGTCCCGCGAAAGACAAAAGGTTGGCTTGCCATCCTGAAATGCGGTGTTGGACTTTATCAAGAAGATAATGGTAAGTCCTTTTATTGACTTTTTCATGTAGTAGTGGTATCCTAAGGTAGCGACCTAGGTCTGGTATCTGTTTGAAGCCCAACGCTTTGCTAAGAAAGCTATCAAGATAAGCTACAATTTTCATGAAGACCATTTTATCAAAAACTCTCTAGGTTAACCCAGAAAAATCACAAAAGTTTCAATTCAAAAGTTCAACTCTCTGCTATTCACTGTTCATTTCTTGCTTTTCAATTTCATTCCAATCAACTTATTTACTATAAATTTCATAACACTCCATAAAATACAAGACAAGTAAATACTTTTTTTTTCATCACCCACAACACATACATATACAAAACACTCATTTCATGCATTAACTTCAAAATATCATTGCAATTGCTCCAATTAACATTACCCAAATAAAACATTAAACACTACCAATTCCTTATTTAATTTCATTTAATAAATCAAATTTTCAAGAAAAGTTGGAGGTCCAACACGAGTCCTCCTCCCTTTCACATATGCGGACTTTTATAGCAGCATGGCCAACGGTGTCAAGGGCATGGAGATCATCACTTGAAGGATCAGAGCGTTGCTAGTTCAGAGCATTTTCATAGTTTATGGGGCCTATTCTAAATTCGAGAGTCTTTTGAAGATCTATACTGAAAACTATCTGTTTCATTACTTGATTCTCGTCAAACAGCAAATTTAGTATCATAACTATTTCTAAAAAATAAAAGCCTTTAATTTCATAACTAAGTAAGATTTTGTTATAAAAAATGACGTTCCAATTCTGTGTTAGTTAATTTTGTTAACATACTTATGTGAGTCCCACAAAAATATGTGGACAAGATTAATTGGCATAGGATTGGAACTGGTTCACAGAAACGGAAGATCTGTCATTAAAAAACATATGTCAAAAAGGAAAAGAAAAAGAGAGAAAAACACTTATTCTCCTCTTTTAGTTGCTATATTTTTGGAAAGCCCTCAATTTTTAGGTGGGAGATACATTACTATAACTAATTTACCCTTTTCCTTGTAACCTACGTATAGACACTCAATTTGTTTTGTAAAATGAGACAAAAGACTCGAGCTAATAAATAGTTAAATACTATAAATAAGGCGGCCTTCATCCGTCAATTCTGAATTTCATATGGTGTAGAGAGGTTAGCTAATTAGTGGTGGATAATTAGATTGAAATGGGGCAAGTACACAGAACGTTTAACGTTCTTATCTCAACTTAACTTGGTTCATTAATCAATTAATTTAAGTTGTTTGTAATTTCTTCAATTTTCTTTGAAGACATTTAAAGTATCAGTTCTTAACTAATTGTTTTTCTTTGATTATATGAAAGTAAGAATTTATTTATACATATTTTGAAAATATTTTGTTTTAATTTTCAAAAATAGTAAGATAATTATTTTTTAACTTTTATAAATAAATAAAGCAATAAGATTGTACAGATGAATCCAAACCAAGTGTGAGATACACTTGGTTGAAGCTTTTCTCTAAGTCTCCTGCGAACTTTAAGGCAATACACATTATACCTTTGCATTTTGTATTATTTTGGTGGCTCAATTACGTTTTTAATTTTTCTCAATGCTTCCTAAAAATACCCTTTAGTATTAATCTTAAAATTCATCAACTTACAAATTAATTTTGTATAGCGAAAGTTAAAAAGAAGTTACGATGTTCTTATTTTATGTACATTGTGAGGTTTCAAGTGTATACAAAATTGTTAAGTTAGAAAAATAAATTATCTTTCAAAATTTTGTTTATTTTACTAAATAATAACATAGTAAATGTTGTCATTGTTATTAGTATCATTATTTCTATTTATTGATTTCTAAATCAATTATTTATTTTGAATTATTTTTATTATCAATCTATCATCATTTAGAACAAAAGTTTCATTTATTTATATTTATATTTTGTAAAATTTCTGTAAGTAAATATCTAATTTTTTGTAGTTGCATATGTAATAGAAAATGCATATTAGAATATTTGGTGCATAAATTTGTAGTTGTGCAAATGAATGTTGTATCTACCAATGTTTTAAAATTCGCCTAATCGTTTCTATCAATCAAAAAGATAGAAGTGATGGCCATTAGCCAAATTAAGTTAGTAATTATCTAGCTAACCAAAACTTGAAGATTAATTTATTTTAGAGAAAATGTGATGAATTAAGCCTTAAAGGCAATCAAACGTTTACACAAGCTATAAAAAGTATTATAGAGGTGTTAACAAAAATTAAAAAACAATATGAAGATAGTTAACAACAAGGTTTAAGCAGGTCTAGACATTCCACATTTCAGACCAATATGCATGTCTGGGAGAAGTGAGTTTGTGTAAGTTGATGTATCGTCTAATTTGCAAGTATAGATTGTTCTAGAATTATGCTTGAGTAGTGCTTCTATCTTGAAATATGCAAAGGTTCCTCTTATCCAAAATAGCTTTAACATGCAAGGAGAGTGCTATACAGAAGCTCCAACATGCAGGGTCATTATGTAGCACAAAATGATAACACCAAGCAATAAAAGAGGTCTAACTATGAGGTACATTCATCACATAACATTTATGCATAATCATTATCCAGCTAGGATTTACATACTCATATTGGAAGAATAGGTGTTCATGGCTATCCTTTGCCTACTGACAGAGTATGCATTTATTTGGTATGTAGAAAAAATTCTAAATTTTATCAACAGTCAACAATCGAGTTTTTATAGCAAGGTAAGTGCCGCTTTAGGGTGGTAATGTTTAACCTAGACCACTCGAGTCCAATGAAGAAGGCTATGCTGCCTTTGGAGGAAGTCCTCAAGATTTACAAGTAAAGGATCCATTTTTAGAGTGTTGACAAATGAGCTTATCTACGTCTTCATGTAGATTGGTTTGGAGTAATTCAAGGTAAATGGAAGTGGGGATTGTACCATGATTGAATATGCTCAATCTTAGAGTCTCCTACACTATTACCTCCAAAGGGAGAATTGCTCTGAAACTATCCATACTTGACATATTATGTAATGGACCACAAGATAGTTAGCTGTCAAACCAGAAATGAGTGGTTTTTCCATTGCCAAGAATGGTATGAAATTCATGGTGGACAAGCTCCCTTATTCTTAAGATGGCCCTCCATAAGGATGAGAAGGTGGGTTTACAATTTATACTCTAAACGCTTCAAACTTTTAGGAAAATACTATACATCAATTTACACCATAATGCTTGTTTATCCATCTTTAATCTCCGAAGTTTTTTGGCCAACATGATTGTATTCATCAACTTTAGAGATATGATGCCAAGTCCCCCTTGGTCTTCCAGTAAACATATATGCTTCCATTGCATGCGAGCTTTCCTACTAAAATCCTCTTGACCATGCTAAAGAAAGTTATTGTAGAGCTTCTTTATAATTTTAATGACTTTCCTAGGAATAATCAGATGAGTAGTCCAAAAAAGATGATATAAGTTGTAATCTCTCGACAATTGCTAAAGTTTTAAAGCTCCAATTAGCACTTTGTGCTTGATTCGTTCAATCAATAAAGAAAAATCAGCAAGTGTATGAGTAGAGTTTGAAAGGGGTATATCGAGGTAGATCATTGGGAGGGGTTGAAATCTAAAACCAATTATGAAGTGGAGATGTGCTTTATACCCTAATGCATATTTGATTAAGAAGAAGCTACTTTGGCAGAGTTAACCTCCAAACCAGAGAGTTTGTTGAAGATTTTGAGTGCTTTCATCAATGCAGAAACTGAATATGGTTCACCTTTGAAAGCAAAATAAGAACATCTGCAAAGCTTATATTAGTAATCCTCAGACCTTTACATTTGGAGTGGTATTTAAAAGCTTTAGTACGTGTAACCACTAGTGTTAAAGTTCTGTTCAAAACCTCTATTACAAGGATGAAAAGATATCGAGATAAAAGGTCACCTTGTTGAAGTCCTTTTGAGCTCCTGAAATGCTTGCTAGGCTGCCTATTCACTAGGATTTTTAAGAAAGGAGTAGTGACATTCAAAAATTGACTTAATGAAGGTATGTGGGAAGTTCAAGGCCAGAATTGTGTTTAATAGGAATTGTCAGCCAACACTATCAAAAGGCTTTTTGAGGTCTACTTTGAGGAAACAATTCTTGCTACCTCTTTGAGAGCCATAAGGCTTAATGAGTTCTTGCATAAGGAGTATGTTGTCTCCCATTACCCATCCAGAGATGAATGCACCCTGAGATAAGTTGATGTAATTAGCCAGGACTTTCTTCAATCTTTGAGCTAATAGCTTTGAGATGAGTTTGTACATTGTATTGCAACATAATATTTGTCGAAAGTCAGAAAAAGTATTAAACTCCACAAGTTTAGGCACTAAGTTTATGAAGGTATGGTTATACTTTGTCAACA
>JANZLX010000211.1:11154533-11165948 GCA_025531955.1 Erythroxylum orinocense | reverse complement strand
ATAAAGTGTTACTTATCAAATTAAGAATCATAACATTTTAAGATATAATGTTACCATAGATAGGTATTTTATAACATTTTGTCAAAAGTGTTGCTGTCTAGTGTTATTGTATGTCATTTTTGTTGTAGTTTATTTTGCAATTTTAAAAAAGTTTAGGAATTATTTTATAAATTTTAAAAATATCCCGAAACGGTACCCGGTACCGACTGGTACCGGTACAGTTCCGTTTCAGAGCTCAATCCGATACTAAATCCGGTATGGTATTCGAAACATTAGTTTAAATACGATTTTGTGTTAAATATAAGATATTTATTCAATAATGAAATCCATTGGTCTCCAAGTGGAAGAGAGGATTGGCATCGGGCACTTGTCTAATCACTCTAGAAGAAGATAATTCAAATAAGAAAAGCACTGCATTAAGCATTATTATATTCACGTCAGGTTTGATCAAACGACTTGACTGGATTTAAGGCTCGACGTATTCGAACTTAATCCGACATTACAACCGCAATCCACTGATGATCAAAATAAACATGCATACAAGCTAGATAGTAACCATAGTCTTATTTGATGAGCATATGCATCTAAGCCAAGGGTTCAACTTTAAAAAGCTGCATCTTTGTCCAAAAACCAGTTTAACTGCTGCTCGGGAGAAACCATTTTGACAGGAAGAGTGTCGGCAATTTGGCTCTTTCCAAGAGCTGTGCGCACAGCAGTAGATTGACCAGCACCACAGACTACTAGGGCAACATGAGAAGACGAGTTTATGAGAGGGAACGTGAAAGTAATTCTTTGTGGAGGTGGTTTTGGTGAGTCTGTGATGGAAGTAACCCACTTCTGCTTTTCCCAGATAGCTGGATGTCCTGGAAACAGCGAAGCTACGTGCCCGTCTGGTCCCATTCCTAGTAGGATTAGATCAAATTTTGGAAGTCCTGTCACAGAAGATGTGTCTACGACCTTGGTATACGCCAAATATTTTATTCGGGTTTCATATTCGTCCGCTGCACTTTCTGCTGATAGAGCATCGTTAATGTTATGAACGTTAGCGAGGAGAATTGGTACCTATAAGAAATCAGAAAATAGAACCATTAATCTGGTTATGCATATCACATAAGTTAATAATTACACTGAATTTGATATTAGATTGAAATATATATGTCCTTTCAACCTAACACGAAAGAAGAATAATAGAAACCAACAGTATCGTTATTTCAATATTGTGATATCAGCTTTATTTTGCTAAAGATGGATTCTTAAGTGCACTTCTCTTTTTCCCAATGTTCAATGTGTCATATACTTGTTTTATGGATCAATTAAGGTTAAGATTGCAGTAAAATATCATATCCTCCAAATGACTCGTTATTTGGAAATAGTTTTTAGAAGGGGAAAGAAGAAAAAAAAGTTCATGAGGACCAGGTGCGTTCTCCAAAGGACTGGAGGTTTGTACATTTAATGTTTGGCGATTCTTTTAAAGATAAAGTATGCATATGTGTACCCGAGAGAGGAAAGCATCAAAAGCTAGTCTGTAATTGCTGTCAACATGGTGCTCACGAACAACTCTTTCGTCCACCCAGAAAACATGCCATTTAGACCATTCTATTGAGCTTATATATGGCGGTTCAACTAATTTTCTGCACCCTCAAAAGCCATCATCACATCGAATATAATGATTGTTAGCTAATTATTACCAAATACCACCAATACTGAATTCAGTGTTCTCGTCACTTACCTTAGGGACTGTATGAGAGTACCTCCTGAAAGGACAATGCTGAATAAGCCTCTCTCTTTGATGAACTTAGACGACAAATCGGCGATGTATTTGGCCAGCGACATGGCCATGTCCTCCTCTGTCTCAAACACCTCCACCTTCTTCTTTGGTAATGCCCCCATGGCCGCACAACCCATTAACGCCTTTGTTCTGCTGCTGTCATATCTCTTATTAGAAGTGGAATCCTGACCAACAACGCCACAAGCCCGTCTCAGTCTAAATGAGTTCTTGTTGATAAGTCTCTCCGGAACCACGTTGGGTTGTGGTGGTGATACTAAGAAAGCGTAAGGTCTACAATCTTTTGGGATCGAGGATGAGAGTGAGCACAGAGAAACACTGAACATAGAGGAGAAAGTTGATGAGGAAGAAGCCATTGGAAATAAACTTCTGCAGATACGTGTGTTTGAATAGAACCGTTGAGGAGGAAAACGTGATCGATCAGTTCTAATTAATAGATGAGTGCACAGCTATTCAACGACGTACCAGAAGTGCTTGAAGTTGAAGAGGAATGAAAAGACAAGGTTTGCTTAGTCACAAGAGTACAATCTTCGTATCTGATGCCTAACTCTGGTTCTCATTAATCTCCATCAACTACTGTCTTTTGCTTTATCCACTTTCTTGTTCAAAGAAGACATCGTGATTGGCATTTCGGTGAATGGCGTCTTTAAGAACTTCCGCCTGAACGTAACTATTATTGACTAAGCAATAATGTTTTTTAACTTTCTTCTCTTTTACTGGTCTGCCTTTAGTATTATGGTCCCCGTTTAAAGTGCTAAATTCACCGAGAGGCTAAATTTGGAATGATAACTAAATGGGAATCAGCAAGAAGATTGAAAAAGCAATGATACCTTGCCTTCTCTTCAGGGTAACATGAATGTGCCTTACTTGGTAGTACCGAGTCTATTCCTCTGCAAACATAGACATAATGGTCCCTCATCTTCTTAATTGTCTTTTATTTTCTTTTGCTCTTAATAATTTTTTCATTCTTTTCATTATTCACTTCTGGCTAAACATGATACATGTTCCAATGGCAGGTTAAGGAAAGTTAAGACAATCTTAAATCGCATACTCATCATAACTAATATTAAACTATTTGTTGGTATATAAAAATATTTTAGATAATATTGGTCATGATAATTATTAAAACCACAAAAATAATGATCCTTAGTTTATTTGATAAAAACAAACTCTTAGTGTCTTATGCCTCTAAATATTAGAACAATTAGTAAAGTGTTACATCTTAAATGATGTTTGATAAGTGCTAATTAATTCATGTTTTTAACATGATTATGAGAGTATTTAACTTATGTTTTCGATGTTTTTTTTATAGGATTTGATGCTGAATTTGGTTTATATTTTGTTTACAAGCCTTATTTTAGGTCTACAATGAAAGAGTGAATTTGGACAAATTGAAGCCAAATTAGAGAAGTTTTAACATAATTTTAGAGGAACATGGGTTGAACATGGCCCATGTTGCATAACATGAAATCCATATAGTACTGTGTTCACCTTTGTGTAGTTTAATAATGCATTATAATTCTTTGACAACTTGACACATGAAGAAACACAGTCTGAAATGGTTCAAAAATGGCATTATGTGACTCCCGTGTTCCACTCCGAGTATATTTTACTTCTCTATTAACTTGCCACATGTGGGGATACGCCTTAAACATGATCCCATATTTAATAACATGACATAAACATAGACTCATATCGTTGGCTATGAAAAAAAAGCCAAAGGAGTAGTAAATATACTCATATTCATATTTACTTATTATATTGACTTGAAGTACCAAATATAGAAGGTTTAACTTCTGATTTAGTATATAGGATTGAAGTAGTAAATGTAACAGATTTTGTGTGTGTGTATTAAATTAAAGCATAAATAACAAAATTTGCATTGAAACCTAAAAATAGGGCCACATAAATCTCCTAAGTTTGGATTAAACTTATCATGGGAACTCAAAGTCAATTTAAAGATATGAGTTGTATGTCTTGAGAAAGAATATAGTTTTGACTTTGGAACTCCTATCAGTCCAGGTAACTAGGTTAATCATTAAATCAATATAAATTTAAGCATATGAAATGTTTTAGGGGATTCCTTACTTTGATCTAGTTTATTTACTTATTGTTTTATTTTTATCTATAACCTTGATTAGTTATCTCTGAATTGTTATTTTATTTTAGTTAATCTTTTCCTTCAATTAATCATTCAGTTTGTTAAATTAGATAACAAAAAGATGATTAGTAATAGTAATTACCATCTTAGTGTGATCAACACTCATTATTCTTATCTATACCCTTAATAGGTTATCTCTTAATTGTTATTTTATTTTAATTAACCTTTTTCTTATATTAATCATTCATTTTGTTATATTAGATAATAGAAAGACGATTAGTAATAATAATTACAATCTTAGTGTGATCAACACTCACACTTAACTATACTATAGAAAATGATAGATGCACTTAGCCTAGTGATTTTTAGTATTATTTTGTGTTTTGAGTAAATAAATATAAACCACATGTCAAGTTTTCATCATCATTACTACGGATTAGAATATTATGAAAACCTTAATTTTGTTGATATAATTATTTTTCTTTTATTTTTTCATTATTTATTTTTGTTAGTATAGGAATTTTTATTTTTTAACATTTAATTATTTTTAGCTATGGTTTTTGATCTTGTGGTTGTGGAAAAATTTTAGGATTTAGGTATTTGATCCTATAGCTATCAAACACAATGGCAAGATAGGAAGGGTAATATTTTATGCGAGATTACACTAGGTAGTCATTTATGGCGTCACAGGAAGCTTGAAACAAGAGGCACAATTATATGTATTTTGTACCTTAGTTGGTATTAGTGATGCGTTGTCATATTTGTGATAATGGCCACCCTAATTATAAATTTCAAAATACCTTAAAACATGTGGCAATTGAACAAGCAACCTAATGTTATAGGGAACTAGCCTCAAGTTATCCCCTACGGAGATGCTTAAAATTTAAAATGGGGAAATCATTATACTTTTTCATGGAGAAATCAAGCTCCACCTAAATTTCAACAACAATAGTGGCAACAAAAGAATCCAAGTTTTAACTTTGAGGAGTTTATAATGAAAGTTATCAATACAATTAAGGCTCGTTTCTAGAGAACTAAAGAGTCTCTTAGAATCAATAAGCCTAAGTCTACAACCTAGAAATTTATATTAGATATGTTTCTATGCTTATCACCCAAAAGTAGCCACACACTTCGTCCATTAAAACTGAGCCAAACTTATGAGAGCAACTAAATGCAGTAGCTATGATGAATGGATAGGATCTATAATTTCAAGAAACTAAGACAAACAGGAAGGAGAAGGCTGTTATGCAAAGGAAGAAGGATGTTGAGAAGCAGAAAGACAAGGTTGAAGAGCCAAAGATAGAACTGATTAAGGAGGATAAACTAAAGATTCTATACCAAAACATTCTTAAGAAAGATAGAAAGAAATTTAGTAAGTTTCTAGAACTTCTTGAACAATTAAATGTTAGCATCCTTTTCATTGAAGATGTTTCACAAATGCCAAAGTATACCATTACTTAAAGAATCTCCTTTTTAACAAGAAGAAGCTTGAGGGGTTATTGATGGCTAATTTAAATGGAGAGTGTTCCTACATCCTGAAAGGAGATGAAGGGGAGATAAACCAACACTATTCATATAGTATATGAGAAAGCTAGTAATCCTTAGATTCTAACGAAGAGTGGAAGAAACCCTTTAATTATGGATCCAATATAAGTATGGGGCTTAGGAGAAGTTTAGTTAAAAGACTCATAAAGAAGTCCTTACTAGGAGGCAACCTAACATATATGTGTTTTAATTTTAATTTGTTAGCTTTTAGGATTTTCAATAGAAGTTTTAATTAGCTTTTGAAGTTTTAAACTCATGAATTTAAGTTTATTTTAATTCTCTTTCATTATTGGATCATGATTATTCTATTTGAGTGAGACTTGATAGAAATTTTATAGGCTATATAACCAGTGTTGTTCTAAAGTAAAAATCAAATTTCATTGACTCGAGGTAGATATTAATGGTATTAGATAAAGATGAGGATTCTTTTATAATTAAGGGAGTACTAAATATTCTCACCTCTCTTCCGTTGTTTCTTTGTTTTTCATTGTTCTTACATAATGTGTACATTGAGGACAATGTACAACTTAAGTATGCAAGGGAGAATTTGTAGCACCCCACTGTCGCAGGACACATACCCGACATCCTAAGTGATATCCAAGTACAAATCCCACTAGAGTGGCATGCTAAAACAAAAAACGGTCGAATCCCATTGAAAAAATTCTTAAACAATAAACACATATGTGAAAAATCGATAATCAATTTTGGACCGATTTATTTATAAAAATTTCAATCCCAAAAGGTACAAACATTATTGAACACATCAAAGTTTCAGTAATCGGTTGGGCCTATTTCAGATACAGAACACTGAAATCATAAAGTCATTTCATTACCAAAACAATAAAATATACTTAGTACAATTCTTGTGGAACATAATTTCAAAATAAAATCACTGAAGACTTATACAAGTGCAAACTGATCTCGACCCCTAACTCATGCTCATTTGCAGTGGCTGAACTCCAATTTGTCTAATTGGATGACTCTTTTGAACCTGAAAAGCCACGTTGCAATTTTTTTAATGAGTTTTGCGAACTCATGAGTGAACCATCATTGATGATTTCACCAGATTTATATACACAAATCACATATTTCACAATTATTCATGCAGAACATGTATATTCCAAATACTTGCACTGTCATCGCACATCATTTAATTATTGCAAATTAGAACATATGTACAGACACAGATGCATATGAGACTCCACATTCGTTATTATTGTTGAGTGCCTATCACATATCACATATACAAATACTGACCTATTGGGCTCAGTCAGAAACATATATGATGGAGCATGGCTTTATGTGCAGAATCATATATCACGGAGCAAAGCTCTACGTGCAAGCGCTTGATACTAGCTACTCTGGTCACAACGCCTTGATCTAAGCACACATTTTATGAAATACATCAATTAAGAATTTACCATATGTCACAATCATTTATAAAGCACAGTCAGAATTTCATAATCATCGGATCTAATTCTAACATTCAACTTTCATTGAGATTTCGCATAGCACAATACAATCAAAATTTCATAATCTTCGGACCTAAGTCTGGCATTCAACTTTCGTTTAGAATTCATATTTCATACAGAATTATCAAACAAATCAGAGCACTTCCAATACAGTCCCAAATATTTACTCCTCGGACTTTAAGTTTGGAATTCAGAAACAAATCGCAACAGTTCAATAATTAGAAGCTTAACAAACCAAATCAAATTAATCCTAGTAAATTCATCTAGATTGACTCACAGTACGCTCCAAGAAGCTATTGCCTGGATGTTCTGACAATGTCCGACTGGCCTCCGATATGCTCCTCATAACATACATAACATATTTACAAACATCACATTTTTGCACAAATGTACATGTATTCCTTTATGAACATCTACTTCTATAAAATATGCACTATGCATGTTCAATGACAATTTTGGGTATCTTATCAAATTATTCAAATATCAAAGCCATTATTAATCTCATTTGTACTTAAAATTTGGACCAACATAAAGCAATGCGCATTCAATTTCATAACCTAATTGACCACTTCATATTTTCTTACATTCATACGGATCAACTTTGCATAATTAATCTGATAAGTTAAATGACAAAATTAGGCAACCCTTCTAGAAACTTGTTCTCCAATGTCTTAAGTTTCAAAGATACCAAGTTCATCCAATTTGGTTAAGTATACTGAAAGTTATACTCAAAAGATGTTAGGCTGTTCTTAAGCTTCAACAGAATTCTTATCTCAACTTCCAATCAGATTATGAAATTCTTAGAGTTAGAATTAGAATTTAATCTCTACAGGAAATTTGTAGCCTTATGTCTATAGTTTAATCAAAATTAATAATAATCTCATTCTTAGGTCCACAGATCAAGTTATAGTCTAATTACCGAAGTATGTTCAGTAAAAATCATCCTAGTTATCATCTTTCAGCACAATCACATTTCACCTTAAAATTCATCCATCAATCCATTTCAAAAAGATATGATTTTTGGTGAAGATGTAGATCAATGTCTTATGAAGCTATTGGTTTAAAAACCAAGTCATTTGGATATCGGATGAAGAAGTTATAATAAAAAGATTTAAGGATGTTCAAACATAAAAGCTTTAGAAAAATTGATTGAAAGTCGCGATCGTGCAAATACCAACCCTCTAAATTCGAGGTCGTGCAAAAGCACGATCGTGAATTTTGCATTTTTTCAAAAATATCACCGTCGTTCAAAAGCACGACAGTGCTTTCTCACTTCTTCTTCCCGAATTCTTCATCTTCTTTTTTCCATTCCAGACTTACTAATTCCTTTTCCAACTTAATCACTTATACTAAATCATTAATCAGACATTTCTATACTCACCATGACTTCAAAACAATTCAGAATTAATCCAACACTTAAAACATCAAAAATATCCAAACCTTCTTATAGTGCCCCCTTACCACAAGGTACACACTAGGACGCCTGGAGGTCGTTCCGATACATATCCTATGATAATGGCGCGGGATTACTACATTCACTTCATATGGCATGGTATCACAATTCACTTATAATGCATAATAAGAAAAACCACAATATTTTAAAACCAACTTTTTCCTTATTTCATTTCATAAAACCCGAATGTCTACATTGTGCCTTTTAACATTTTTTATACGTACATCATCAAAACCTAATACAAAAGCACTATATGAAAGAGGAAAATATTCACAATCTAACTAATATGTTCAAAAATCCCAGCTGATCGACTTTTAAGCTATTACTTCTCTTGCCAATTACAATCCACACGGTTGGTAGAGCCTCTCAGTAGCTAGGGTCGTCTCTCGATCCTAAAAAGACAAATGTTACAATTTTGGTGAGTTTTGTGAACTCAATGAGGTAACCATCATCGATGATTCACTTAACTCATGCAACACATCATTTCACATAATAAATAAACACATATTGCATTTTTCATGCATTTCAATCAATCAAACATACTTGATAAAATGCATATGAAATGCTTATGAGACATTTTCCAATTATTACATTGTTGTGACCGAGCGCCTGAACTATCCCGTATCTATTTTGGATACCGAGCTCATTAATAACTGTCCTTTATCCGATGAGAATACAGGGCTCATTTTACATAGTGGGCCTTAGGCCCTTAGTCACTGTCTGATCTCGAGACTCTATTCACTCGTTGAGCTTTAAGCTCTGATTAGTGGTTACTCAGGTCACAACTCCCATTATCTGATCATACATTCATGTATGGAATGCCTTTCACATTTTTAATCAATCATATCATAAAACACATAGTTCTTCACATTCACATTCAAGCAGGACTTCAATATATATTCCATATTTCACAATTATCGGACGTCCTATTCGAAAATCAACAATCAAAACATAATCATTTAGCATTCAAATCATAATTTAAGCAAACAATAATTGAGAGAAACTGTCTAGATTACTCACAAGTTGCTCCTAAAGCTAATGCCTAAAACATCTGGCAATGTCTAGAGGTTGACGTTCCAGTTGCTCCACTATAACAAATAATATACACATTATCACAATTTGTACAATCATAAGTATTCAATAATGCACATGTATGAAATGAATTATGTACAATGCATGTTCATTATAATTCCCGAGTATCTTACCATCAATATCATCACAAAATCATTCCCAAATCAAAACTCATCTAAGTATAATTTATACTTAGGTTTATGCCTCATTAAAACCTTTAAAATCACAATTCATTTCTCATTAAATCACTTCAGATTTTTCCAAGACACCCCCTTCGGGTCTATTGTTCACATTCAATCAGAAGGTTACAATGAGGTAATTTGGTCAAACTCTCTTCTAGAAAAGTGTTCCTATTTGTCTTATCTTTCCATTGACATAAAAATCACTCAATTTGGTTCAGTAATTTGGAAGATATGCCTCAAACATTATCAGGTTGTTTATATTCAAAAACAGTGTATTATGCCCAATTTCCATCCAAAAATTAAACATCTTAGAGACTAAATAAAAATTCGATTTGTTCAAACAATCTGTATCCCTATATCTCTAGTTTATGCCAAATAAAAAATCATCTCATTTCCTATAGATCTATATATAATCAAAATACTGAAGTATTTTCAGTGGAATAACACCACTTCATATAATTTAAGAGTACACTCATGGTACTCGTCCCACATTTTTCACTCAATCTTTCTCAATTCATTTCAGATGGCTATGATTTTTGGTGGAGATGTAGAGCAATATGTTATGAGACCAATGGTTCAAGAATCAAGTCATTTGGGTGTCTATATAAGAAGTTATGGCCAAAAGAATCAAACATGGTTTTGTCCTCAATCATACTGAACCTGTTTCGGGGCCATAGCCATAACTTCCTCTAGAGATATCAGATTAAGGTCTTCTTATAATGGTTTGAAAGAGGACTTCAAGATCTATAACTTTTAAGAAGACCTTAAAGATAGATTCTATCATCTAAAGGGTCTAAATTGGACCAGACGATAGGTTTACAGTGCATCAAACGATAGGGTAAAGGAACAGTGCACTAGAAGATACACGTCATCACAGCCAATACACATCAACACAGGCAATTCATGTCATCATAGACGATACACATCAGCACAAAAGATACACGTAATCACAGACGATACACGTCAGTACATACAATACACGTTAGCACAGATGATACACGTCATCACAGATGATACACATCAGCACAGACGAAACACGTCAGCACTGATGATACATGTCATCACAGACAATACACGTCAGCATAGACGATACACTCTACACCTCTGAGCATCTCCACTTATAAGGACCATAACTTTCGACTCCGATGTCTAAAATTCTCATACTATATACTGTTGGAAAGATAAAAGAAAGATCTATAACTTTCATGAAGACCATTTTATCAAAATCTGTTGGGACCCGATCTCGGAATCGGACCCCAACTGACAAAACAAAAAACAGAAATGAAGACAAAGCGAAGAACGGACGAAAACATGAATCGAAAAACAAAACGAAAGAATTCGAAGCGGAATCATAAGGCAAAAACATAACGAAAACGAATCGAATACGAATCTAATCAGATCGAAGGCGAATCGAATCAAGTCAAAAAGGCGTACGAATCGAATCAAAGCAAACAAGTGGTTCAATCGAACTGCAACAAATTTCTGACATCCGAGAACTTGAACTTTTTTTTGACAAAACAAAAGGGACGCGTTGGAAACCTTATAGACGCCAACCAATCCGAAATCCGGTATAAATTTTTTTTTCTTTTTTTCATTCATCTTATCATTCTCATACAAAGCGATCAAATTTTCTATTTGGATATTCATCCTCAATTTCGTAAAAAAAAATCAATTTACTTGATTTCTCTTAATTATGTATATATTAATCTCATCTTTAAAACTCTTATTTTAATTTTCCTTTGCCATAAAAACAATTACACATATCTTATTCATAAACAAGCCACACACAATTAGCACTTCTATAT
>JANZLX010000211.1:11118013-11135149 GCA_025531955.1 Erythroxylum orinocense | reverse complement strand
TAAAAATACAGCTATATTAATATTAACAACCAAACAGGTTTTTGTTTTTATTTAAAAGAAAAACAGAAACAAAAAAACCGAAAACGAAAACTGTAATAAAAAAACAGAAGTAGAACCAAACGGCCCCTTAACGTTACAGTTAGATATCAAGTTCATGTGAATAGAAAGCTGACCGTTTTATTTATTGGATTTGGAGCAACCGAGGAGACGATGCTATCAAAGAGAGCACGTAACCTCTTTAATTTTCTTCCGTTTGAATTTTCAACTTCCCCAACTCATGCTCTATATTCTTTTTAACAAAAGATTCCATGGGATTCATAACTTTTGGCTAGTTTATAAATTGCTGTCGTTCTGTCGCAAGGAGCCACTAAGTTGGTTATCAACACTACCAACATCTATGTCCTACATACGAGCAACATCACACGTCCCCAAGTCTCCGGGTTTAAACACACTTAGCAACTACGCTATCCTCATTGCTTACAGACGATATCTAACGAGGTTAGCTCACCCACAAAGTACCATTTTCCTTTGGTCGCTTCTGCCCTCTCCCTGCAAGAGCCACTAACATTCTCTATATTCCATCAAGATGGTTAAAACAGGATAGCTATAGGAGTTCAGAATCCTCGGACAAATCAAGAACCAACCTGAAAAATCTAATGGCAAAAGGAATGATTACAGTGGTGGTAGCCTTGGCATTGGCAACCATGCTGTGGCCAGTAACTACAGCTCATTCAGATTGTACAAAGATGTTAATCAGCATGTCCCCATGCCTTGATTACGTTTCAGGGAACTCCACAACTCCTTCCTCGCAATGATGCTCCCAGCTTACTGCTGTTTTTAGGTCATCATCACAGTGCTTATGTCAGGTTCTAAATGGTGGAGGCTCACCCCTGGGAATCAACATCAAGCTCTAGCCTTGCCTGGTGCTTGCAATGTTCAGACTCTATCAGTCAGTCACTGCAATGGTTTAAGTTAAACCAAATTAATTTTCTTTCCAATTCAGCCTTCTCTAAATATCCTTGTCAAAAACTGCTTCTTCAACTTGAAGGGATACCAGGACCTTCACACAGAACTGGAAAAACATCAAAATGAATAACAAACAGCCAAATTCCTGTCTCTAATAGGAATATATTCCAATGTACTGAAAATTTTCATGCTGATAATAATATACTGACTCATAACATATGGATGAGGACAGCTGCCTCTCCTAAGGAAACGCCAGAGTCTCCAAGGGGATAACCGGTAAGCACTCCTTCAGGTATGGCATGCTTCAAAATTCATTTGTAAATTAGTCACTAAGAAAATCAAGAAGTATATTGTGAATAGTATACACCTACTTGCAATGAAACCGTTTAAATGTTACTGTTTGTATTCTGTTCTCTGATCTAACAGACTGAACATCAACTCTAACACAGGGTCAGGATCAAAAAGTGTATCGTCAACAGAAACGGATGGCGAATCAAACGGTAGCTCCATCAAGTTATCAATCCCTTTGCATCCCTTTGCTTTCTTCCATCTTTTCACAGCATCATTCAGAATGTCTTGATCCTCTAATCCGCAAATCCACAGCCCAGGACCGTTAAATTATTCCAATCCACAAATTCCACCTCCCACAAAAAAATTCATTTTGGGATACATACATATATATATATATACATACATACATACATACATACATACATACATACATACATATATATATATATACATACATATATATATATATACATACATATATATATATATATATATATATATCATACATATATATATATATATAATCGTCAAGTCTACGTAACATCTTATTTTTTGTAGCATTATCAGAAATTGGTCTAATGCTCGTACTAGTCAAGATTCCTTGTTAGCCTCTTCCTTTCTTAATAAAAAGTTCATTTCAGGCCTTAGCATTAAAAGCCATAAACCACAATGGATTATAACAAAAAGTGAAACAACAAAAGTGGACATAAAATAATTGAAAGACTGATCTGGATTCAGAGTTTTAACATTTCATAATCCAAAAAGAAAAAATTTTGTTACATAAAAATCACTTAAAGGCTTCACTAAGCTTTGAACCTTAGTAGCCAAGAAGGCTTTTAACGTTCTATATATATATATATATATATATATATATATATCGTTAAGTCTATGTAACATCTTATTTTTTGTAGCATTATCAGAAATTGTTCTATTGTTTGTACTAGTCAAGATTCCTTGTTAGCCTCTTCCTTTCTTAATAAAAAGTTCATTTAGGCGTTAGCATTAAAAGCACAAAAACCACAATGGATTATAACACAAAAGTGAAACAACAAATAAAGTTGACATAAAATAATTGAAAGACTGATCTGGATTCAGAGTTTTAACATTTCATAATCCAAAAAGAAAAAAATTGTTACAATGTATGCTAGGCAAGAAAATAAAACTTCTGAATTTTGAAATCTTCCTAGATCTTTTTACAGAAAAGATACACAACATAGATCCCTGGGGGCATCATCACACCAACTTTTCGCTGCAAGTTCTGTACTAAAATGACGCTTTCATCCTAGAGAAAAGAAAACATAAGTAGTGAGAAGATGTTGGCAACTAAACTAGAAAACAGGAAACCAACAACTAATTATGAATTTTGCTGCACATGCATCTGAGGTCATCATTCCTTTCATGATCTGAATCCACATTCGGCAGGTTGTAATTTTCATGATGTAGTTTCCATTTCCATACCTGTACCAGAATGTATGCAACTTTGTATCCTATTTTGTATATGAGAGGGCCACTAAACTATTAGCTAATGCATGTATAAAATGCAAAAACTTGAAACATCTGTTAAAAAACATTTCGTTTAAGATAAAAAGTCTATATTTTCTAAAAAAACACAAAATTATTATAGTATACCGACAAATGGACACAAATGATCACAGTTCCAAATTTTTCTGCATAAAATACCACTCCATTTATGGCTGGAACTAAAATCCAAACAATATCCTGCATTTTGAGCATAACTAGATGTTGACAGCTTTAACAGCTCTATTATTCTGTAAGACACAGAATCAGAAGCTTTTGTATACCACACTGTATAGATCTCTTTAGTAAGAGATACCTGGACAGCTGGAAAAGGAACATGAGTAAGACATGACACTCAATATGAACATTGAAGTGACCACAACATAGTAAATACCTAGCCACAAGTTAAAGAAAGTTCTGAATTTAAAGCCTTGTACTAATAAGGCTAACATAACCACTGACAACACTAACAAATGACCAACTATCCAGGCCACAAGTTAAAGAAAGTTCTGAATTTAAGGCCTTGGACTAATAAGGCTAACATAACCACTGACAACACTAACAAATGACCAACTATCCAGGTGGACTATCTAAGCTCATATTTCCTCAAAAAATTTTGAACAAAGTATAAGAGCCAGGCTGCGGGCTATATAACATCATAAATGTCTAACTTTCATAGATCTTTAACCGTATCCTGCTTCATCACTAGTAAGCAGGTAAAAAGAGCATTCATAACCAATTCATCTTGAAGTGAAAATGACGATAAGCTTGCTGCAGCCTAAATAGTTGGCATTCATTGACTTCAACTGTATTAAATTTCAGTAAACCTCCATTTCCCAGAAGGACTAGTTTATATAGGTAGAGATTTTAGTTCATGCATTGCACAGACAACACATTAAATGCCTAGATTTTCGAGTTCAGTAATCACTAAAAAACAAACCACATTCTAATGTCACCAATTCAATTTGGTGACATAATGACTATTTATATAGGTCACCACCAGATGACCAACAAGGAGGAATTGCCACATCCATATGTACCAGACGTCACCTATATTGGCAATGCTGTTCATATGGTTAGAGGAAAGGTGAAGACTTGGACTTGTTGATTATTAAAACCAAGGAAAGATACCAGATGAAAAGACATTTCTCAGGTCAAGAATGCCCCAAAACAGTTTTGGTCAACTATTCATTCCATTAATCATTGATGTCAAATTTTGAGAATCATTGACAGGTAAGGATTTTATTGGCAACATTCAAAAACAATCGTACCTCAAAACCACAAAATCCTTTCCAGGCTGTTTATGGGTGTATATAACCGTTAATCTAATGTATTGAGGACAGTTATAACAAGGGGTTGTTTTCAACAGCTCTAACAATCCAGCACAAATGTGAAAATATCAAATAAATACAAGAAACTATGTCATAATTTGTTAATTACAGTAATACATCACAACCAGACAGTGCATGAATCAGAGAATATGCTTAAACATATCTGCATAAATTGCACCCTTAAAGTAGAGATATGTAAACTTGTATACAAACCTTTAATAGTCTAGCAAAAATTCAGCCATGTGATCGTGCACGAACAAACTCTTCGAGTTTGTCCCACACCTCCAGTGCTGCAGCCCTGTCCTGATGTCTCTTGTTCTTGCTTATCTGCACTTTTAGACTTTCATTAAATTAGTTTGAAGCTCAACAAAGTATTTGGATTTTTAGGAAATGATGAAAGAATTCTATCAACAAGCAAAACCTAGTCATGATCACAGTTAAACTAAGAAGTAGCTGAGGGAGGCAACTATTCTCACCGAAATAATCTTTACATTCCACTGTTTCACAGTCTTTGCAGACTCTACACTGTCATCTTCAAAACGCATAAAGAAACCAATAACTGCATAAAGAGTTCAGCAACAAAAATAATGAGCATCCAATTTTAATCTGATCTCAAATGGTAAGCACACAAAATATTACAAAGATTCAACAATCGCTTCTCAGCTCATCAATCTAAATTAAATCAGCGAAACTATATTCCCGAAATGCGCACAACAAAAAGAAACCACATTTAAAAAACCAAACAAGTCACCAACCAAACAAACCCGAAATGTCACTCACTTCTATTAAATATCTCCACATGATCCTTAAATGGCCAATCCTTGAACTGCCATTCTTTTCCCAATACAAAAACTGACACAACTCGGTCCCAATCCTCAACCTTGAGAGCAGAGGGCTTGTCCCTCACTTCATAAGCAGTCATCACCCTATTTCGATCAGTACTAAACTTCTTCTGCACAGTAACACATTCAGGTTTAGGCCCTTTCATCTGCTTCACCTTCATATCCGTTGGTATAAAAACCCCATCCTCCAAAAACTCCTTAACATTATAAATAGTGATTAAAGTCTGAAACGCACTTGGGACCAGAATTATAGGCACTCCCTCTCCAATCTTCCCTCCCTTAAAGTGCATCTTCGGCTTGGACATCGAATCATATCCCATGTCATCGCCATAACCAACCCCTCTATCATCAACGCCCATTAATCTACTTTTTGCCACCAACCCATCTTTCCTCTGCTGAGATTCAATTCTTTGTCTCTCCTCTTCGCTCTTCATCGAAGCCACCAGCACACTATAAAAATCCTTATTCTTGCATTCCAACAACGAATCCCTATCTCTCAACGGCCGCTCAATTCCAGATATTAAGGACATAAAGTCCTCTTCTTTACCATTCACCGGCTCCACCACCGCACCTCCACCACGCACAACGTCGGCAAGGCAAGGATCCTCCGGGCGATACTGGAAATCAACACCAGAAGAAGAGTTTAAATTGTTCTGCGGTTCTGGGTGTTGAGGGAGAGGAAAGACGATGGAGTCAGTGGAGGACACCTTGCCGGTGAGGTAATCGAGGAGGGGTTTGCGGTCGATGAAAGTGATGGCGGGAACGCCGCGGGAGAGGGCGTTTTGGAGGTAATCGGTGAACTTGAGGTCAGCATTGTGTAGGAAGAAGACTAGGGTTTCTAGCGTGTAGAGATTTCCCTGTTTGGAGCGATAAGCGGTTTTCATGGTGCGAGGGAATACGTAATCGTTGCCGAACCGGAATTCCTCCTTCAGTGCAACGATTTTGTCCAGCTGGCCGTGGATCGTGTAGTCGCGAAGTGCTGACAGCGGATCCATTGGACTCAGTCCGGCCGAAGTGAAAACACAAAAAATCTTCAAACACAGTCGTAGGATTTTAGTTTATTAGATTCCGCGAGATTGTGACGGCTTTTCGGGTTTCGATGTGACGTAACAAGGCTAGACTGGTAGTAGCTTGCTTTGTCGAGCTGCTTTTTTGACGATGGTTTTTGCCGATGAACGAATAGTAAATTGGTGAAAGAAAAAGTTTAAGAGCAAAGGTTGAATCGACTATAAAAATTAGTATATACTAAATAAAAATAAAAATTATACAAATAAGTAAAATTATAGTATAAAATAAAATATTTTGTTAAAATAAAAATTTACTAATAATGTCTATTAATATATAATAGACTAATAATAAATTTAATAATTAAAATTAAAATTAAATCTAACATAAATTTTAAAATAATAATAATTGTATTTTGATATTATAATTTATTTAAAAACTTATAAAAGTTAAAGTATAATTAAATAAAATCAATAGAAAAGACTTAAAATTTATTCAATTTTTCTTTTTAATGTCCTTTAAATATACTTCTTTTATATTTTAAATATTATTTTTAACACATTCTTAATTATTTTAAGCAAAATTACTTATATATACTGACTAATAATTTAATTTATTAAACAAATTAATGATAAAAATAATAATTAGATTCTAACAATAATAATTTAAAATTTTTCAATTAAAATATATGGAGATAAATAAAGAATCTAAATTTTCACAAATATAATTTATTCGTGAGTAAGAATAAAATAGTATTTCATTTTTAAAATAATAATTTAAAATAAAATGTTTAATTAAAATAAATAATATAAATTTTGAAAACTATAATTTTTTATTTAGATTGTATGAAAGAGTTGAAAAACGTTCAATGAAAATTTAAAAGATTTATGAGTCTACCCTTTAAAGTCTTAACTTTCATTATAATGCATTATACTAAAACTCAAAGCTAAAATCACTCAATTTGACCTAGTAAATTGGGAGATATATCTCAAACATTGATGGACTGTTCAAAGTGTCCTAAACCCCATTCCATCTAGAATTTGAACATCTTAGGGATTGAAATCATAATTTAACTTATTCATATGATTTGTAGCCCTATATCTTAACTTTACTCCAAAACAAGAACCATCTCATTTGGAATCCTATAAGTCCAAATATAAGCAAAACATTGAACTCTGTTCAGTAAAACTACTCCCATTGACAATGTTCCAACAGACTCCCACAATCTCTTTTGATCAATCTCTTTCAATTCAACACCAATTCACACCAATTTTTGTGGGGATGTAAGAAAATGTGTTAGGAACCCAATGACATAAGAACCAAGTCATTTGAAGGTCTAGAGAATGAGTTATGGTCAAAAGAAGTAACCAAGTTCAGGATTTAACCTAGTTTGGCGCGATTACCATCTATTGCTTTGCTGCTTTCTAAGCAAATAAAGATATGATGCCATATGAAGTGATAGTAGTGATCGATCGTAGCTCGCCTTTATCGTAGGATATATACCGGAATGACTCCCAGGCGTCCCGGTGCGTACTCTGTGGTAAGGGAGTGTTACATTTATAGTATTTCCAATTAAGGCAACCTTAAGGTCTTTTTTCAGATTTGAAAGGCCCAAAAAATCCTTCGAAAACTCAAGTCGAGATTGTTATCCTTGTATATGTTATGCACGTCATTTTTGCTTCTGTCATGATCGTAGCCTATAATACCACGATTGTGGCTCCTTGCACCAACTTCTATTATGATCGTGACATATTCCCCACGATCATGGCTCCTTACTCTTGCTTCTATCTTTGCCACTATTATAGCCCTGGGTTATTTTTTGGGCCTTCTCTCTAATTATCCTAAAACACTAACAAATATGTCAAAACACCTCATAAATATAAAATTCAAGCTCAACATCATGTTCCAACCCCCAAAACACTTAAAACACAAATATTTACTAACTAACACAATTTTAACTTAAACAATCAAATTAACAACTAAACACACTAAACTACTCACAAAAACACCATGCAATCTACACCTATCAGTGCTGCGTTGACTCAATAAGGCAGACCTGTAGCATTCATGAGCTATGCTTTGGGTCCATCTAAAAGATCATGGTCAACCCATATTAGAGAAATATTTATCATCACTTAACCATCAATATATGACAAAAATTAGCAAGATGGGAATTGCTCCATATACTTCACGTGATGGGCTGATATATTATAGAAACATAGTGGTGGTGCCTTCTAACTTCCCCATTTTTCAGCTGCTCTTGCAAGAATTCCATGACTCGCAAATTGGTGGACATTCAATTGTGTAGAGAATATACAAGCGACTAGCACAACAATGTTATTGGTTGGCATATGTCGCAAAAAGAAACATATTCTTGTACAATTCGAATTGTACAAGAATATGTTTCTTCTTGCGACATATGCCAACGAGTTAAATCTTCAACACTTTTACCAATTGGTCTCTTGCAACCTTTTCCAATTCCTTGTTAGGTATGGGAGGATATCACAATGGATTTTATTGAAGGGTTACCCCAATCCAATGGCAAGAATACAATTCTTGCGATAGTGGATAGCCTTAGTAAGTTAGCTCATTTGTTTACACTTACTCATCCATTTACTTCAAAGTTGGTGGCTGAAAAATTTGTAGATGTTGTTGTTGAGCTCCATAGTATGCTAAAGACTATTGTCAGTGATCGAAATCCATTATTTATAAGTCATTTTGGCGTGAAATTTTCAAGTTATATGGCACTCAATTGAAGATGAGTTCAACATATTACCTATAAACTAACGACCAGTCCGAAGTTGTCAATTGTTGCCTTGAACAGTATCTTCCATGCTTTACTCATCAACAACCTCAAAAGTGGACCAATTTTTTTTCATGGGCTGAGTTTTGGTATAATACTACTTACCATAGATCCATCGTCATGACACCTTTTTAAGCATTGGATTGGCGTTTGCCTCCAACTATTCCTCGTTATTCAATGGGAGAGTTGTCCATTTATAAAATGGGCCAGCAACATATATCAAGAGATGAAATTTTGCCGCAGCTTAAACCAATCTTAGTGCTGCCAATAATCGAATGCAACAAATGGCCAATGCCAAGAGACGAGATACTGAATTCTAAGAAGGAGATTGGGATCTCCTTAAATTTCATCCATACCGCCAACATTCTCTATTTCATTAACATGTCAGAAATTGGCAAGGTGGCGTATAAACTAAAGCTTTTAGAAGGGTCCCGTACTCACCCTGTATTTTCATGTTTCATTACTAGAAAAGAAGATTGGTGATGTCGTCCCTGCTAGCTCTACAATTCCACCTGTTGCTGATGGTGAAATTATCATGGAACCTGAGATTATTTTAGACACTAGATGGCTAAAAAAAGGGGGTCACGACTTGAAGAAAATCTTGTGAAATGGAGGCATCTATCAATTGATGATGCTAGTTGGGAAAACATTGACTAGTTACTGGACCAATTTATTAATCTGAACTGAGGACAAGGTTCCGCTAGAAGGGGAGGGAAATGAAAAGCCAAGAAGATCTACACAAGTACCCATTAGGAATCGAAAATATTTAGTACGTGAGTCATACAAGAATAATCTAATATAAATATTGAAGTTTATACTTGATACCTATCCCTCCTTCCCATTCTGCTGCTCTTTTTATTTTGTACTGGAAAGTGTAAATGTACAAATAAAATCCTCCACCAAGCAACTCTCATATGATATGAAGCATTAAGATTGTTAGTTCTTATTCTTTTCGGAGTAAAGAAGGTATAGGCATTTGCCGAGAATGAAATTCACAAGTAATAATAAGAAATGCAGGTAACTTTCCTTTTCATATTAAGTACTTTTACGAGTACATACACCAAGATGAATGGATCCACAAAAGCTTTTCTTTGCTGCTTCCACTGTATCTTCTTTGCCTGATTTGATGCAAGGCAAATGAAGTTAGAGTAGAAGGAGCAAAAAGAAGCTTTGGAAAGCAATAATCCTGCATGCATGGTTCAATACAGAAGGCGTTTATTCACAAAAGGAGGATTGTATTAGTATCTAGCTCACTTCTAACCTAATTAGTTTAGCCTCTTTCAACATCTTTGTCCTAAAAGAGGCGTCAGAAACTAGAATCAGTCAGGCCACAAATGCATCATTGATTAATGCTCTGGATGTCAAGTGCGAAGACCCATTTCCGGGTCTCAAGTACTGTACATGTCTGATTCTCTCCTCAAGCATGTCCCAGATAACGATGTTTAAAATACTTGTCATGATATACTTTTGCCTTGTAAGGAGCAATGATCTCAAGGGCCCCATGGACACATTTGTGATACGAGAAGTCTTCCACTGTCCCGTCTGTTCTAACCAGAGAGAAGCAACGTGAATCTTGGTGTACTGGGTGTTTTATAACCTGTCAACAGAGGGGAGAAAGCCACAGGGTAAGTTATATAAATTCCAAGCCATCAAATAAGCAACAGATAGATTGGAGAATCCTGTTAAAGTACTCAAGGTGAAGCAAAATTATTTAATGATTAACCTTGATGTGCTGGGCCCCAGGTCCAATCTTCTCATCTCTTCGAGGATGGAAATATAAGACCCTCATCAATATGGACTTGTCTGTTTCATTTAATTGGTGGTCCAACGGATACCTGCATCCAGAACAACAGAAGGTTACGTGAAGAAACCCATAAATTGTACTTTCAAAAAAAAACAAAAGGCACTACAATTTCAGAAAAATTACCATGAAAACAAGATGCATGGAAGCATTATTACTATTGTAGCAATGCACAAAAGAACAAAACCAAAAAGCCGAAACACAGTACAATGGTACTATAACTTCTATGCATACATTCCTGAAGCACTTATTTATGTGGCTGAAAGAGTTGATAAGCATTCTCATAAACTTTTGAGCATTTAATTGCTGTACCATCCACTTATTACAACAACTTTCACACTTAAATATATACAAACTTTATACTTCTATAAGAAATTTAATTTCCTTCCTTTCCACAAATATATTAGCTGTCATATTGACAAAGGAAATTATTCTTGTGTAAACAGCACCTTCTTGAAATATGCACTAAAAACTGTGCGAGCAACATGACATGGATACATAGCTAAAGCTATAGAAAGAACCAGCAGATATCCCAATGACACATCTGAAAATGCATCAAGAATGAAAGCAGACGAAGTTACTTACTTATTCAAGATGTTTCGCACTAAGCGCGAGAGCTTATAGATATCATCGTACGTAAAAAATTTCCTTAAGAATGACCTTGATATACTTTCTGCTTTTTTAAACCATTTGGGGTCATAACCTCCAAACTTGAGTGCAAACTTAGCCCCATGTTTGTCAGATTTATAGCTCCGAGCACGAGGTATTTCAAACTCATCATCCAGCTTATTAGAACTGATTTGGGTACCCAGGAAGTCATAGACATTGACAGGCTCTGAAAGCTCACAACTCTGCTCAGAAAAATGATTAGATAATTTAAAGAAAAGACTAGTAAAAAGAGAGAATTTATCACTCTTTGAGAATTCCGTTGGACTTGGTTGATGAAAAGATATTGATATTCCTAGTTGATTGAAGTTTTATGATACATGTATCATGGAAGTATTTCATGTCTCCGATTTGAAGTTATTAAAAGCCAAACAAGGAACTACCATAGGTAGCCTTAAATTCATATAGAATCTTTGCAATAACATTCGTAGAGGAATCAGTAGCCTCTTCAATTATATTCTGGAATTTAGCAAGGTAGTATTGGTTAAAACTTAGCAGAATCAAATTGCAGGTATACCTTCAGAGAATATACAATATCAAATTGTCCAGTCCCAACTGGAGGAACCAGTCCCCATGCTAACGCGTCCAAGCTTCCTTGCATATCATCCTTGATTCCTGCCTTAGCAGCCTTAATGAAACAATTACCAGGACTCTGCAAACAAATGTCGTACAAACATATATGAACTACATTTACATTAAGTTAGATGTTATTGAATGTTCTAAAGAAAAAAATGCAGCAAGAACTGACAGAAAAGCAAGCTTGTGAAAAGGGTGACAAGACAGATGCTTGTTCTCTTTGTCGTTTCAAGCCTTTTGCATTTAGGCCAACAAACTCTCCAGTCACTGATAGAGAACTAGCAACAAGTGTCAAGTGTTCAGGAAGGACAGTCTTGCCAACATCAGATATTGCAGAGTTTAAATTCTGCCATTGAAAATGCATGTTAGTAGTTTTTTATACATCAGCATCTATCACATGTAGCCAGTACGGTCAAGAATTACCAAAAGCAACATACTTTAAGGAAAAATTTCCATCCAGCATCTATTCCATAGGCCAAACAAAATTCATGAATATTATCAGGATGACTGCGTGTCCAGTCAATCATATCCATTATAGGGAGACAGTGATTAACAAGCAAGTTCCACAGCTTTGTCTTTCCGGAGATTGCTGACATAGAAACCCTCAAGTAGAGCTCACCATGAGGTTGATTACATGGTTTTGGTATCCTTGGTCGATCATTCCATAAGATATCCACTTTCTTTATCTCAATGAGTCCTAATGAAGAGGGAAAAGGTTCAGGGAATATCAACAACATAACCTTGTATACAAGATATGAACAAAAGCAAATAGACAAGCCTTGAAGAAGAGATGCACAAAATATAAAATACCCATAGAACGTAGGCTAAATACAAACAATATCCATTGAAGTACTGACCTTTAACAACAGCTTCAAGAAGGAAAGGAATCATCAAGGCTTTAATAGTTTCCAGTCGCATGGATGAATCTTTGGAGCTGTCAATAATGGTCACACTTATGCAAAATGTTCCTTCTTTTTCCTTGTGACTGTCAGCCACAGAGCAGTTCCTGATGTTCCAATAAGATATTCATAAAGGATGATAAGAAGAAAGAACTTAATGAGATTGTCTATGCAAAGTAAGCTCACTGATATATGCCCCGACAAATCACAAGTGAAAAAGATAACTTATATGAAATGGAGTGCAAGGTACACAAGGTACGAGTCTTGTATTAGCAACACCGATGAACAAAATCTTTCAAAAAGAAAAAAAAATGGATGAACAGAAGTCAGCAAATCAATGAAAATTTTTGTACTGTTGCAAGCACAAATTTGCACCCAATATTGCAATATAGAACAGAGATATGCTGCTTCATTTTCGGATATAAAATTTTCATGGTGCTAAACTGGAAGGCCATTGACCCTACTATTTCCTTACCCCATATGAAACTTTTGGCAGATTTTGTGATTGTTTAACAACTCAATTCAACTCAAATCTTGGGAAACCAAAATAAATATGTAGTAAAGAAAGTGCAGTAACCATAACAATCCAGTAATTTTAAATTTTGATGGTAACTAATTTCCTTGTAACGCAAGCCGATATTGATTTGGCCAGCTTACTTGCATGTTATTAGGACCTCCGGGGTTTTGGCATTTGATTTGCAATGCTTGTAAAGGGCATCAATAACAGACTGGAGCATAAGACCTCTCTTCGTCATGATTTCCTGAAACTCACAGATCAGTGCCAGAAATTGAACTACATGCAGACATGGATAGTGGGATACTTGTACTTCAGTACCTTGAATATATGAAAATGGCAAACCCACGGACTAAAACATCTCTTCCCACACCTTTGGGGGGAATAACTAACCGGAAAAAGACAAAAATCATGTATAAGAACAATAAAGTCAATATCATTTTTGAAGAGTAAATTATAGAGTAAGATCAAACAAGCAAATAAATAGGTTACAGACACTGACATTATTCTGGTAACTGAAACAATATCCAAAAATAATAGTTTCTCCAAATGGTTCTGAACTTCTAAGGCTCCATATTCAAAACCGTGCCTCTGTCTTCCAAGTTTCTCAGATAGAAACAGTGATACAGTTTGGTTAGCATTACTCTTTTTCAGACCACACTCCAGTACATTCTGTGCAATTTATCCACATCATGAAACTTGTCAAGCAATCTGATAATGAAAGTTACAACAATGAAGAATGTTCAACAGAGGCCTGGGATACACCATTAGGCAGAAAAAAAAGGGGTAATAGAATCAAATCCATGCAATAGCTCTAAATATGAGATTTGGAAAGAGTTAATTAAAATTTCTTACTACAACTAAAGCTGGAGAAAATAAGATCCATAATTAGACATCAATTATTGTGGGTTTAAGGTTTGCTTAAGTTGTTATCATTTATGATTGCAAGCCAAATTATATATACATTTGCTGTTTCTATTAACAAATTACTTCACATCATCCATAGCATAATCAAGGAAGCTTCCACAGCTTTAATATATGAGAGAGCGAGAGAGAGAGAGATAACCTTAAGATTTAGTAAAGGAGATTTTTCTAGCAGACTTATTGGTTGATCTAAAGCACTGTAGGCAGCTTCTGAGATAGAACAAGCTGCCAATGAGCCCACAGGTTGACCACCTACAAATTTAGGATCATGAACGACCACATCCTCACCATAAGATAACTGAACAAGTTGATTCCCATATCTGCTTCGAACTGTTCCATCATAGGCAATACACAGATCGCGCATGAAGAACATAAGCCTTCGAGTTAAAGTCCCAGGAAGATCAGCATTATCACTAAAAGAGCTATCTCGGCTTGTTACTGAATGAATAAAACACTCAAGAGGATTCAAGCCAGATAAGAAACAATTTTGAACCACAGCATATGGGATGTAGCATTTAGCACATTCAACAGCATCATCATCTTTTAGCTTATTCCAAGCTGCACATGATAGCTCATGGGGCATTCGGAATGATAAAGGAACCAACGAATGTTGCAATCCCAGACACATGCTATGCTGTACCAGTTTCAGCATATTACCCTTGCTTCCTGCCTTAATCATGGATAGCAATGAATTGGTTTTACTGGTATATTTGTAAGCTAAACTTTGAATGTGACGAAAAATTTCTTTAAAAGCATCAACAGAAGCTTGACTAAGTGCAGCAGATCTCTGCTTCTCAAAACACAGGTGTTCTAAATTAAATGCAACAGCACAAGGATCCTCTTCAATATTTCCAGCAAAGAAATCGCGAAAAGAATCCACCATGAATTGTTTAGAATTACATGTGTGTTCTGCATCTTGTAATCCACACAAAATTTCATCCATCATGTTCTTCCGTGAATATTTGTCTGGAGAGAGGTAAAGTTCAGAAAGAGAGACACTCAACCCCCTCATTGACAACCACTCACAAAGAGCTTCCTGAGCAACATACAAGAAGTCAAGAACCTGGCTCTGACATTGCTTGGTGAGGCTCTGGAAAAGGTTACCATCAGTATCACGTAACCAAAAAGATCCTTCAGAAGAAATAAGCTCCCCTTTGAGAATGTTGACATTATACGAAGGAAAATCATGGTCAAAGTTTTCAGGCAGGAGCAGGCTGATCAATTGTTTTCCTGTCCAGAGACAACCATTTCGTGGACTTCTGATAATTGAAGGCGACAAATATTTATTTGGCGAGAACATATGCAGTTGCTGCATCTGGAATATGTTCAGGAAAACTCCAGGTTCCATGACCAAGTGAGCAGCAACCAAACTATCTTGGCTAAGAGACAGAAGATTTCTGCCACTTTGCGCATTAGTTAACTGTTTTTCCAAAGCAACAAGTTCGCGAAGCTCAGCTCTAGTCTCAACTGATTGAGGAACATAACCATGTAGACAATCACCATCAAAATCTCCATGAAGTGGTGGACAACAGAGTGGATTGATTGCAAGGACTGATGTCACAGGGAGGATTTTCACAGAGAGAGCAATGAGAGAGTGTGGATGTATAGATGGTGGCCTATTGATCATAACAGTATCTCCATCATTAAGGGTTCTATAAATGATGTCCCCAACTTGCAGTTCCTTGGTACGGCGAATGCGAACTAGACTACCTTCTCTACGGACATGAAGCTCACCCTTCTCAAGAAGTCGCACTTCACAACAAGCATTCAACTTCTCCCAGTTCCAAGCTGTCAGATGTTCTGAAATGTGCATCCTTTCTGCAACATGGCATGGTATTCCAATTTCACTAAGCCGAAGATTAGGATCACCAACCACCACCATTCGGAATGAATGATCATTTCGTTTGCCAAGAACAACATCTTTCATCCATCTCAAACCAGATGTTTTGGAGTTAGAATCATTAACCAGCTTTTGGTTAAAAATGAAAATATCATCACTGACTGATTTTTCTGGTTTTAGCTGTAAATTAGAATAGAAAAAGGAATTATGAGGACATCACAACTATCGTTTCCAGATAGAAATGTTTCAAGTCTTACGTTAGAAGTTTTTAGGCAGTCCATAACACGAAAACTCAACTCATTTCCCTTCCCTCTGAAATCAACCAGTTTCTTGTAAGCTCTTGTCCTATCATCCTATTCAGTGGAAGTAAACTATGAGAATATAACATAAAATCATGTGATAAGTAGCTAACCTAAAAAAATACAGAAAAAGAAAAGGATTCATCTTACAAAGATTAATCGCTGCCCGTTTGAAAATGCATGTGTAACTTCTGTCACACGATGACTATTTGGTGTTACTGGAAAACAATTCAGGAATAGTGAATCTTTCTTTAAAACAGACCTTTCTATGAAACTTGGATCAACATCCTTCAGCAAATGGCGGACCTGAAACCAGAAAGTATCCAGCAAACATGAAATTCAATAAGTTAAATAAGTATTTACAGAGTTTTCATCAACTTTTACTCAAGAAATTTAGCATACTCTTAAAGCTAATTAAAAAAAGTGCAAAAGATATTTCCTTAAATGATATGAAGAAAGTAATATATTAGTTCTTCCTTAATTTTGATGAGTCGGATCTTCATATTAGGCTTTTGTGCAGTAAAACTGCTCTCTAAATGCAGCCCATGCAAGTTGCATACTCCAGAAGCACACAGTTGCCAGACAATCTTTTTTCTTTTTATTCATAATGGTGATACCTAATAGCAGATAAAGGCATGGGCATTCTTCAAAATCTCCAGATATTTCCCAAACTCCAACCTCAAAGTTGAAAATCAAACCTCCAACAGGAAAGTTCAAAGAGATTACAAAAAACCAAACTTTCATTGTCTAGCTTTCCAATTCCAATTTCTCAATTATAAAGAAATGTTGGGAAATATTCAGCTGAATATTTCCTAAGATAGTATTGACTCCTAAAAGGCAATAGTATCAGATCAGATAACA
>JANZLX010000211.1:11065021-11075644 GCA_025531955.1 Erythroxylum orinocense | reverse complement strand
CGATCGGTCTTTCATCGATCGATCATTCACTTAGTCTCCCAGATTTTCATTTTATCTCGAGCAGTCGATCATAATTCCTATTCTGTCGCTCAGTCGGATTTTCAGTTCAACACATTATCGTTCTATTGATTTACTTAGTCTTTCCTATCGATCGCTTAGTAAACCGATCGCTTGGTCAGCGCGTCGCTCGACGTCACCATTCACATACTACAATTTAGTCGATTGGTTCTATCGATCAGTCATTTCAATATCAGTCAATTGATCGGTTCTAGCAATACACATTTAGTGCATAGTAAACAAACACATTAATCCCTAATGCGGGGCCGGGATGTTACAAAGTACATCAAATTTTATGCATTCAGTTTATTTATGATTATAACATATATTATTGTTGAATATATATTGAATTGGCTTACATTAACAAAGTTCATTATTTTTTTATTTTTTGTGCTTTATTTTGTGTTCACGTGTTACAAATTCACTTATTTTAATTTACAATTAATTAGTACATAGTTTTGAAGCCAGTAAGTAAGGTTAAACTTATTAGCATCTTCAGATTTTTCAAGCCTAAACTGAATTGATCGAATAAAGTTTTGAATCAAATATTTCATACTTGATCAAACTCAATCCAATAAAATAAAAATGTTAATCAAGTCTAAGATATAAGAAGTTCGAATCTAACCTAATATGTCGCCATCTTGTTCATTATAAGTTTAAAAAACTTACCAAAATCATATTTTGTGATTAGGTTTTTATAATTGGGCCAATAAAGCCCTTTTCTCTCTAACAAATTAAGTATTTTTAAGTTAAATTTCTATTTACTCAATATTTTAACTTTTAAAAATTGGATCGAAAATTAAACCGGTAAAATAAGAGGTTTAAAAGTTCAACCAATATAGTCTTGGTCATACAAAAAGACAAGTATGCTCTACACTTGTCTCTTCATGAGGATCCTGTGTATAAAAAAGTATTAAATTGTAGATCCTATTTAAGGTTGTAAAAACGAGGAGAGTTTGGAAGTGTAAGTTTCCTAAGAGGCAAGCCTTGAGATTTTGTGCCCACAGAAAGAAAGTGCTTGTGTATATTGACCAACACACATGAAATTTACACTCCAATCTAGCAATTTTTTTCCTGATCTCCAATGGATGATTTGTTGCTAAACACTAAATTTGGTATTCCCCGAGCCCTCTGACCAGGGATTGCCTTGTTAATAAAATTGAACAATTTAAGGGGCGGTTAGTTCACCTAAGGGAATGATAATAGGAATGAGAGTAAATACAGTGAGTAATGAGAATGAATATAATCATTATAATTATAACGATTGGTTAAAAAGAATGAATGATCACCGTTACCATTGATAGTAATTGGTTTGTTAAAAATATTGAAAAATAAAAATTTGTTAAGGTAGCGGTTGGTTCACATGGGAGAATGATAATATGAATGAGAATGAAGATAGTGAGAAATGAGAATGGATATAATCATTATAATTATGATGATTAGTTAAGAAAAATGAATTATTATTATTACCATTGATAGTAGTTGGTTTGCTAAAAATATTAAAAAATAAAAATTTGTTTTACATCAAATTTTAATATATTTTAATTAATTATATTTAATTGCTAAAAAGAGAAAATATTAATTAATAAATTATATTTTAATGAATTATATTGTAATTAATTAACTAAATATATTTTAATTAATTAATAAATTATATTTTAATTAATTATATTGTAATTAAAAGCTGAATGATAGTGTAATTAATTAGTTATATTTTAATTAGTTATATTGTAATTAATTAATTAATTATATTTAATTGCAAAAAAAGAAAAAAAAAAAGGAAGTAAATGCACAGGTATTACAAAGACTGTCACGCCCATAACACTTGCTTGTTACTAAGAAATGAAAATAATTCCTCTCATATGCAAGAGGTATCGACTAATTCTAAAAAATCAGATATCAAATAAATGTTCATACAATGATAATATATCACCAACCAAACGTTTTTCATTTCTTAACTATTGATACTCTCCTATACTCATTAACCTAAGTACTCCTTTAAAATATGATTGAAGAAGACTATCTTTGTCCAACAAAAAGATTAAAGTTTAATTAAAGAATGAGACTGTTGATTGAAAACTAATTAGTTTATTATGGTTTATGAAAATAAGTTAGTTTACAATAAATTTTTAATAACGAAGATTATTAAGGTAAATCAAACTAAAAAATTAAATGGTCCAATACTTTTACAGCTAAACCGGTAGAACTGATTTGATTTTTTAATTATTGATTTTAGTCTATTCATTGAAATTTCTCGCTTTCTCCATTCTAGCTTATTTTAGCTTCCTTTTTTTAAAACTAATCAAAATTTAAATTGTTTTTTACTTTTAAACCTTAAATCATCATTTAACTTTTTTCTTTAATTTTAAGTTCTATGATATTGTTTTAGGTAATTAGGTTATTTTATTTTAAATCCCAAGTAAAATATACAATTTTAAATATTCAAATATATTTTTTAAATTTATTTTGAACCCTACCTTTTATTATAAGTATTTTATTTCATGGCTTGCAAACCTTAAGACATTCAATTGCACATTTCTATTTCTAAAATTCTATTTATAATTGGGCCAATAAAGCCCTTTTCTCTCTAACAAATTAAGTATTTTTAAGCTTAATTTTTTATTTTACTCAATGTTTTAACTTTTAAAAATTTGACCAAAAATTAAACCGATAAAATAAGAGGTTTAAAAGTTCAACCAATATAGTCTTGGCCATACAAAAAGACAAGTATGCTCTACACTTATCTCTTCATAAGGATCCTGTGTATAAAAAGTATTAGACTGTAAATCCTATTTGAGGTTGTTAAAACGAGGAGAGTTTGGAAGTGTAAGTTTCCTAAGAGGCAAGCCTTGAGATTTTGTGCCCACAGAAAGAAAGAGCTTATGCATATTGACCAACACACATGGAATTTACACTCCAATCTAACTTCTTCTTTTTTCCTGATCTCCGATGGATTAATTGTTCCTAAGCACTGAATTTGGTATTCCCCGAGCCCTCTGACCAGGGATTGCCTCGCTAATAAAATTGAACAATTTAAGGGGCGGTTGGTTCACCTAAGAGAATGAGAATGAATACAGTGAGTAATGAGAATTAATATAATCATTATAATTAAAACGGTTGGTTAAAAGGAATGAATGATCACTATTACCATTGATAATAGTTAGTTTGTTAAAAATATTGATAAATAAAAATTTATTAAGATAGCGGTTGGTTCACTTGAGAGAATGATAATAGGAATGAAAATGAAGATAGTGAGAAATGAGAATGAATATAATCATTATAATTATGATGATTAGTTAAGAAAAATGAATGATTATTATTACCATTGATAGTAGCTGGTTTGTTCAAAATATTAAAAAATAAAATTTTGTTTTTTATCAATTTTTAATATATTTTAATTAATTATATTTAATTGCTAAAAAGAGAAAATATAATTAACGAATTATATTGTAATTAATTAACTAAATATATTTTAATTAATTAATGAATTATATTTTAATTAATTATATTGTAATTAAAAGCTGAATTATATTGTAATTAATTAATTATATTTTAATTAGTTATATTATAATTAATTAATTAATTATATTTAATTGCTAAAAAAGAAAAAGGAAGTAAATGCAGAGGTGTGACAAAGACTCACACGCTCATAACACTTGCTTGTTACTAAGAAATGAAAATAATTCCTCTCATATATGCCAGAGGTATCGAGTAATTCTAAAAAATGAGATATCAAATAAATGTTCATACAATGATAATATATCACCAGCCAAACGTTATTTTTTCTTACCTATTGATACTCTCTTATAATCATTAACCAAGTACTTCTTTAAAACATGACTAAAGAAGAAGACTATCTTTCTCGAATGAAAAGATTAAAGTTTAATTAAAGAATGAGACTATTAATTGAAAACTAATTAGTTTATTATGGTTTATAAAAAATAAGTTAGTTTACGATCAATTTTTAATAATAATAATTATTAATATAAATCAAACTAAAAAATTAAATGGTCCAATATTTTTACAGCTAAACCAAAATTATTGATTTTAGTCTGTTTATTGAAATTTCTAGCTTTCTCCATTATAGCTTCCTATTTTTTAAACTAATCAAAATTTAAATTGTTTTTTACTTTTAAACCTTAAATCATCATTTAATTTTTTCTTTAATTTTAAGTTCTATGACATTGTTTTAGGCAATTATGTTATTTTATTTTAAATCCAAAGTAAAATATAAAATTTTAAATATTCAAATATATTTTTTAAATTTATTTTAAATCCTACCTTTTATTATAAGTATTTTATTTCATGGCTCGCAAAATTTAAGACATTCAATTGCACATTTCTATTTCTAAAATTCTACTTCTTTAGCATGATTTTAAAAATTCATAGCTACATATATTTTCTTTTTAAAAATCTTCAATTTGTTAAACTCTTTCAGACTTAAATAACAAATTAGACAAATAACATTGAGTATTTAATACCTTTTGATTTTATAAATCAATCATCTAACTTTATTTCTAATTAGGATTCTTAATTTCTTTTCTTAAAATTTCTCTTATTTAAGAAAAGTTTTCTTTAGTCATTTATTTATATCAAGATATTAAAAAAAATGTCAGCAAGATCTATCAACAACTTAAGTACTTATTAGCATTTGGCCTGTTTATTTTATTTCATTTTCTTCCTTTGGCCTCTTGTGCTAATATTTCTGACGTATTGTTTTGTCTTGTGTTCCTTTTTGATGACATTATTTTCAGGTTAACGTTGGTGATTATGGATCTTTAAGCTTCTTTTTTTTTCTCTATTTTTATTTTTTCTCAGCATGTTATAAATAAAAAAGAATCAAATTTTGGTTTTTAGCTGGTTTAGATTTCTATTTTGTGAAATGTGAGGATTAAGGTTTACGTCATAAGGTTTTATTAAAATTGATAATCCAAACTCAATTGTTTTAACCTAATGAAATGCATATTTATTTATTTGAGGGCTATACACAAGCTAAAATACTAGCGAGTTTGTAGCCAGGGGCGGATCCAGAAATTATTTTAAGTGGGGGCAAAATATTTAAAGTACTTTTATATTACTGAAAAATTTTTAATTTTAATTATTATTTTTAATTTTAATTTCATTAAAAATTAAAATTTTACCCCATTAATTATTATTATAGATATATTAAGATATCAAATAAAAATAAAATCTGAGCTCATCTATTTTTATTCATAAGGGCATCTAGGATACTTCTTTTATCCCTATTATCACTAGTGCTAATTGGTTTGTATTGTTTTTGTTCATTTTTACGACTTTATATACTACAATTTTTCGTCTATAATGAAAAATCTTATCTTGCGTTTTCACTAAAAGTTTAAAAGAATATAAAGATTAAAACTGTATCAACTCTATTATAACTTACAAGAACCCATTTCTAAATTATACGTACTACACATTCTTCCAAAGAAAAGAAGTGGGAATTTACCTATCAACACTAGAACGGGGTAAGACCTGTGGAGGAATCCTTTCCTCAATTGCGTTCAATATAGATTATTATTTTACGTTTTGGATGTGATAATCCTTGTAGAGTTAGGGAAAGAAAAGTTAAAAAGTAGTGTGATGAAGAAGCCAAAATGGTAAACAAAATCTGAATAAAAAAAGTCAATGAAGCATGTAGTTTTTATCTCTCTTTTTGTAGGCTTTCATTAAAAAAATCATGAGCTCACATAATAGTAATTTTAATAAAAATAGATGGGCTCAGATTTTATTTTTTATTTGATATCTTAATATATATTTTTTATTATTTTTTGTCACCAATTAAATTAATGGGAGTAAAATTTTAATTTTTTTATGAAATTAAAATTTAAAATAATAATTTTAAATTTAAAAATTTTTGGAAGCAGTGGAAAAAGGTGACAAACTAGGAATGAAGGATACATGTTTGTTGTCTCTCCTAAGCCATGAACATGTTTACACGAACGAACAGTCTAAGAATCCTCTCCATTTCATATCTTCTTCGGATCATAATATTTGTTCTTGATTATATCTCAAAAAACCTTGTCGATGCAATTAGCCTTCTAAAAGCTTGACATGAGTTGGGTAAGCAAACATGGGCGGAGCCACATTGTTGTAGCTATATATATATATACCTAACGTTTTTGCTAAGGTAAGTGCGGTTTCAAATGTATATTTGTTTTTTATTTCCATGAAATGATCTCACGTAGGCAGTTTGGCTAACATACTATCATGTCGTAACTTTGTATATATGAATTTTAATGGTTGTAACTTCTTGTGGTATTACATTATATTGTGAATATCGTAGAGGGGCTAAGTTTGTTGAATAATAATGTGTAAAAATAATAATAGTAAAGAAACAGAGTAAATACTAAATAGGGTCTCCTTCTAGGGATGAGATCATGAGATCCTCTTTGCCATTTCTCCTGTTCCTATCCTATGCCGAACGCGAGAGAAAAAATTGTGGACGAAATCCTTCGACACATAGGGTAAAAAATGGAGAAATGAAATAGAGGATCTCATCCCCTCCTTCTAAGGTCTTTACTCGATGACGTAGGATTTGTCAATGTTGCTGGTGCATTTCAAATTTACTGCAGTAAAGATGTTAACCCAAACTGAGAGGTGGTCCAATTGGTAGAACTTGTTTTCAAGTGTTTGAGAGTTACTTATTAGTATGGGCTGCAGATTCCACTCTTAGTACGTAGGGGAGACCTTATTACGTACCCCAGGGTCTCGTGAAAGGATCAAAAATGAAGGTAATGCAAAATACCTGGATTCGGTTTCATCTCTGATTCCGATACCGATTCCGACCTCCAAACGACTCCGAATCTTCCGGGTCTTTTAGTAGAAAATGCTCACCGACTCACGAATAAGGCCTTTCTACAATTTCCTCAAATCCCAAGCTTCCTTAATAGGTCAGGAACCTTATGCTCGAGAATCCTCTTCTTGAGTAACTGCAAGAGACCTTACCTTTATATAGCTTCCATATCGGGCTTCCCCATCATAAGGCCGATATGGACCTGGTCCACACTAATTGGGACCCATTTTCTACCTGGACTTCGACCCATTGATTTAGATCATTTATATGGCCACTTTAATATCTTTATCTGGTTCAAATGGCGTAACTTAACCAGTAATTTATTTAAAACCAAAATTACAATTAATGTTAGTCAAACTTTATGAGACATTGACAAAATTTCCCCTAAGGACAAAAATGTCTAACACGCAGAACATTCCTCGGAGAAGATGGGTTAGCTGTGTCCCTTAAGCAGTCGGTGGCCGCTTTTCCCTTGTGAAGATGGGTTTGCAAAACAACATGAAGAATGAGATCTTAATACTCAGATAACGCGGGAAAGCAAAAGAAGAAAGTTGAAGAAGGAAGAGAAAACACAAAAGACGAAGGTGCCTGTTTGCATTATAAATGTAAATGACGGGAAAAAAGTCTACCCAGAAAAACTAAAATGAGGGTTTTTTTAAAAAGCTTCAAATTTGAGCTTCTTAAAAAGTTATATTTTAACTTTAAAAAAAGCCATTTCTATTAAAAAAGTGCTTTTAGATTTTACAGTCAAACATTCATTTTTATTAAAAATAGCTTTTACGATAAAAAATGCTTTTCTAACCTCAAAAAACTGAACCAAATAGGCACTAAGTAAATAAAGAGAAGACGACGTCATGTAGCGGAGTCATTATATTATTACGTATTGTAATTTTAGGATACATATGTTATGTTAGGTTTTGCCATATGTAATAGGACATACGTTTTTATATATGTGACAAATTTAAGGCAACGAAACGACATCAATCAATATTATTGTTTGTTATGCTCTTACTAATTCTCTAACTTCTAATGAACCTTGACACACGTCCTCTCTTTCTCTACACTCATTTTTGCATAATAACTTTTGGTATGAGTCAGTCGAGCCTTGAAATCATAATGGCACTGGAAGAAGGAATGAAGATATTGCTAGAAACCAGATGAGAAATGAAAAATTGCTAATGGAGAATTAGGCACGAATGGACAAACAAGAGAAGGAACTTAGAGCAACTGGGTAATCATAAAGAGGAATTTCTAGTAAGCATAGATGAGAACTTTTGCAAGGACGTGGCCAGAATCGAGGGATATATGACGCCATCGAGGTCCAGTAAAATGGACTTCCCAACCATTGAAGGGAAGGACGTGAAGAATTGGATCTATAAGTGCGGACAATTTTTTTTATGCTGAATCGTACACTAGACATGATGAAAACAAGGGTCATTTACGTTGGGTTTGGTTATCGTTTCCATAAGTGGAGACAGATAACAAAACACAAAAATTCTGTGCCTCGCAGTGTTTGGTTGTTAAAACAACTTATTTTTGTTCTGACTCCATATCACAAAAACATAAATTTTTTGTTCCTTCCAAAACCGTGGGACAAGATTTCTTATCCCTGCGACAGAAACAAAACACATATGCAACTTCCAAAAATACCCCTCCCCCTAGGAACTTATTTGCAAAATTGAACCTTTTCTTAAAACCCCCCGCCTCATCTGCTCTGCTCCTCTCTCATTCTTTATCTCTCTCATTCTTCATCTCTCACTTTCTAATCTCTCTCTCGTTATCGTTCTCCTCTTTGGTGGCTCTCTCCGGCTAGTGGCAACCTGTTCCTCTTCCTCCACGCCACCACCGCACGCCCCCTCTCTAGTCTCCACGCATCACCACTCACGAACTCACCGTCACCACACACAACCTAACAATTTTCAGCCTCCATCGCACGCCCACTACGGTCCACTCTCCACCATCGTCCACTATCCATCGTCGACCGCTACCTGCCACTACCGCTTTTGGAGTTGACAGTTACTGGATCTGGAAAAGATCCAGATTTAAACCCGACCCGAAATTTCGAACCACATACGTTGAGAATGTTTTGGGTTTGCTTTTAATTTTTTTTTGCTTAATTGCATTTGTGAATATTGACATTGTGAATGAGTCGATTTAAACTGAATTGTTGGAAGTGGAAGTAGGAAATAAATTTTGTGGATTTGTGATTTGTGTTGGGTTGGAAATTTGGAGTTGAATGAATGATGATTTAGGTTGGGAATTTGAATGAAGATTGATGCACGATTTTAACTTTTAATTTTAATGGAATTGGATATTTTGAATGGAGTTGATGTTATTGGTTATGAATCATGATTTGGTCATTTGGCTATGTATGAATTGAGATTTTTAATTTTAAGCATACCATACCATTTACATTTGTAACTTGTAAATAATTACAAACTATCATCAATTCATTATACAAAAGAAACATGACTTTTAGGCATTGAAAGAGTAATTATAAATATGATTCCAATCAATGAATTACATATTTCCAATCATATTATATTGCAGGGGTAATTTAGTCATTGATATTTTTTTTATGTATTGTCAACTGCAACCAAACACATTTCTGTCATCGAGACGAACACAATTTTATCTGTTTTGTCAATCATAACCAAACACCTCATTGTCTCCAATTTTTGTTCTATTATGTCTCCAAATTTTTGTTTCGTTCCGTCTCAGCATATAGATCACAGTAACCATACGCAGCGTTATATTCACTTAGAAGAGCAGCACAAGATAGGTATTAACAGGTAAAGAGACACAAAAACAACACTAAAGAGTTGAACTGGAAGGAGTTTACATTGGCGATAAGGCAACGCTTTGATGAAGAAATACTTGAGGAGGGATTTCAAGGAGTTGCGCCAAGAAGGAACTATTTAGGAGTATCTTGCACAGTTTGACAAACATTCTAATAGATTGGCACTTACAGAGGAGTACCTTATAGCATTCTTCCTTAAAGGGCTTAAGCCGAAATTGGGACTAATGGCTAAGCTGCTAGATGCTAAAAGTATCCAACAAGCCTACATACTCACCAGGAGGTAGGAAGCTGTGCTAGCAGCCAATATGATTTCCTATGGCCAAAAAGGAACCTACAAGGTATTAGGATTGAGTTCTAGGAACAGCCGCGGAAAGGAACTTTCTCATTCTAGAGGTCAAACAAAATAACCTAATGGTAAAAGTCTACTACTGTTACCCAAGACTTTAAGGATTCTTTTCCAAGCAAAAACCATGAGGAACCAGTAAATAATTTGATGATAAATGATTATTTCAATATATTTATATACCTATATTTACTGCACTTTGCTAATTATTTAATAGTTTTATAGTATTTTTGGTAATTATTTTGTTTCAAGTTTATTTTTAGGTAGTAATTGTCTTTCTAAACTCAAAGAAAAAGAAGTCGGGTAAAATTGTGACACAGAATGAAAGAATTGAAGTAACCTTTTATTTGCACAACTATGTATTCTGATAGTGTAAGTCACTATAATCGTGTGAAGCTTCAACGATACAATTTTTGCTTGTGTGAAGTTACACACCTGTGTATGTTGCCCACAACACGAATTAAGGTATTTTTAGTGTTGGGCCCCGAAATTTTTTTCTTTTATTTTCTTTATTTTTATTTATTTATTTATTATTATTCTTGATTTACCAATTTATTTATTTGCCTACTTAAATTATTATTATGTTGCCGTAATTGTTTTAAATATGTG
>JANZLX010000211.1:10986342-10996587 GCA_025531955.1 Erythroxylum orinocense | reverse complement strand
AGAATAATGGAAGTGTCATAAATCAAGTTAAATTCAAATCAAATCAATCCTAGGAAATCATCTAGGTTGACTCACAACTTGCTCCCGAAGCTAATGCTTGGAAGATCCGGCAACGTCTGGAGGTTGACGTTCCAGTTGCTTCTCTATAACAAATAACATGCACATATATCACAATTTGTACCATCAAAGGTATTTACTAATGCACATGTATGAAATAAAGTATGTACAATGCATATTCATATTAACTCCGAGTATTATTCGACACAAATCTAATCTCATGTGGATCAGTAGAACTCCTGAAATTATCGAAATACCGAAATTTAATCACCAGTTCCTAAGAACATACTCATTGTACCCGTCCCACTTTTTTCATTTAATCTTTCTCCATTCACTTTAAACAGCTATGAATCTTGGCTGAGATGTAGATCAATGTCTTATGAAACCAATGGTTTAAGAACCAAGTCATTTAGAGGTCTAGAGAAGAAGTTATGGTCAAAAGAAATAACCATGTTTATGAACTCAAGCATACTGAACCTATTTCGGGAAAATAGCCATAACTTTTTCTATAAATGTCGGATTGATTTTGTTTTTAGACGATTTGAAAGAGGACTTCGAGATCTACAACTTTTGTAAAGAACTTAAAGTGAGATTTGGCCTCTAAAAGGGTCAAAAATCGAAAAGAAGAAGACAACCAGCAAAAGCAAACGGTCAAACTGAGACACAAAAAGTCAAACTGAGACGATGAGCAGTAACTGAGACGGAAGCAAAAACAGACGGTCAAACTGAGACGCAAAAAGTCAAACTGAGACGATGAACAGTAACTGAGACGGAAGCAATAAACAGTAACTTAGACGGAAGCAAAAGTAGACGGTCAAACTGAGACGCAAAAAGTCAAACTGAGACGATGAACAGTAATTGAGACGGAAGCAAAAGCAGACGGTCAAACTGAGACGCAAAAATTCAAACTGAGACGATGAACAGTAACTGAGACGGAAGCAAAAGCAGACGGTCAAACTGAGACGATGAACAGTAACTGAGACGGAGTCTAAGGCTGAAGCGCTCAAAAGGGCATAACTTTTAGCTCAGATGTCCAAAATTTTCATCCTATATACTGTTGGAAAGATAAAAAAGAGATCTACAACTCTTCAGAAGGCAACTTTGCCAAAATCTATTTAAATTAAGTCCAGATTTCCACCCGCAGTCGGAACACGAATTTTACAGTCAACTCTCAACATCCTACACCTAATTCTTGACTTCATAACAATTTTTGAGATTCTTAGAGACTGAATTGAATTTCAATGTCTTCATAAGAAAAGTAGCCTTATATCTCTAGTTTAATCCAAATTAAGAATCATCTTGTTTGGATTACTAGAGAAAAAGTTCTAGCTAATAGACCGAAACACACTCAGTGAATATTTTTCAGATTTTCAACCTTTTAATATTTCACGACACCCCAAACACTCATAATCTTTCAAAACACTAAATTTACACATAACCAGATTTTTCATCCCCTAACAACCCAGTACTTATGAGCAAACACATAAATGTCATTTTTCATGCAGACGACAATAACTTCGCAAATTGTTGCACGAATCCCCAACTTTAAAGGATTTACTCACTACTTACCTACTGAAACTCCAAAATCTTCAAGCACTAATCTCCACACAATTTTCGTACTTCACTGAGTGCAATGACCAGTTTCTGGTTTTTCTTAGGATAGAAGACACAAATGACAAAGTGAGTTTGGTGTAGAAAAGGGAAAGCATAGAAATCTCTTAGTAAGTGTAAACTCTTCGTATGGGAGGAAAAATTCGAAGAACATGATAAGGACAAAGGAACTTAGACAAGACTTAACTTGTCAACTCTCAAAGAATAGTAACCTACTTCTAGCAAAAGTAAAAAAGTCTACATGACACTTATCACTTCCTTATAGTCTAAGCTCTAGCCAAGTTCCTTTTGAACTAAACTCCTTAACTCTCATCTTTACAAACCAATTAACACCCATAATTTTTTTATTTCTTTTTCCCTATTATATATATATATATATTTCTCATTACTCCACAAATTTCAAGGGAAACTCCTAAATTCACCAATATTTACAAACACAATACTAATATTTCCAATGTAAAACATTCATAACTCTAAAAATTCACAAATCAATCCAATTATACCCGAAATTATTCATGAATGCATGTACAATTTTTTTTTGCGCAATTACAAACACTATTGATGTATAAGTGTATGGCATATTATGCATGAACAAAGAAATGCATCTCTAACTCTCATAAGCACTTACATCTACCATTCTAACCTTCCCACAAGTAATGGGATGTTACAAATATGGGTTTGTGTTGGAACCATGCTAGTCATGTTATTTGTCTACAATAAAACTAGCATAAGACCTTAAATGGAACTAATGCTACACATAATTTGGAGCTAACGTCGGACTAATCATATTTGCACCAGTAAATTTCCGGAACAAAATTAGTGCTATTCTAGAAATAGAATAAGTATTGATTCTCGTAACAAACATTTTGAGAATGTATGGAATTACAATTTTAATCACCTTGGGAATTATTTTTTGTACCCTAGCTTAAAAATACTCATATTAGGGTTCTTAGTAGAGGAATTTGGAGGTAGATGATAACCTTTTTAATCACTTTAAGGTTTTTTTTTGCATTAAAGAGGATTTGAAGTAAGATTGGAGGAGAAACGTGAAAATTCCTGACGTAGCATGCAATGAATTATTTCGTTATTAATTAGTTGAATTTATTATCTTCATTCTTAATTGTTAGGCTTGTAATTGGACATTAAAAAATTGATTTTAGGGATTATATGAAGGAATGAAAGATGAAGTAAATTTTGTGCACTAGGAGAATAATCCATTAGATCTACAGAACAAAAGTATCCTAGACTATTATGAGAATGAAAATAATAACTAAGCTTAACAATTTTGAATAGGTTGAATTATGCATAGAGAGGTAGTAGTTACCTAATTGAATATACCAATATACATTAATAGAGGCCATATATAATTTAGGTATTGCTATTTCAACCTAGATAATAAATATTGCATAATAATTGAAACTTGAAATCTTGACATCTGTTTTATTGATTTCTTCACTAGTTTAACTGTATTTCTTTTGTTACTTTAGGAACTTAATTTTGTTTCATTAAATATCATTTCTTTAGTTTTGTATTTTAACTAGGATTAGTAGACATAGTGTTATAGTTCTTGTGGGATTGATACTCTAAATTACTATAACTTTATTAACTTTTAACAACTGATTGTGTGCACATGTTGATAGGTTTGATCAAAGATTGATGTGAATGATCCTACATGGATATGGAATATGAGATACAGAAATTTGTTATGTATATATGCCATTTGAAAGTGTTGTTACTGATACTAATATTTTTTACTTTACACAAGTGCACTTATTATTTTATAATAATATAGTGATAAATAGATTACTGTTCACAAAAGGATCCACTAAATATTAAGTCTAAATCACTTATTATTATCTAATCAATAATTGTACGTAAATATGATCTAATTGAACCTTAATATTTTCCTAAATATTTTTAAGATTCTACTAAAATAAAGATAAGGCAACAATTAAAGAGAAGAAAATCATATTATTAATAAATTTAGGTAAAAACTTCCCTTTAGCATCATCTTTGTATTCATGATTCAACTATTTTAGAGACTTTATGACCAAGACTAACGAAATTTGTTGACTTAATGAATTGCTCCCTCTTAAGTTTTAACCATATATCCTTAAACTAATTAATTGATATTTTATCTAATTAAACCATTCTAAGATACATTAAAATAAGTGAAAATTATATAAAAAAAAATTGACCATATACTAAAAGATTTATGTAAGCCTATCCCTACCACCCATGTAACTCCTAATATCAATGCCTTAGTCAATCTACAAACATTTTCTCTCAAACTAATACATATAAACTTATATATGATTTAATTATTAGATTTTATCATATTAACATTAAGAAGAAAAAAGAAATTTCATAAGTATAAAACTCTTACACAAAGTAGTTAAATGAATCCATAATAAGACAATACTAAGGTTACATTAAAGAATTAGTTATATATCATCCTTGAAACAATAAAAAAAATAAAAATCATATAAGGGTTTTCGATGAGATTTCCAATCTTTTGATATTCTCCACTTTGTTTAAATAATGTTGGATCTCTTTTCTCATTACCCTAGGTTTTCTTTCTAGGTTCAACTAATTACAAACCTAAATTAAACGCAAAACTCCAAAACCCATCCTCAACTAGGGATTTTGGGCTTAGATGACTCAGCATCAATGGATAGAGATCATGAGGAGATATTGGATGTTGTGGTGGATAAGATCACAGTGGATAGACATCAACTCTAAAGGATAAAAACGATGTGGGAGGATCATCTGAAGATAGTGGAGATCTTCACAGATATGGATGGAACATTCCTAGATAGATGTTATCTTTTATCTTGTTTGTTATGATGTAAATAGGTACTATCAAATAAAGTCTTATTTAGATAGGGATGCCATCTAATTGGATAAGGTGATGTAATATGATAAGATAAGATGTGATCTAGGTAGTTGAGGTTTGTTAGGATTCCAACTTAGCCATCAAGCCAAAGATGTCTATAAATAGCTCATTTGAGCCTTGCTCATCACACAAAGATTCAGAGAGCATTCCTTTGTATACTTTGAGTGAAGTGATAAAGGTTATCATTTGTTCTAGTGCTTTCATATTTTTCTTGCAAGAGTGTGATAGTAAAACACTGTAAGGGTGGTAAGGCATTGAAGAACAAGGTTGTTAGTCAATGATCACATAGGAAGATTAAATCTTGCTTAATCGGACCTAAGTGAGATTGTTGTGTAAAGGAGTAGGCGCAAATTATGGATAAGTTCGGTGCTTAGAAGACCTTTGTAACAAAATCCAAGATGAGTCTTAGGAGTAGACGTAGGCAAAGATTGTTTATTGAACTACAATAAACCAGTTTGTGTTTCTCTTTCCTTAATCTTTATTTTATTTTTTACAAACATAATTTAATTTACTTTTATTTTTTCTTGTATTTGTGATAATTTGGAAACATTATTCTTAAGTTAGTGTACTTTAATAAAAATCTTGAATTCACCCAATTTAGCGTCTCTTAGGTGCCATTATGGAATAACATTATACACATAAAAGAAGAATGTAAATAGTTTTATAGGTTGCATGTAAAGTTTGACCTTATCCATGAAGATAATTGGAACAAATCCCATTTACATTTTATTTGAAATGATTATAAGGTTAGAATAATAAGAACTAGGGTAAGGTATGTTTTACCCAACACATATTTTCTACTCTATATTATGGCGATTGTCTAAGTTTTTAAGATTTATGTCTAATCGACTTATACACATTTCAAGCCTACTTAGCTTTAAACCATAAAAAATTCGAACAATCTTAAGTCATAAAGGGATCGAACCCAATATGACCTATTACCATCTCTAACTATACTTATCAATAGGTTCAATAAATAATTGCTTTATGCTTGATTAATAGAAGAATACAATTGAACAGGAAGACTGGAATGTGAGAGTCTCTCCCCAACTGGTGGTTTTCAAAGCTTCTACGCATCCCATACACACTTCAGCTATACATGATTCTTAGCTCGTCGTCCTCCGCAGCTAGTGGTTCTCATCCTCACTGCATGGCTCATCGTTGTTTCTTTTGCTCATAGCCTCAGTTGTTTTCCTCAATTGCTTCGTCTCATTGTGTTTTGCTCAGCCTCCCAACCTTGTTTTTCAATAGGGGCACCTTGGTTTTTCTTTCCTTATTTCACAATTCCAGCTTCTGCCCATTTCCCTTTTTTAACAAAATTTGAAACATCCCACCTACCAAATTTTGACATCCTCGACAAATGACAAAGGTGAGTTTTCACCTTTTACATCCAACATTGCTTCACCATCTCCTCCACTCTTGACCCCGTGCTCTCTAATCCTTTAGGAAAACCGATAGCCAACTAGTAAAGAAGTTAGAAACAAGTCGTGGGTGAGCAACATGTCTCTAACCCATCCTTTACACCTTCAAAAGAGATAGAAGGGAAGCTCATAGTCTGCCTTGAAATAGCTATCTTAAAAGAAGGAGCTAGAAGTTGGGAAGGCACTCTAGTTGGTTTTTTCTTTGATCAAAGGCCTCCATTTCCATTCATCAATCAATGGGGTTTGAGAAATTGGAAGAACAAAGGTTTAGTGGATGTTCTCTTAACTGAAGACAATCTTATTCTATTTACATTCACTTCAACTTCACTAGCTAATAAGATACTTGAGGAGGGACCATGGCATATATGGAATCAACCCCTCTTATTTCAAGCTTAGCAGCCAAGTTTGAACTTGGAAAATATCAAAATTCAAGGTTTTCCTCTTTGGATTAACTTTCATGGAATACCTCTTGAGTATTGGACTACATAAGGCCTTTGTACCTTAGCTAGCTTCATTAGAAAGCCTCTTTTATGGATGAAAACACTGCTAAGAAGAGAAGAATTGGCTATGCTCGCATATGTGTTAGTGTGGAAATGTCTAAGGAGTTGCCAACCAAAGTTCCTATCATGAAGTTGGGTGAAGGTAACAAGCTTTACGAAGATAGTGTTGCAATTTCCTATCAATTGACACCCCCTAACAAGTCAGATGGTAAGGTATGGAAAGCTACTGGCTGTCTCTTCAAATTTAGAACTTATCATGAATTGATGAACACTGAAACTTTAGATGAGGTGTTAGCTGCAATCACATAATGTTTGAATGATAATGTAACTTCAATGAATACCGATGATTCCACAGTCACTAATGGTTTATGTACCATCAAATTGGACAAAATTGAACCATCTTTTAAGCTAGACCAATCCAAGATCAACATAAAGATACAAATGCAGAGTTTTGCCCACCATTGACCGAGATATGCCAAAGAAAATCATACTTCTCAATTGGTTTCCCAAGTTAATAGTCTAGCTGTTTTTAAGGTTTCTTCAGATTTTTTTCTTCTAATGACAGCTCCCAAAATTCTTATCACTAATCAAACCACTAATGTTAAGATAGACCAATCCAAGATGAATACAAAGATACAGCTGGAGAGCTCCCACTATTCACCGACACATGCCAGAGATAATCAAACTTCTCAATCAGTTTCTCAAGCAAATGATCTAGCTATTTTAGAGGGTTCTTCATAATTGTTTTTTTTCAGTGACAGCTCTAAAATTCTTGACACTAATCAGATCATTAATGTAGCCCGTTTTGGTGATCTCATCCCCCCTCTCATACTCACAAAACTGATTGGTGTAGAAACAAGTTCTGAAGAACATAAAGACCAAATCATCACGGTGGAAAGAAGAAAGATCCCAAAGGAGTAAGGGTAAAGGCTCCAAAAATAAGTTTTAATATATCCATTGTAGTTTGGAATGTATGTGGATTAAATTGCACCATTAAACAAGCTACTTTAAGGGATTTTTTCTTGAGGGAAAAGCCTTTAGTTGTAGGGTTACTTGAAACAAAAATGAAGTCTGAAAATTTTTCCAAGTTGAATCTTTTGGGGCCTCAATGGGAAATGCTTTCCAATCATTTTCATCATCATTATAGAAGAATTATCATATGTTATAGAGAGGATGCTACTCGAGTAAATGTTCTCAATGCAACTAATCAGGTTATGCATTTGCAATTACATTTTTTGCAAGAGAAACAAAATATCCTTATCTCCTTTATATATGCTAGTACAATCGTGTTTTAGAAGGTACAATCGTGTTTTAGAGGAAAGATTTATGGAACAAATTGATCCATTTTAGTAGTAACACAGGCAAACCATAGATGTTATGTGGTAATTTCAATTCAATCATGTACAAATTTGAATCTCAAGGTAATTACAATCTTAAAAACTTCTCAAATAATTTCCCCAAATGTATGGAGAAGTTAGTAGTAATGGATTTGAAACAAATTGGAAACCAATTCTCCTAGTCAAATAAGCAAAACTCTATTTAGTTCATAAGGAAGAAATTAGATCGAGCTCTTATTAGTGCTAATTGGTTAACTCAATTCCCTAACAACATTGCCAATTTTAGAGATCCTTTTTTCTTAGACCACACTCCCATCATCATCCTTTGCTCAGAAAGGAGCTCGCTGATATTCAGAAACTTTATGCAATCTCTCCACAAGACCCTATTCTACTTTCAAAGGAAAGTTCTATCCCATTATATGTTAGCAGTTAGCAATCCTTGATTCTTGCTCCAGTAAAGAGAAAGAATTAATTGGCTCAAAGATGGCAAAACATGTACCAAAATTTTCTTTAATACCATCCTAGCTAGAAGAAACCAAAATAAGATAAACTCAATTGCCAATCATATGAGAGAGCAGTTGAAAAATATGAATGATATCCAATTGGAAGCTATAAGGTATTTCTCTTCTTTGTTTAGCACTTCTGAATGTAGCCCTTGTATTGATATTATAGATATAGTCACTGAGAAGATCTCTCAATAGGATTGTATACTTCTTACTAAATTGATTAAAGACAATGAAATTGAGGATATTGTCTTCAAGATGGATGGTATGAAAGCTTTTGGACCAGATGGGCTAAATGGTTTCTTTTTCCAACAATCTTGGAATATCATTAGGACTTATGTCAAACAAGCTTTTTAGGACTTTTTTAATCAACGGCAAGCTTCTCAAAGAGATTAATAGAACTTTCTAATGTTTAATTCCTAAAGGTACTCACCTTCCTCTTTCAGTGAGTTTAGCCTCATTACTTGAACTAATTTTCCATACAAAATCATATCCAAGATCCTTGCTGCTCAATTGAAAAAAGTACTCACTCCACTTATTAGTGACAAAAAAAAGTGCCTTCATAGGCAATAGACAAATTGGTGACAATATTCTCATTGTTCAAGAACTACTAAAGGGCTATTTATTATCCAATGCTTCTGCTAATTGTACTATTAAAGTTGATTTCTTCAAAGCTTTTGATAGTGTGAGTTGGATTTTTCTTTGGAATGTATTGGAGGCCTATAAATTTTCAACAATATTCATCAAGTAGCAAAAAGAATTCATTTCCACTTTTAGCTTCTCTGTCTTAATCAATGGAGGTCCATCTACTTCTTTTCAGGAAATTAAGGGGATTAAGTAAGGAGGTCCTCTACCCCTTTGGAAATTCTAAATTCCATCATCAAGCTTAAAGTGGAGGCTAATCTCAACTTTAAATTCCACACAAGATGTAAAAAACTTGGACTAACCAATTTGTCTTTTGCAAATGATCTTCTTTTTTGCAGTGCTAAGCCTTGAATACAAACCTTTATGAAGGAATTAGAGACATTCAAAAGCTTATCTATATTGCAAGTCAATCTCAACAAAATTCAGTTTATTGTCTCCAAAGCTACCTTTTCTATTGAATCCAAAATCGCTTCCATCACTGGTATGTCAATGAAGACTCGTCCACTGCTTTATTTGGGACTTCCAATTTCCACTAGGAGGTTGAGCTATCTTGAATGCATTCCACTCATTGAAAAAAATTCAAAGCCAGATTCATTCATGGGTAAATAAATTCTTATCCTATGCAGGAAAGGTACAACTTATTAAATCAGTGCCCAATTCCTTTCACATCTACTAGAGTTCGCATATCTTCTTATCCAAAGGAGTTATAAAGACAATGGAAAGATTATTCAAGAACTTCCTATGGAATCAATCTAATAGAAATAAAACAACAACCAAGGTGATGTGGATGAACATATGTTGTTGAAACCCGATCTCGAAACCGGATCCCAACCGAAACCAACGAAAACAAAAGCGATCAAAAGTGAAAACAAACGGAACGACAAAGTAGAACGAATCGAATAATCGCTCACTTTCGGAAACAAAAAGCGGAAGTATAAAGAACGGTAGCAAATCGAAACGGAACGAAACGGAAGCAAATCGAAACAAACGTTTCGAATGAATGGAATCAAATGCCGACATCCGAAAGCGCAAATCTTAGGAAACAAAACGTTGCATTGGAAACCTTAGACTCAACCCATCCGCAAAACTAGTATAAATTTTTTTTTCAATCTTTCTTTCTTCCTCATTTCTTTCATCTTTAAAACAACCTTATCCAATCAAACAGAATAATTCATCCTCATACAATCTTAAATCATACATATGTACATGCCTCCCCTCATTTTCATAACCACACAATTAGTTATGATCAAATCAGTATACTAGGTCAAAAATCAA
>JANZLX010000211.1:10972041-10986242 GCA_025531955.1 Erythroxylum orinocense | reverse complement strand
GATCGCGACATTGATATTGCTGAAACAGGTCTTCGGTATTTTTTCCTATACCGGGACCGATAGGCCGGTAGGACTGACCCCAGTGTGACTGGACCACTTCAGCAATTATATATATATATCAATTAATTAATTAAAGAATTAATATATATATATATATATATATATATATATATATGAGATGATGCACGTTGATAAGCATTGAGAGGATAAGAGGTTTGACTAAGTCAAACCTAATGATTAAATGGATTATTTAATGGTTGTTATGCATCAACGTGGAAGCCACCTATTTCATGTCTTTAAAATTTAAAGATATGCATATATAAGGTGAAAAGAAGTTGATGGTCGTATGAAGAAAAGAGAGAACCGAAACTTAAGGGTTAAGTTGTTGGAAAATTGTTTTTCAAGGTTTTTCTCTCATAAGAGTCACGACTCTTCTCTTCTTCTCCAAGCCTCATCGACTTCTCCTAGCTCTTCAAGGATAAGGTAAGATCTAGCAGTCTTTTCCTTATTCTAGCTATTCCCGGGGGTCAAAAGGGTTTGCCCCGGTTAGGTTCTCCGACCTCTGCGTGGATACCGTTAGAGACGGTCTACTTTGATCGTTATGGTTTGATATTGTTATATGGACACAACGATCCTGGCTTTCGGGAAGGTCCCGGAACAAAAATTTTTGTTTTCCGCACCGTGTGCATGCGATGTACACACCAGGATTTTCCTACAAGTTGTGGGTGAGCAACAAGTATCTAACCTATCCTTTGCACCTCCTAAAGTGATAAAAGGGAATCTCATAGTCAATCCTAAAATAATTATCTTAAAAGAAGGAACTAGGAGTTGGGAAGCCACTCTTGTTGGTTTTTTCTTTGATCGAAGGCCTCTATTTCAAGTCATCAATCAATAAGGTTTGTGGAATTGGAAGAATAAAGGTTTGATGGATGTTCTCTTAATTGAAGACAATCTTATTCTATTTACATTCACTTTAACTTCACTAGCTAATAAGATACTTGATGAGGGACCATGCCACATAGGGAATCAACCCCTCTTTTTGCAATCTTGACATACAAGTTTGAACTTGGAAAATATCAAAATTCAAAGTTTCCCTCTTTGCATTAACTTTTATATAATACCTCTTGAGTATTAGACTACATAAGACTTTGGTGCTTTAGTTAGCTTCATTGGAAAGCCCCTTTGTATGGATGAAAACACTACTAAGAAAAGGAGAATTAAGTATGCTCAAATATGTGTTATTGTGGAAATGTTCAAGGAGTTGCCAATCGAAGTTCCTCTTATAAGGTTGGGTGCAGGTGATAAGCCTTATAACGATAGTGTTGCAATTTCCTGTCAATGGACACGCCCTAACAAGTCATATGGAAAGGTATGGAAAGCTATAGGTTGTCTCTTCAAATTTGGAACTTATCACGAATTGATGAATTTTGAATATATAGATGAAATACCTGTTGTTATCGCAACAATGTTTGTATGATAATGTAACTTCAATGACTACTAATGATTCTCCAGTCACTAATGTTGTATGTACCATTGAATAGGCCAACCCGGAACCATCTTTTGAGCTAGAACAATCAAAAATGAACATAATGATATAGCTGGAGAATTCTGCCCACCATTCACCGATACATGCCAAAGATAATCAAACTTCCCAATTAGTTTCACAAGCTAATGTTTTAGTTGTTTTGGAGGGTTCTTTATAATTATTTCTTCCAATGATAGCTCCTAAAATTCTTGCCACTAATCCAACCACTAATGTAGTCCCTTCTGGTGATATCACCCTCGCCCTCCCTCTAATACTCACAAAATGAATTAATGTAAAAGCCTACTATAAAGAACCTAAAGACCAATTCATCATAGTGGAAAGAAGAAGATCCTAAAGGAACAAAGATAAAGGCTCCAAAAGTAATTTTTAATATGTCCATTTTAGTTTGGAATGTACGTGCATTAAATTACCTTATTAAGCAACCTACTTTAAGGGATTTTGTCTTAAGGGAAAAGCCTATAGTTGTAGGGTTACTTGAAAAAAATAAAGTCTAAAAATTTTTCTAAGATGAATTTTTTGAGGCCATAATGGAAAATGCTTTCCAATAATTCTCATCATCACTATGGAAGAATTATCATATGTTATAGAGGGGATGCTACTCGAGTGGATGTTCTCAATGCAACTAAGCAAGTTATGCATCTCCAATTACATTTCTTGCAAGAGAAAACTAGTATCCTAGTCTCTTTTATATATGCTAGTAACTTCCCGTTTCAAAGGAAGGATTTATGGAACAACTTGATCCATTTTAGTAACAACATTGAAAAATAATGGATGTTATATGGTGATTTTAATTTAATCATTTACAAATCTAAAATTCAAGGTAATTGTAATCTTAACAACTTCTTGGATGATTTTCTCGAATGTGTCAAGAAGCTAACAGTAACAGATTTGAAACAAATTGGACACCAATTCTCTTAGTCCAACAAGCAAAACTCTACTTGGTTCATAAGGAAGAAATTAGATCAAGCTCTTGTTAATGCTAATTAGATAGCTCAGTTCCCTAATAGCATTGCCAGCTTTAGAGATTTTTTACTCTAGATCACACTCCCATTATCATTGAATAGTTATTCCAAAAGGCTACCATGTTTTCTCCTTTTAGATTTAATAACTTTTTAGATAATGAACCAAGTTTCTTGGATGCTTGTAGAAAGGGATCTAATGTTATTTGTAGGGGCACTAAACAGTTTGTTTATGTTTAAAAACAAGAGTATCAAAAAGGAAATTAAGGTACTCAATTCTTCAAGAGGATCCTGTATTGATCATGTTTTAATGAAGGCCAAAAATGAGCTCGCTGAATCGAAACAGGATTAGCTCAATTACCAATCATATGGGAGAGCAGTTGCAAAATATGAATGATATCTAATTGGAAGTATAAGGTATTTCTCTTTTTTGTTTGGCACTTCATAATGTAGCCCTTGTACTAACCTTACAGGTATAATCACTAGTAAGATCTCTTAGGAGAATTGTCTACTCCTCACTAAACCGATAGGAGATAAGGAAATTGAGGATATTGTCTTCAAAATGGATGGTATGAAAGGTCTTGACTAGATGGGCTAAATGGTTTCTTTTCTAGAAATCTTAGCATATAATTGGGGCTTATGTTAAACTGGCTATTCATGAATTTTTCATCAATGGCAAACTTCTTAATGAGATTAATAGAACTTTCCTATGTTTAATTCCCAAAGGTACTCAACCTTCCTCTTTCAGTGAGTTTAGGTCCATTGCTTGCACCAATTTTCAATACAAAATTATATCCAAAATTCTTACTGCTCGATTGAAAAAGTTACTCACTTTGCTTATTAGTGACAACTAAAATACCTTCATATGCAATAGATAAATTTGTGACAATATTCTCATTGTTCAAGAATTGTTATAGGGCTATTCAATATCCAATGTTTCTACTAATTGTACGATCAAAGTCAAGGTTGTTGATAATGTGAGTTGGAGTTTTCTTTGGAAGGTATTTGAGGCTTATGAATTTATCAAGTGGCTAAAAGAATGCATTTCCTTTGCTAGTTTCTATGTATGAATCTATAGAAGTCCATCTACTTAGTTTTAGGCATCTAGAGGGCTTAGGCAGCGAGATCCTCTCTCCCCCTATTTGTTCATACTTTGTATGGAAATTCATAATTTCATCATCAAGCTTAAAGTGGAGGCTAATCCCAACTTTAAATTCCATGTAGGATGCAAGAAGCTTAGATTAACCAATTTGTCTTTTGCAGATAATCTTCTTCTTTTTTGCAATGCTAAGCCTGATTCAATACAAACCTTTATACAGGAAATTGAGAGATCCAAAAGCTTAACTGCATTGTAGGTCAATCTTAACAAAAGTCAGCTTATCATCTCCAAAGCTTCCTTTTTTATTGAATCCAGAATCACTTCCATTACTAGCATGCAATGAAGTCTCCTCCACTGCTTTATTTAGGACTTCTAGTTTCACCAAGAGGATGAGTTATCTTGAATGCACTCCACTTATTAAAAAAATTCAAAAACGGATTCATTCATGGGTGAATAAATTCTTATCTTATGCAGGGAAGGTACAACTTATTAAATAAGTGCTTAATTCTTTACACATTTACTGGAGCTCGCATATCTTCTTATCTAAAGGAGTTATCAAACAAGTGGAAAAATTATTCAAGAAATTCCTACAAAATCATTATATTGGAAATAAAAGGGTAGCTAAGGTGAAATGGACCAACGTATGTTGACCTAAAGATGAAGGAAGGTTAAACATTAGTTCGGTTAAACTGTCTAACCAAGCTCTCATCTTTAAGAAGACATTAGTGGATAATTGAAGATAAAAAATCACTATAGATTAAGTGGATCCATTCCCAATTACTCAAAGGTAGATGTATTTTGGAGATGATTAAGAGTCTTTTTAACTCCTACTTACTTAAATGAATTATTGCACCTACATAGTTTATTCCAGGATGATGATAAGTAAAGTTGGCAATGGGTTACTAACCACTTATTGATATGGGTAGATGATGGATAAAACACTAAATTTAAACATTTTAAGTGCATTTAGAGGCTTGTTTGAAAAGACACCTAGCCTTTTCACGCGAGAGTAAATACCTTGTCATGAATACCCCTGGTTACTTAACAAGGTCACTATCTCAAATGGCCACTAGCACTACTATTTAACTTTTACCTTTTTATGATATAAAGCCAGTAGAGTGAAATTATTTATGTTCATTTATTCATATACTACTATTTTACTTTTCTTTTCTCATATTTAGGATGATAAAAATGCTCAAAAAGAATTCACATTTAACTTAATACATGTATAAATTATACATAAAGTATTATAATGCAAATCAAGTATCCATTCTTAAAATAAATGAACTAAATTCAAATCAATTTAATCATCGAAACTCATAATTATTTGCCTAAATAAATCAAATCATTGTCACAACCAAACTTACAATGACTCATCTTGATCAACACTCTTTTTAAAAAATTCCAAAACTATTCTTTATTAAGCTAATTATAACAAAATTGAGAGCTTAAATAATGAGTCTTTTCACCCACTCTTAAGTTGTACAATGCCCTCAACGTATAAAACATTCAAGAAGAATGAAAAATATGAATAAAAGAATGGTGAGAATAACTGGTACTCCCGTAATAGAAAAATATTTCCAATCTTGTACAACATCATCACATTTTATCCATTAGTAGTGAAATCTTTTCTATTCTAAAGCAAGGGTTGATGGTGCCTTTATAACATGTAGAACTCCATAAAATCATAATTAACAAAATTAGGGCTATCAAATTAGAATTATTAAAGTAAATAAACTACTGATGAGAATCTTACAAACCACTTAATCAAAATAAAAACCTATTTATTGGGTTGCCTCTCAACTAGCGCTCTTTATGAGTTTTGTTGTTAGACTTCTCAATAAGCCCATTGTCAACATGGATATATTATTTGCAACTTGCATACACTCTTTGTCCCATATAAAAGTTTAGTAGATTTTAAATAGGCCACATAGTGCATTATAATAATGATACAAGGTACAAATTAATAAAACCATTTAACTCCATTAATGTCTTGTTTAGTAACAAACTGTCAATATAATAAGGAATTACAAAACTTCTTGGATCTTCGATTAACTCCAATAATTTGTTTTGTGGGAAGTATGTGCCCTCTCTACTTAGGATGACTATCATTAATTCCTCGATAGCCTGTTTATTTTTCTTCTTTTCTTTATCTTCCTCTTTCTCCTTTTCCTTCTTATCTTCCTTATCTTCTTGAACAACATCTTCCTCTTTTATCTACTCCATTGAATCTTCTTCCTTCTCTTCTTGAACTGTTGCTTCCTCCATATATTCAACCTTAGGCTCCTCTACACTCTAGAAAATGAATGCAGTCATGTGATCCATCTAGTTTAATTTGGAGTATTTGGATGAAGCAACAAGTTTTTCTATGTTATAGAGAGCGGCCTCTTATAAAGAAATGCTTTTAATGAGGACATCTTTAAAACTCTCCTTTTCCTCTTGCTACTACTGTTCTATAAGTCCAGATGAAGTATAATTGCTCCATATATAGTCATAATAATTGTTCCACTATGAACTATAAATATTCTCATACGGGGTATCCTAAGCTTTATTCTCCATGTAATTTGGATGCTCCTATATATAGTTCAATGCCTGAAATTCATGATTAAGGTGATCACAGCCACAAATGTCACCACACACTATGAATATCGATTGAGATTTCGAATATATGTCACCATGCCTCTCATTCAAAGCTTTTAATGCTGTTATAATCAATGACATACCATAGTCCTTTTAAGAATATTGTCCTCTCCATCCTTCCGTTGTGTTTGGTGCCCATAACAACGACCACCTAAATCCTTAAAATAAGACACAAACATAAGATCAAGAAAGAAAGTTATAAGTAAAAAATAAATACAAAAAAGAAATAAAACTACATAAAAAGAAAATTTGACTATATTAATAAAAAATAAGATTTTTCTAGTATCTGCAACAATTGTGCCAAAAACTTGATATTTAATTTTACATTTTAAACTGTAGGTGTATTGTATAGTTGTAGCTAGTACTGAAAAATATGGGTCGATCCCATAAGGACTAAAATTGATGATATATGTCGTCTTTCTAGTATCTAGCATAATAAATTATGATGTTTAAGATAAATTAATTGCAAAATTAAAACAATAAATTAAAATAGATCAAAAAATTAACTAACTAGAATAAAGATTAAACTAAGAAACAATCAAGGAAAAAAAGTAGTAACTGGACTTTGAAACCTTATTAAGATTTCTCGTGCAATCATAATTTCACTACCCAACTTAATCTATTGTTTATTAGATCATGAAAATTCTTATGTTAATTTCCTTTATCCTTCAATTGATTAACTGAAATCATTTTCTAGTTAAAACCCTAAAGAATGCAATAATATTCATGAATTTTTCTATTAGGTTTGACCCTAATTTATAGGATTTATGTCGATCCAACTTTAGGTTTGCATACAAATCCTTTCAATTATAATAGATCTATTCACACAAAAGGATTTTTCAACCTCAGCTGCATGAATAGTACTCTAGAAATATTAATACAAGAATAATTAAGAACACTATTTGTATCTCAACGAAATGAAAAAATAAATTAAGTTAAAATAAAATCACTACAAGTTCTATGCCAAAGTTCATCTAATCCAACTACTAACAAAAGTTTAGCTTATAATCATAACATCAAAACTAAAGAAAAAAGTAGAAAACTAAAAGAACCATGATGAAATCCCTTTTAATCTTTATGAAATACACTTTAGATCGATGAAAATACACCCCAAATATGTTTCCTTGCTTGTTCTTTGTTTTCCCTATCATTTTTGGCCATCGATTTGTGTTTTCCCAAGTCTTATGTGAACCCCTTTTGAATTCCCTTCTTTTCACTTTCTCTATCTATTTATGGCTCAAATTTATGGTTTCTAGAGTGGATATGATCACTTATATGATTGTATGCATGATTACGTCCCTTAATATTGCTTCAATCTTCAAAAATCAAGAAGAAACACGGTCCTAAAGAGTTACATGAGTAGTATTATGTTATCCCCATGTTTGGTACCACATAATCATCAAGGGTCCATATTTATTTTACCATAAAAATGAGTTTTAAATTTAGGTAATATGGTCGAAACATGGATTATATGCAGCTTATGTTGGTTCCTTGATGTCTCTGTTTCTTTAAGTGTTTATTCACTAAACCAACATAGGTTCATGTTGTCTTTATGTGTCGTATATTCCTTGTTTACTTATCTAACAAATATGTTTCTATGTCATTATCATGTTATTTTTGTGTTCTCAAAACATTGAACCATTTCACATCTATGTCACCAACATAGCACCATTATATGATATCATGTATGTATTTTTTTCAATCGCAAACTTGCATTTAGTCATACATAAGCAAATAATTTCCCAAATTTCTTCACTCTCTCAATAAAATTTAGTATCCCTTGATTTCTTAACCTAATTTAGATCTACCCACTTTAATTTCATCACATTTTCACTCACCAAACATGAATTTATAAATTTTATGTGTAATTTTCAAGGAAGACACAATTATGTAGATTAGGGATTTTGGATGAAATTCAAACATTTTCTTGTTATTTTTTGTCCTCCATTGTGATGAATTCAAGGTATATTTCTCCTTTTAGTATTTCATTTTCATATATTCCTCATTACAAATTTCATGGATAAGAATTTGTCAATTGTAATTTGATGTATTTTTGGAAATTAAATATGGCGAGTTGTCTTAGGGTTAAGTTATGTAACTTAATGCTTGAATTCAGATTGTGAATGGTTATTTGAACTTATGGGATGTAAATTGCTAATTGAGGACTTTCTTGGTATGCCATGTTGTTACTATTGTTTGATTAGATTTCAAGATTCTTTTTAAACTCTAATTATTATTGTGTTTGGATGAGAATTGGTAGAAAATGGGATTTTAGAATATTCAATGGGGCGTTAATTGAATTAAAGTGTGATTTCTTAATATTAGGTTGTTTTGTCTATAAATGGATTTAAGTGGGGTTAAATGATGATGATACCCTACTATAAGATATTAGTGAGTTATTATGAGTTTAAATTAGCAATTAGTGACTTAATTGGGAGCCAATTTCATATAGAAAGATTTTACTTTTATTATTTGTTGAGTTATTAATTGAATTACCTTTGAGTTTAGGTGTTATTATGGACTTACCTTAAACCAATTTTTTTTAGACTAAGTGAATTATTAACCTATAGTTTTAATGATAACAAGCTATAATATAACTAGTATTTTGTCTTATCCTTAGTTATATTAGTAAGTTAATATGTAAAAGATCAAGATTTAATAAATTCATTGTAATCCTTTTTGTAATCTTATCTTGATCATTGGTTTTATCTCTCTATCCTTCGACTTCTCCATGCTTATTTTGCATATGTTTTTTCATCATATCTCATTTATTTCCTTTGCTTCTTCTCCTTGTTCTTCCACTATACTAGCTCTTATTGGCTCTTCCTTTTCTTCACTCTTACTTGACATTAGTATTTGTCTTTTAAAGGGGAATTTTTTAGTTTCTCACTTATTAATTAGTTGCCACCTAATTTACCTATCATTTTGGGAATGATCTTTTAAACTTGTCTAAAAGGGTGACATAACTCTTTTTCTTTCTAATATATGGAACTTGCCATCTCTAATCCTACATAGGTCTCCCTTACATAATCCTTCAAACTTTCCACTTTTTCCCTCTCCTTCAGCCCCTGTGAAGGCTTCTCCTAGTTCACCTCCATGTCAAACCAGTTTATCCCTGACCCTTTAACAGGCTCATTTATAGATCTTGTTCTCTCTAATTGTACTTTAAGCTCTAAGGAAACTTAGGTTCCTTAAGGACTTACTAGTTTCAAGCCTCTAAACTTGAAGTTTATAATAGATGAATTTTAACTTCTACTCTTCAATTTATTCCTTAAATTATTATGGAAGGACAATTTATTTTCTTTAAACCATTGGTTGTTCTTAAGGAAGGATATAAATCTTGAATAATGGTTGGTTTCTTCTTTGCGAAGCATATTGCCTTCCCTATCATTAAACTATAGGCTATAAAGCATTAAAGAATTAGGGGGCTTCTAGAGATGCTCCTAAATAAGGACCAACTGTTCTTATTTAAGTTTGCTATCAAGGAAAGGGTCCTAAGATCATAGAATTTGCTTTATTGAATTTCAATATCCTTCAAATATTTCCTTAAATGTGGATGGCAATGATTAATATAGATGACACAAGAAAAAATAGATCCTACTGTATGCTAATTTCCACCAAATTATGCTTAAATATTGTTGTACCAACAAACTTCATCAGTAGACTAATATGCATAGATAGCCTACGGTTTGGGGTAAACCAGGATAAATCTGCTGTGTCAACACTCTCTCAACTCTTAACTCTCTCTCACCTTTGAATTTTCAATCTTACTATTTTCATACGTGAATTTCGAAAGTATTTTACAACATTGATTTTCAGTAGTTTGTGAGAAGAACAAGTTGCTATTAAAGAATTTGTTAAAAAGGGGATCATCCAAAAAGAATACACAATTCAACCCCCCTTCTTGTGCATTTGTATATCATTTATTAAGTCTTGTATTAACGTGTGATTCACTTCATAAATGAGCCTAGAAAACAAAATATGGTTTTTGATTACATTAACTTAGTTAAAGATAATGATGTTTGGCCTTCTGGAGACTAAATGCTTAAATTTTTGGATGTTCAAAAAGAAATGGTCTCTCATAATTAACTATGGTGATCAACATCTGAGATGAATTGTAGTCATTTTTAACTCTAATTAGATCAAATTTATCCAAACTTCATCTACTACGCAATTTGCTCATATGCTTTTTAATCAAAATCTATTTTAAAAGCTAGTTGGAAAGAAGATGGAGACCAAAACACCAAATATTTCCATAACTCGATCATGACTAGGAGGAATTCCAACAATATATGCTCACTAGCCCTAGAGGATAGGAGTTTTATAACATACCAAGATGAGATCAACATAGAGGTGGATCATTTCTTCAAAGTTTCCTTGGGTTCCCTAACTCCTAGTTCTTTAACCATCTAAATACCATAATCTTTCATCAATAACAAGTTTATAAGAGAACATCCTGAGATGCTAAATAGGACTTTGAATAGGCAAGAGATAGAGAAGATGATCTTTAAACTAAATTTGGATAAAGTCCTAGGCTTGGATGGACTAAGTGGATGCTTCTTCCAAAAGACATGGCCAAAAATAAGGGATTCAGTTACTAAGACAAATGTTGAAGGAGATTACCAAGATTTTTATTAGTTTAGTCCTAAAAATCTCAATCCTAAGTCCTTATATGAATACTAGCCTATCTTTTGATGCAATTATATTTACAATTTAATTTCAAAGATGCAAGCATAAAGGTTCAAAGCAGTTATGAAAACTATGATTAATGAGGCTTAAAGGGTTTTCTTAAAGAATACAATAATTGGCAATAATATCTTGATAGTGTAAGAGATGTTTAAAGTTTACAATAGGGAAAACTACTATAGAAATTATGCTATTAAGGTGGATTTCCTTGTGGATTATGATTTGATAAGTTGGCTCTTCATTAAACAACTATTAGAAGTGTGGGGTTTTCTAGACAAATTCAGAAAATGGATCAACTCTTGTTTCACATTGATCTCATTTTTGGTTTTAGTGAATAGGAAGCCTACAAGTTTATTCAAATGAGAAAGAAATCTTAGTCAAAGGGATCAATCGTCACCTTATTAGTTCATCCTATATATGGAGGCTTTGTCAAGGCTAATAAATCAAAACATTAGATATGATCCTAGCTTAAAATTCTACAATAAATGTAAAAAGCTTAACCTAATTAACCTATTTTTCATAGATGACCTACTCATAGTCTTCTCATAGCTTTACATAGAAACATGTAAGGAGTTAATAAGGTTAGCTCTTAAGAAGAGGAGCTATATGATCCTTTCAACTAATGCCCAACAATAAGGTAGATGGTTCGCTACAATCACTGGGCTCCAAATTAGATAACCCCATTTTGTTCATCATAGATTACCAATTTCTAACAAAAAAAACTCCAATACAGGGAGTGCATCCCTTATATTTATAGAATAAAAAAAGACTCTATAGTTGGCATGATAAGTCCCTCCTTTAAGTTAGTAGACTTTTTCTTATCAAGTTTATGTTAAATTCATTATATATTAAGAAGTCATCAAATTTCTTCCTAAAAAACGGATCGGTGAAAACTATAGAGGGAGTATTTAGAAGATTTCTTTAGGTAGGATATAGGAAGGGTAAGTTTAGAGCTAAAGTCAAATGGAATCAGATTCATATACCTTTTGAGGAAAGGGGTCTAGTGATCAATCTAATTTACCTTTGTAATAAAAACTTTATGGTTAAAAGAATTTGAAGGTTATTGGAGAACAAGGAATAATTATGGACTAAATGAATGCATACCTATTTTCTAAATGGGAAGAGTTTTTGGGAAATCAAGAGAAAATATTCTTACTCATAATTATCCATGCATCTCTTAAAACTTGGGGATAATTTTGGTGAATGAATTAAATGTAAAATAGGCAATGGAGAAGGAGCCTCACTCTATTATGATAATTAGTGTAGCAATGGTGCTATCATTAATGCTTAAAGGGCTTAGGAACTGCTTATAATTCTTCCTATCCACTCTCAAGTTAAAGCTCTTATTAGGGAAAATTAATTATGCAACGAAACATGTACCAAATTGATTATTACATTTTTTTGTTTATTCACTTAGAGGCTTTACTAACTAATCATGCAAGGAAATTCTAAGGAATACAGGACAAAGATTCACCTAGCATAAACTGATATAGAATAAAGTTCTCCTACTTGGAATGCCATTTACACTATGGTTGCTTACTATGGATAGGATGACTACCTTAGATAAGTTGCAGTTTCTAAGCATCATTAATAGGTCGTTTTTATATAAATAAAATAATGAGCATCTACCATAATGTTTCTTTAAATGTAACTTCAATGCAACTCTATAAAGAGGAGCAATTAGATTATGTCATATGGCTAAAGAAGATATAACCTATTTGTAATTTTTAGTATAGCTAGAGGAGAATATAAGCTTCTCCAAAGAAGACATAATGGCATTCCTTTTGGTTTTTGACTCTTATGTATATATAATATATGTTTAAAAGAAACGTAAGGTGTTTCTAAAGGTTAAAAAGAGGCTAAAGGGAATGTGGAGGGGATGAAGTTATGCATTAGAAAAAAGTATATTTGACTTAACGATTTAGTTAAGTTCAACAAAAGAATAGTGCATAACTAGAGGATCGAATTTAACTTCTAGCTGAAACTGAAGCTTTATTCTAATTACTTGAAGCATTATATATTTTTGCCCATTTCAATATACTAAAAAATGTAAGATAAGTAAAAGATAAATGGATGCACAACGTTAGACTAGGTATAGATGCTAGAAGATAGAAGATTTGCTTACTGGTGGAGGAAGATTAGTAGCATTTTCTTTACAAAATACTATAAAAAGAATTGAAAGCTCTACTTTAGTAAAGCAACCAATTTTCAAGAACAACTTAATGATTACTAACTTTGGACTATAGCTACAAAACAAAACAAGCCATAAGGAATGGTGGCCACAATAATAGTAGAAAGGCTAATTTGATGAAATGCTAGTAGTTTTGAGAAAAGACTGGGTTTTTGTAAGTTTTGGTATATAATCACATGGTTTTTGTTAAGTGAACATGTCCCTAACAAGTAGCCATGTTGACACTTGCCTGTAGAATTGTTTATAATCTTCAAATTAATTCAATTATTTAATTAATATTAGTGAGAAAAGGTGTGTGAATTTAGCTTATTTTGATTCTTATTCATCTAACTTGTTCCTAAACCAAATATGAACCAAAATAAGTATCTTAGACACATCATAAACATTAATTACTAAGTATTAGGGAATAAATAAAAAAACAATCAAGAACTTATCAAGTTCCACCACACTTAGCTTTTGTTTGTCCTTGGGCAAAACTAAAGATCAACATGAAAATCAAAACACTTCCTCCTTAACCATATTTTTTAAGAATGGACAATCATAAAAAAGGAAATAAATTTCAAACTATGGCAAGAATTGAACATTCAATATTTTTACTCATGATTAATCAATAACCATTCCCTTCAAAAGTTGAGCAGTTTAAAGGTAGACTTTAACAAGTTATGTTTATAAATAAGATAAATCTATCGATACACTCAAACCGCTTTCACGATCAAGACATTCTACGATTATGAATATCTTTTTTTCACCATTAATACACATGCATAACATAAATCAAGAGAATTTTCTACGATGTAATATTCGGTCCTGTAGTTCAAAAGCCATCAAAATTACTGAAGTAGGAAAAACACTTAATAGAGTATTGATTGCAAAAATCAACATCCAATTAATTCTTGGAACCATCAGTTACATAACTTAGATTCAAAACTTCACACCAGAAACCTTACGAATAATTAATAATTAGAAGAAATAACCTTTAAGTGTTGGACCTCGACCTTTTTCTTGAAAATTTGATTTATTAAATGGAATTAATTGAGGAATTAGTGGTGAAAATTAGAAGCATTAAAATGAAATTGAATG
>JANZLX010000211.1:10942843-10964999 GCA_025531955.1 Erythroxylum orinocense | reverse complement strand
ATCCTATTTCCAAGCAACACATTATTCCAAGTAGCTAAATGTTTAATCCCTAGACCTCCTTCCTTTTTAGTTATACAGACATCAGCCCATTTGACCTTAGCATGGGAACTGGAAGAACCCTACCCCAACCACAGGAAGTTCCTAAGTTTGGACTCTATCTCCTTTAAAATAGAAGAAGGAAGAAAAAACATGGTAGACCAAAAGACCTGAAAGGAAGAAAGAACCGAGATAATCAATTGCAGCCTACCAGTATAGGAAAGGGTTTTCTTAGTCCACTTGCTTATCCTAGCTTCAATCTTGTCCAAAAGGGGAGTACAATCCCTTCTGGATAGCCTCCCAATAATGAGAGGAACCCTCAAGTATGTAATAGGAAGGCTACCTCTCTTAAGACCAGACATCAATTCAATTTGAGAAGTCAAGGTTACCGACTCTGAGGATAAGAAAAAGTGACTCTTATTGAGATTCATTTCCAGGCCGGACAATTGAAAAAAGGTCCTCAGAAAGCTAAGCAAAGAATGAACAGAGCCCAAATTTGCATGACAGAAAAGCATGAGATCATCAGCAAAAAGAAGATGGGATATTTTTAGAGATTTACACCTCCAATGGTATTGGTATGCTGGATTAACATCTAAATCCTTGTTCAACCATCTAGAAAGGACTTCCATACATAAGATGACAAGGAATGGAGATAAACTATCCTCTTGTCTAAGACTTGATTTCCCTCTGAAGAAATTGGAAGGGGTTCCATTAATGAGGATAGAGTAAGAAGGGGTAGAGATACATTCTTTGATCCAAGTAATGAATTACCCAAGAAACCCCACAGAAACAAGAACATTGATGAGAAACTCCAAATGAATTGTGTCATAGGCTTTATGGAGGTTAATTTTGAAAGCACAACGCTTGTGATTGTTAGAAAGATGATAATTCCTAAGGATATCTTGGGCCAACAAAACATTATCATCTATGTGACGGTTTTAACGAAGGCAATTTGATTAGAGCTAACAATATGGGGAAGAGACTCTCTGAGTCGGTTGGCTAAAATCTTGGCAATGACCTTATAAAGGAAATTGCAACAAGAAATGGGTCTATAATCTTGCATTGTGGTAGGTTGAGATTTCTTGGGGATAAGAGATATAATAGTGGAATTAAGCTCCTTAAGAAGCTTCCCATGATAAAAAAAATCCTTAATGGAATTAGTGACTTCCTGTCCTATTATTTGCCAAGACTGTTAAAAAAATAGCCATTAAAACCATCTAGGCCTGGAGCCTTGTTGGGATGGAGGGAATTAAAAGCAACTCTTATCCCTTGTGCTGAAACTTCAGCTATAAGAGAATTGGTGACACTTTCAGGTAAAGAGCGAGGGAAGAGAGAGGCCACAAACTCTTAGGAAGAAGGAAGACATTTTGAGCTCCTTATAGAAGTCTGGAAATGTTCCAAGAATTGATTACGAATCTCTTGACACCCTGCAATTTTAACCCCATTGGACAAGTATAAGGAGTGAATGGTATTCATATTTCGGTTTGCAATGAGGGATTGGTGGAAGAATCGAGTGTTCCTATGCCCTTCTTGAAGTCATTTAATACAAGATGCTTGCTTGAAAAAGGATTCTTGATCTCTAAGGGCGTTAAACAAATCATGAATGGCTTCAACCTCTCTTTTTTTTAGGAGAGGAGACTGAGGATCGATTCTCACCTGCTCTTGAATTCTGTTAAGATTGGTCTAATAGCTCTCCACTCTCACACTAACATCACCTATTTGCCCAGAGTTAAGGGTCTTAAGAGCTCTCTTTACCAATTTAAGCTTAGACACTACTTGAAACATTGGAGTGTCTCTGATCGGCCTTGTTGGGACCCGATTTCAGAACCGGACCCAATTTCGAAACCGGACCCCAACCGGAGAAACGAAAAACGGAAATGACAAAAACTGAAGAACACATAAAGCGGAAGCAAAATCATAAGCGAAATCGAAGAATCAAACAAAAGAACAGAAGAAAACAAACCGAAAGAGCAAAACCAAAATGAAAGAATCCGAAGTGGAAACATAAGGAGAATACAAAACGGAAACGAATCGAAGACGAATCAAAGGCGAATCGAATCAAGTAAAAAAGGAGTATGAATCGAATCAAAGCAAATAAATGGTTCAATCGAACCAAAACAAATTTCCGACATTTGACAAATGGGTCGCGTTGGAGACCTTAAGACTAAACTAATCCAAATAGGTGTACTTTTTTTTTTGCATTCTTTAATCAAGCAAATTCAATTTCCCAGTTGGAATATTCAATTCCATAACCTCAATTATATGTAATTAAGTCTGCCTCTTTTCCCATAGTGCATGTCTTCGTCTGCCGTTTATCGTGCAAGGTTGTTTTTAGGGTTTCCTTCTTGTGTAGTGTATTGGTGATTTGTGAGTTTGGTAGTATGGATCAGGAGTTTCAGAATCTTGCGATCAGAGAGAAGGAGGACATAGATCTTATGATTCCGCCGGCAGAGCTTCAAGTCGAAGAGATCAACTATGACTTGTGTTTGCTGGGAAAACTGGTTGGTGAACGGATGGTTCATTTCGAGGCGTTAGAACGGACTCTGTTAAGCCTATGGCGGCCAATGAGAGGAGCTTTCATCAAACCTCTGGAACAAAACAATCTGTATATCATCCAATTTTATCACCAAGTGGATCTGAAGAGAATGATAGCCGGAGGACCGTGGTCGTTTAACAAATGCGTTTTGTTAATACATCAATGGAAGGAAGGAGAAAACCCAATGGATATAGAGTTTACCCATATCGATGTCTGGGTGCAATTTCATGGGTTACCACTGGGGTTTGCATCAGAGATGGTAGCAAGAAATATAGGCAATCTGATGGGCACCTACCTTGAATACGATTCCACCCAGCGGACTTACTTATGGATCAACTATATGCGAGTTCGTGTTCGTATTAACGTGACTGAACCTTTGATGCGTTGGAAGAGCATTCGCAAACAGGGCGGCGAACCAATCGTGATAACTTTTAGTTATGAGAGATTGCCACTCATCTGTTATGTGTGTGGGATTATTGGCCATTCCGAAACTCGCTGTCCAAAGCTTTTAGACAGACCAGAGGGGGATATTGTTCGGGAGTGGCCGGAGGAGATTCAGGCGGAGGTTCGCGCTCGGAACGTTAGGAGAACGATACAGTGGAAAAGAGATCCGGGCAACGGAGTAGGGGCTGATAATGCGGCGCCAGATCAGGGGCGGCCATCTGCGCAATCTTCTGCTTATCAATCTCGTAAGATAGGCAACAATGTCTCGTTTATCTCCAAGAAATCAATGGTTAGATCTTCCTCTAATTTAGGAGTACAGCTGGAACACAACTGTAACATCGTGGGGGTCAGTTCGTTTGGGGAAGGCCCACTTACTCTTTTTCATCATCAAGGGAAAGACACTGGGAACGGCCCAATCAATTATATTGGTCAGCAGGGGACAGAAACGGATGTTATGTTAGTTGAGGAAAATAAGAAGCGACCTTGACAGGGACCACAGGGGGATAACTCGGTAGAAATGATGCATACGAGTGATTCAGAGGTGGTTCTATCTACACACTATTTATCATCGGCCGGTCTGGATTTGCAGACCCGCCGAGAACCATGAATTACGTAGCCTGGAACTGTCGTGGCTTAGGCAACCACCGGACAGTTCGAGTTCTGAAGGACCTAGTCAGGGTCAATAAGCCTTGTGTTTTATTTTTGTGTGAAACTTTTGCGATCTCTTCGAAGATTGATGAAATAAAGAAATTGTTAAATTATGATTTTTGCTTTTGTGTTGAAAGAGTAGGGCGAAGTGGTTGTTTAGCCTTGTTCTGGACTCAGGCTGTTTCTGCTACAGTTGGTGGTTTCTCTAATAATCACATTGATCTTTTAATTGATGAAGCAGACAATCATAAATGGCGGCTTACAGGTTTTTACGATTTTTCGGAGACAAATAGAAAACAAGCTAGCTGGGAGCTTCTTAGGTCTCTATCTCGACTCTACAGTTTGCCATGGGTCTGTTTCGGGGATTTTAATAACCTGTTGTCCACTAATGATAAACTTGGTGGAGGGGCGTATCCTAACTACCTTTTTGAGGGTTTCCGCAAATGCATTTTGGACTGTAATCTAATTGATATTCCTCTTCAGGGGTTTGGGTATACTTGGCAGCGAGGCAGAAATGCATCTGAAATTACATTAGAGCGTCTTGATCGTGCTTTTGCTAATGAGGATTGGTTAACCATCTTTCCTTTTCATCGGCTACATAATTTGGTGAGTGTTACGTCGGATCATAACCCTATTAAACTAGTTGCTGAGAGACATTTCCCGGAAAAGCGGCGTCGACGCTTTAAATTTGAGAACACTTGGTTAACGGAGGAAGGTTTTCTGGATTTTATCTCGGTGTTTTGGTCTAATCATCGAGCGCTGACCCTTCTGCCTCGTCTTCGAAAATGCGGGGTTGATCTTCTTCACTGGCAGAAGCAATTGGGCAGTAACTTCTCTGAACGAATTCAAAAGCTCAAGAAAGATATGGTTGAGGCGTGTGATCAGCACCAATTTGCGATTTTGGAGGGTCTTCGTATCACACTTAATCGGTTGCTTGCTCAAGAGGAAGTATACTGGAAGCAACGTTCAAAGGTTCTGTGGTTACAATATGGGGAGGCCAACTCCAAGTACTTTCACGCGCAGGCATCAAAACGAAGGCGAATCAATCACATTTCTGAGCTTTCTGATGAGAGCGGACATCAAGTTTCTGACTTTGAGGGAATGAGTAAGGTTACAATTGATTATTTTACCCAGCTTTTTTCAGCTTCAGGAGGTTCGGGTTTTCAGGAATTTGATTTTATCAATCTAGTGGTGAGCCAAGAGGATAATGTTTCTCTTTTAGCGCCTCTACAGATGGAGGAATTCAGGAGAGCTATTTTTGATATGCATCCGGATAAAGCGCCGGGGCCGGATGGTATGAACGCGGCATTTTTTCAAAAATGCTGGCACATTGTTGGGGCTGATATTTTTCACAATTGTCGAAACTGGATGGATCAACAGGAATTTCCTGTCTCATTGAATGATGCGCTAATTGTTTTAATTCCCAAGAAAGACAATCCGAGCTGTATGAAAGATTTCCGACCAATAGCGCTGTGTAATGTAATCTACAAGATTATAGCCAAGGTAATAGCGAATCGTCTTAAATTATTATTGGATAGAATCATCTCTCCCATGCAGTCAGCTTTTGTTCCGGGGAGGCTCATCACAGACAATGTTATGGTGGCTTTTGAAATAATTCATTATATGAAGAATAAAGGAAAGGGTAAGATCGGTGAAGCAGCTCTTAAAATCGATATCAGTAAAGCTTACGATCGGGTGGATTGGGATTATTTGCGATTCATATTATTAAAGCTGGGTTTTGACAGGAGATGGGTGGATCTTATCATGGTTTGTGTTACTACAACTCGATATTCAGTTATCTTAAATGGCACTGAAGTTGGTCCGATTATCCCTAAGCGCGGTTTGAGACAGGGAGATCCATTGTCCCCGTATCTGTTCATTTTATGTGCTGAGGGGTTATCTGCTTTACTTCGGAGATACGAGGCGCGAGGTGACATACATGGAGCCACAATTTGTTCTGGCAGTCCCAGCGTATCTCATCTTTTCTTCGCAGACGACAGTTTCCTTTTCTTTAGAGCCAATTTGAGGGAGGGTCATCATATTAAGCGAATTCTCGCTATTTACGAAGAAGCGTCAGGACAGGCAATTAATTTTCAAAAGTCAGGTATCATGTTCAGTTCTAATACTACTTCTGCCGCTCGTGTTGAGGTCGAAACAATCCTAGGCGTTAATATCCCCCTTGATCATGGTCGATATTTGGGGCTTCCTTCACTCATTGGGAGGCAGAAAAAACAGGTTTTTGGTTTTGTCAAGGATCGGTTAGGCCAGCGGATCACGAGTTGGAAGAACAGGCTCTTATCTAGACCGGGAAAGGAAGTTGTTTTAAAAACAGTTGCCCAAGCATTACCAGGTTACTGTATGAGCGTTTTCCTCCTTCCCAGGGGGACATGTGATGAGTTACAAAAAATGATGAATGCTTTTTGGTGGGGTTCGGGTACTGCTCACAGGCAGTCTATTCATTGGGCGAGTTGGGACTGCCTTTGTATGGCCAAGAAGCATGGTGGTATGGGTTTTCGGGATCTACACTGTTTTAATTTGGCCATGCTTTGTAAGCAAGCTTGGAGATTCATTGCGTTCCCGGATTCCCTTCCTAGCAAACTGTTTAAAGCAAGATATTTTCCTTCAAGTAGTTTTTTGGAAGCGTCGGATAGGCCGAATGGCAGTTTTGTTTGGCACAGCATTATTGCCGCCAAAGATTTACTGACACATGGGGTTAGGTGGAGACTTGGTGATGGCACTTCTATTAAGGTGTTCAAGGATCCGTGGATTAACGATGCGAACGATTTTTTCATCTCTTCCTCTCCAATTTCATCTCTGGAACACATGAACGTGAGTGAGCTGTTTAATGAGTTGGGGTCTGGATGGGATATGCAGCTGATTGAAGGGCTTCTTACGCCACATGATGTGGATCGTATTTCCAGAATACCCATAGCATCTACCAAACCTCCTGACCAGCTGATTTGGCATTATAGCAAAGATGGGCGGTACTCGGTTAAATCGGGATATCAACTGGCGATCAGATTGTGTACAGATGTCGACCCCCCTATTGCTGACAAACCTTGGAACAAGTTGTGGGGATTGGAGATTCCACCCAAAGTTAAAGATTTTATATGGCGATGTTTTAAGGGGTTTCTTCCTTGCAAGACTCGTCTGCGGAGCAAGGGCATCACGCTCCCATCTGCTTGCGACGTTTGTGGCAACGATGAAGATTTGGATCATGTATTTCTCGCTTGCTCCAACGCCAAAGCTGTCTGGACGTTGATGAATTTGCAATTCCCATCTCAGGGGATCGATGCTCTACTTGGGACTCTTATGGATAACTCACCAGCCTCTTTGCTTCCCCGAGTATTAACTTTATTATGGAGTATTTGGTATCATCGAAACATGCGTATTTGGCAGGGAAAGTTTGTTCCTCCACGTATAATAGTTTGCTTTGCTGATGTTTTTCTACAATCCTGGCAGGAAGCAAGAAAATGTTTTGAGAGGGTTGCCGTGCCAGATGATAGGTCGCTTAATATTTTTTCAAGCTGGCAACAACCACCAGAGGGTTTTTTTAAATGCAATGTTGACGCAGCTATTTTCAAGGAGCAGCGAGCGACCTCTTTTGGTGCAGTTTTGCGAGATTCTGGGGGTTCATTTGTGGCGGGAATTTCGGGCTTCTCTGTCTCTCTTTTGGATCCGGTTCTGGCAGAACTTATCTCGATCAGAGAAGCCCTTTCGTGGCTGAAGAACAATCACTTTGATCATGTCATCGTAGAATCGGATTGTCTCCAGGCGATTCAAGCAATTACTTCCTATCAATCTAATACTTCGGAAATTGGAATGTTGGCTTCTGATTGTCTAGCTCTTAAGCGACATTTTTTCCATCTGTCCTTCCAATGGACGCGTAGGATTGCCAATAAGGCGGCTCATTCCCTAGCGAGGGTAGCCTTATTACATGCAAACCTTCATCTCTGGAATTCTATTCCTCCGTGTCTATCTTCTATTTTACGTTTTGAACAATCTTTGTGCGTCGCCTCTGATAGGGAAAGGTTAGTAGGATCTGGGTGTATGGGGTAAGCCTGCTGGCTTGGGATAGTTTTTTTCTAGCCTTTCTTTATTGGAAGTTTATAGTTTATGAATTATGGTTTTTCGTCAAAAAAAAAAAACTTATATGATTGGACTTATGATAGAGAAGACATTAATTCCATGCTCTAGGTCTAATCAAAACATTGTATAATGAAAGGATTGAATTATATTGAAAAATCATGTATGAAAAAGTTAGTCAAATTTACTTTAACTTTCCTAAATATTTGGATGGTCATAATTCATTACTAATTGCCAATCTTGATCTATGATTATAAATTGTTTAATTGGATAATTAAAAATAAACTAAAAGATGTTTTAATTTATCTCATTCTAATTATGAATTAGAATTAGAATTTATAATCATTGCTAACTTATTTGGGAGCTTAATGCGTCTCACATATAGAATAGGTCTAAGAGACTAAAATTAACTTAATCAAGTCGGACTTGATCGTAAAGTTTGAGAAACTTTACGATTAAATATTAAATATTTAATAACTAAGGATCAATATAAGATATTGGATTTTATTTAGACATAATTGGTATTTAATTAAAATTACAAATAATTCTAATTAAAATTTAATTGAAATTAGCATTTAATTTCTATGTAATTATCAGAATGTCCAAAACATATTATAAATAGGCTTAAGTCCTATAGAGCTAGCACTTCTTGCTTAGCTCTCTCCGTAAGAGTTAAAGAGTTCTCTCAACTTATTCTATGGATACTGTTAGAGGCTGAACATTTGTGTAGTTACGGTGGTTGAGATGGATCCGTTTCAAAAACGGTTCAAGAGATACAACAAGATAAAGATCAAGCTTAAAGTACGAATTAAGTTTTCGCTTTATTATGGTTTGTGTTAATCATTTTATAGAATTAAAGAAATCTTGGTTTTCGAAAAATTAAATGTTACAAAAAAATTTCGTAATTATTCCGTTACAAAGGGAATCAGAGTCTGACCTGATTTCCTAACATCTCTAATGTTCACCTTCGTTGTCCACCCCCTACCACCATGCCACCACTCATAGTCACTGCCATCGCATTACGTCACGTTTCACCATCAGACCATGTTACGTTTCACCATCGGACCTACAATGAAGATTGAGCTCCATGAAAGAGATCAAAGAAGGCTAAGAAATCTTTATAAACGAGACAAGGGAAGGAAAATAATTTCCAACAGAGAGATAAGGAAAAACCAAGAGTTTAATAAGAGATCAAAAGGCAAAGTTGACTGAAAAGATTCGGCTACCTCCAAAAAACAAAGTTTAAGTGTTTTCAAAAATGTAGAGGAAAAGACGAGAGGCTCTCTGCATCTATGGGCACAATTTTCTAGCTTTTGTTTTTTACTTTTTTATTATTACTTAAAATTTTCCTTATTTCTTCCCTTCCAAAAACAAAGCCCTAAAAGATATCCCATGTTTTAAATTACCTAATTGCCTTTATCATTTGTTTTTTTCTTCACAGTTATCCTTTTTGCAAAATTAATGAGAATCCTTAAAAACACTAGTTGACAAAAATTAAAACAAATATATGTGTAAAAAATTTAATTAAAATAAATATTAATTATTACAATTTAATTAAAAATTATTATAAATAACTATTTGCAATTAAAGTTCAATAAAGACTAATTAATACTTTGAATTGGATATATAAAAATTAATTAAACCAAATATCATGAAATTAGATAATGTTTACTATTATAAATGTAGCAAGACCCAAATAGATATTTTGGCACTATGTAACTCAATATGAGTGTATTTAAATTAAATCTTATGGGATGTAATTATTAAAAATAAAATAAATGGCTATAAACAGATTGAATAAAAGTAAGGATCGATAGTTATCCCTTTCACGCATTCTACTATGTTAAAAAATGGAGGCCATGTGTATTTTTATTTCACAAAATTAGTGCATAAAGATAATCAAGATTAATTTTTTTATCACGTGTAACTAAGTGAGCTAGAAATGGAGTGAATGGACTAACAACATATTGGTTAAAAAAAGGTCAAACGATTTAGAGATTTAAAAGATTATAAATAAAGTTAAGACAAGGAGAGGTGTTTATGTATTGATCAGTTTTTATATTAATTGTGGTTATTATTCATATGTGAAACATGTGAAAAATAATATTAATAAAAAGAAATAAAATATTATTATTTTAAATTTCTATTATTATAATTGTTGAAGACATGGTCAATGTAAAATTATAAATTAGGAGAATAATTTTTAAATTTTAAAAAATTTTAAAAACTATTTTATAAATTTAAAAATTACTCAAAATTGTACTCGAATACCGTACCATAACTAAATCTAATACCGGCATTAATAAAGCATTCATAACATTGATCTTACCATTTGTCAAAAAAAAAACATTGATCTTACCACTTGATTGCACATATAGCCCAAGTTTCAAGGGAAATTTGAAACATCAACTTTGTTTTTATTTTTATTAATTTTTTATTTATTAAACATTGTTCAGATAGGAAAGTAAAAAGGACAAAAAAAGAAGAAGGTGAAACTAGGAAATCTGCCTTCGCATTCAGCGTCCATGTCGTTCAATATTATGGATTTCGTACAAAACTTGATCTGGTATTGAACGATAAATTTTTAAAAAACTATTTGCTTCTGCTACAATCTCTCTCTCTCTCTCTCGATTTTCCTCCTCGACAGCGAATCTCCTTTTCTTCTCTGACGACTGTCCTCGCATTGCACCACCCGCCATTGCACCACGTCTCTCCATAAATTGGAACACACATGTTGCAGGAGAAAGCAGGCGAGAAGGCAAGGTGGCACATATGGGACACACATGTATGAGAGAGCAGTAAAGAAAGCAGGGAGAAAAACCAAAGTGTGATGGCTCAAGACAGTTACCTAATAAGAAAGAAATATAAGGAACAAAGAAATATAGCACCTTTCTATCGTGGTAGCCGACCCATTTGAAGACTTGGAAGTTTCATTGTCTTGAGGTGGAGGACGTACAGTAGTCACTAGGGACGAGAGAGGAGAAAATTAAATAAATTTATGGAGAAATGTTTTTCATGATATCTAGCTTTCTTTTTGAAACAACACAGAAAAGTGTTAATCTGTGTTCTTCTTTAAAGCATTTGAAATAAAAATTGCTGCCCAATTTTATTAATATATTATATTTTTTTAAAAAAAAAGCTACAATATACTTGATGATGAATGTATGTGTACAAAATTAATGAATTACGATTTTTCATAATTGGGATTTTTTTGTTAGAAGGTCAGACTATATTGTAATTTCAAAAAATTAAAAAATATATTATAAATTTAAAAAATTATCCAACTTGTTGCATTAACAGATAACAATACAAAATTGCACCAGAACTAAATATGATACTAGTGTAAAGAGTTATGATCTTCAATCTATTTTATCCTGTTTCTACCTTATCCTATGAATATCAATCATCTGTTTATATAAATCTTGCGTCGATTCCGCATAAATGAATTGTTACAGCACAGAATAAAATAGACAAAGAATTTCATCCCCTGTTCGCAACAAGGTATTCGTAACATTAGAGTGAGTCAGATCATTAAGGACCCCACTTTGCTTGTGACTTTGACACGGGGTTTACCATACATTACCCACGTGACTTCCCAAATAAGCTACATGATGGTTGGTGTTTATGTTCTACCCTGCTACATCCAGTGTTTCCTTCAATTTTAATTCCTTTCTATAGGATTCTCTTCCACTCTTCAGTCTTCACTACAAAATAATTTCAAGAATATCTTTGGGATATTATAAATTTTTTAAAAAAAATCTATAAGCATTTCTCAACCCTTCAATCTTTTAACATCAATCTAAAAATAATATTATATATGTGTATATTTGAACATAAATTAATTTTATTAATTAAAACAATTATTTTTAGTGCCTTTATCTATTAAGGATCAAATTGGGTGTGAAACATTTGGTGTCGTAATTAATTTAAGACCAGCTAACGGTTTTCCCCCGAGGCCAAGAAGTCAAACTGGAGAATAGTTATAGTGTGGATAACTCCTAACGAAGCGTGTCCCAGGCTCCCATCCCAGCTAGCTTTTGAGAATCAATCGACAGTAGTTTACAAGTTCCTTCCAACGAAAATTCTACCCGATATTATGACTCTCCATGCCTTACGTTTCCAACTGACATTGATTTGGTAGACTAAAATTTTCTTTACCTTCAAGAATAAATTAAGGTCAGTTTATTTTTATTTTTCCCAAATTTAGTTTAAAAAATACGTTTTTTCTGTTTTTAATTTTTTCACAAAAAATATTTATAATTTTTTCAACCAAACAAAATAATAATCTATTACTAAGGAATGAAATAGTCATTCCTCATAACCAAACACCCTTAGGAGCTAACATTTGTTGAGAATATGCCATTGACATTTGGCAAGATGAGATTGACCCTCCTATTTAGTTAAAGCAGGCAGGTTATTCACTTTCTTATACACATGCGTTGCAATCCCTAGATTCAACATCAGATGTTTTAACCTTCTTTTAGAGGTAGACATATAACGTAGCTTTTATTGATTTCCGACTCAATTGACACGTCTATTAGACTAGACTTGTGACTGATTCTTCGAAAGTAAAACCAAATTGAAAGTTGAATCATTAGTAAGAAAAAGAATATTACTTCTATTGAGGGAACAGGCGTTGGTATACAAATTGGTCATTACACATGGAATAATATCTCACATTCGCTCAAGTATACTGTGGCTGTGGCCATTAGGATACAACATTCACACCACCGTGGCTGAAATCATACAGCTTTCATTTCACAATTTCCTGTCTAAACGTTAACTTAAACAACTTACAATCTAAATTCTGAATAATATTGGGGCCATATCAAGAAATTATATATATAAAAAAAAAAGAGGACCAAAGAAATAAGAGAGAAAATAGAATCATTGGCTATGCTATCGCTGTTTTGCATTTGTATTGCGTATTGTCACGCCATGTAACAATCTGGTATATCCAAGGAAGCTCAATTTTCCATCAGAAGTTCTGATCCAATCCTTGACTACAGAAAAAGCTTGAGGGCCCAGATTCATTTCCTGCTGCATAAATACTGCAGTTAGGCACATGCTTGCGAAATTCACTAAATAGTTTTAACTTGTAATCGGCTCACCAGTGCCAATTCCTCCACTGATATGGCTCTGTTTCCTTCTTGTTCAAAATATTCGAAAGCTATTTTGGAAATGTTCTCCCACTCTTCAAGGGCCTCAACCTGATATGGACTGACTGTAGCGGCACAGAATTCCTCAAATCCCAATTTCTTGTATGATAGTGGCTCCATCTGAAGTAATAAGCTAAAATTTAGTAATAAGAGAACTAGACTATAGCGTTGCTATATCATAGACAATAAAACCGGACAGTGTAGGCAATATAAATTAAGAAATCATACCACATTTAAAATGTCAAAAATCCTTGCCTCCTTCATGGCATCAGTAACATGTCTCATTAAAGCCTGCATTTTTTCGGGGAGCGTCGGAGAGAGAGAAATGAGTTTATTGGATGACTAATGGCCATAAAAGTCATATTTGGTTTTCTCGATTAATTACAAAACACTATGTTTAGCAAATAAGAACATCCATCAAAGTTTCAAAATTTCTTCTCAGCGAATAGAAGCTAAGAGTATAAACCAACCACTCTGAAGTTATTGATAGACACAAGTCCATCTTTTGGCTCCAAGAGATTAAACTGAGCCTTAACATAGACGAGCTCCTCTTCTGGAATAGCTTTCGAAAGAGCCTGCAATTTGGATCAATATCAGACAAGAAAGGTTACAAGTACTATAGCGAGAGATACCAAGGTTGTACTTAATTGGTCTCCAGGTGGAAGGTTAATTTGCTCCAAAGAAAAAAATAGATCATTTTACTTAATGATACCTGAACTAGGTATTGGTAAGATCTATATAAATCACGCAAAAGCACTCATAACTTAAGACATGAACTGACTTACTCTTTTGCTCATATATGAACTCTATTTTTCTGGTGGTTGGGGGATGTTGATTAAGAAGTTCTGGATGTTGTAATTACCTTCAATGCTGCACGCTTGAAAGGTGTTGCACGAACATATGATTTAACTAATTTGTAGATCTGAACATCTAATGGCACAGTTCTATCTTCATCTTGTAACCATGGGTGAGCTGCATATGAGTGCACCAACAAACTGGTCAACTACCAGCATATATAAAGAACAAAATGTTACTCAACCAGATTGTCCAATTTGAGAAATAAAAAACCAAATACTTCAAAAGTTCCATCAAACAACTTACTTAAAGCTTGTGCAGCAGTCATCCTTTTTCTATGGTCCTTATTGAGAAGCCTTTTCACAAAATCTTTAGCTTCTGGTGATACTGCTGGCCAAGGTGAGTCTTCTAAGTTAGGAACAGCTCTTAGCACAGAACGAAAAATTCCAGATTCTGTTCGAGCCCAGAAAGGTCTACTTCCACACAGCAAAATGTATGTTATCACACCAATACTCCACATATCAGCTTCAACACTGTATGACCTATGGAGGACCTCAGGTGCAACATAATACGCACTGCCAACAATATCATCAAGGCGTTGATCTGTAACATATATATGTATATATATGATGACTTTTCGTATACAATGTCAGAGCTATAGATAAGTTGAAATTATCAAAACTTAAAGGAAATTGTTGTCAAAGAGATGATTTCTGAATGGATTCTCATACTAAAACTTGATGCACAATAATATGCTGTTTCTCTCCATAAACAATATTTTCTAACTTCAAACAATAAAATGTATTCCGAAGCACATAAGAACATGAAACACGACCAAGCAAATTTTTCATAAACAAAACAAAAATAGTTACTATCAAGGAGTTGATTTAAAAATAAAGTAATCAAAAGAAAGTACAGATGACACCATGTTAAAACAATAAAATAATCATTGGACCTTGAAAGATTCAATGAATAACCAAACATTACCTGGCCTGATAAAATCAGATAGACCAAAGTCAATAATCTTCATCGGAGCATCCTCATCCTTTGTGGTGAAAAGAAAATTCTGCCAAGTGATAATAGTGTACTTGGTTAAAGGTAAGAAAAAGGACTGTGCCATTAGATGAGGTTGAAAGGTGGTGCACTCATATGCCATTAGATGTTCACTGTGCCATTATATGCAGACATGAAGAGAGAAATACATGTTACTTGGATCAAATGTTTACCTCTGGTTTTAGATCGCGGTGCACAACACCTTGAAGGTGACAAAAGGCAACTACACTTAGTATTTGGACAACAATGGTTTTAGCATCGTCTTCTATGTATCTTCCACCTCTGCAGAAGAAAAAGGGAATTGCACTAAGTAATCATATCAGCTTGAACCTTGATGCACCAAGTGAAGAATCACATTGTTTACAAGGGTAATGAGAAACTATTCTCTTATTACCTTGCTAAGATTCTGTCAAGGAGTTCTCCACCTTCGCATAATCTAGTAGCAAAGATTTTTAAAAAAATTAGAAAAATTCTCATTCCAGAAATTATAAAATGACTCCAAAAGTTGGCAAACTTTATAGAATTCATAACCAAGAAAAGGATCCCGCAACAAGGTCAATAATGAATATTAGGAACATCCCTTTACTAACAATCAAAAAAATTATCTACCTATTTTACCATTTCATCTCCAAAAATGCACCTAGATTAACATACACAAAAAAGAACTGCTTTCTCATTAATCTTTTCAGAAATTTCCCATTCTTAAGATAGAATATGTTATGACTATCAAGTTTATAAGGGCACAGACAGAAAAGAATTCAGATCATCCTAGTGAAATATGATTACAGATAGAAATTAGATAACAATTCCAATGGATATCAGAAAGATATACATACTCCATAACTATGTAGACATTTTTGGCATCTTCAAACACATCATGAAATGTGATCATATGCTTATGTCCGGATAAGGCTTTCAATATCTTTACCTCCCGACGAACATCTTCAATTGATATTGCCGTTGTCATCTGCATATACATTCTTTTATTACCAACACCTATAATTAATCTTATAGTAATCAATTTACGAGAAAATCAGTTATTAGCTTACAAGGACATAAATCAAAAACAGATATACTCCAAAACAGAAAAAAGTGAAAAAAAATTATTATTGTTGAAAAGTAGTAGAACAGCTTGATTGAAATTAAACAATTAAACAGTATTAACAGAAAACATTTAGTATCAGACTTGTTGATTTGAATTATTAAAGACATCAACAAACAACTAGATGCAACAACAATAAATCAGTTATAGTTGATAACTGTCTTCCTTTAGCCTACAACTTCCGTTTCTTAAACTTGCATTACATAAGATATGAAGGCTATGTGGAGCAGCGCCATGAATAAAGCCCATCTGTGCAATATTCCCCCTGAAAAATATATCATTTAAATTTTTGCAGAATGTGTTTTAAGACTTTTTTATTTTTGATAAAAGAGCGTGTTTAAGACTTAATAAACAAGAAATGGGAGATTTTTCAACCTCATTCTAATATGCGTTTAGAGCTTCATAGCTTGCAAATTTGATGAAGCATTTGGATAGATAGCTGGCATTTAAAAGACGGAAACTAAGCAACTACCAGATCTGCAGTATAATGTAAGTTTTAATTGCTTGGCATAAAGTTAGATGGCTAACCCAGTAAATAAGTTTTGCTCGGTATTGTGATGCTAGTGCACAGTTCCCGATCGTGATTTATATCCATCTCAATTGTCAACAAATCATGTGAAGCTAAAAAAACCGGTAGAATTTAAATGGATGAAGAATTTGACCCAGAATGTAAATCAGTCCGAAAGTTATTTATCTTCCGCAGGTTCAAGCATTATTCTGATTTCCCATGGCTTAACCACTCGAATTATTAATAGCAACATATCTAGTATAACTCGTGGCATGAGGCATCTGTCCTGGTAAAGCAAATTTCTTCTTACTAAATCTTCACATTAGACATCATAAATGCACTAAAACATCCCTTTTTCTGCTTCATTCATTTCATTTCATGAGCTCTAAAGGCCCTAAGATAGTAATGGGAAGATTAGAAATATAACAACCTTCACAAGAACTGATATCTGACCTCGTCACGCATTATCAATAAGAATATCCAAGAATCTTGAGGTCAAAACCAAAACTATAAACTTTCCATCTACTCCCCAATTCAATAAATGATAAAATCAACCAGAATTAATAAGCTTGATGATTTCAAATTCGGATGTTAAATTGACAAACCCCACTAGAGAAAAGCTGAAAAACAAATTAGTGAACTAGCAAACCCAAACGCAAACGCACCTTAGCTTTGGAAATGATCTTGACAGCAACTTCTTGTCCCTTAAGCTGTCCCTTCTTGGCCTTAGCCAAACAAGTATGACCAAAATGCCCCCTCCCAACCTCTCTTCCCAACTCATACTTCCCTGCAAAACTCTTGGCGTAGCCGAAACTCTTGTCCAACGCCGTGAGCTCCTCATCCTCGCCATCCTCCTCCGCCGCTCCCTCCCGATCCTCCGGTATCGTCCCCTGTTTCTTCTTCTTCAGCCCCGTCCGCCTCATGATCGCCATGATCGGCTTCGCCGGAGAGGGAGGCGGTAATGGCCACTTGAACTTCCTGGCTGGCGTTGGGGACGGTCGCACTCCCGCCGGAAGCGGACTCGGGAATGGACTAGTAGTGTAGGTGTTGGTGTTAGGATCATGCTGCGATGGAGGAGGCTTGACGTGGTCGCCAGTGGTGCCGTTGCTTCCGGCTTTAGTTTCTCCGTTAGAGGGGGCAGAATCTAGGTCTTTGCTGCAGCAATGGCCCATCGTTGGATGCGAGTTGACAAGTCGGAGGGTCAGACTTGAGAGCGTCAGAGGGTGGAGAAGTGAGGAAGAAATTAGTTAAAAGATAAGGAAGATACTCTTAAATGACGGGAACTTTGAGAGAGAGGACTCAGGACTTAGGACAGCTGAGGGAGGAAAGAGAGAAATTTCAAAGTTATTGAAAAAGTTGCGCGTATAATAAGTGCCCTTTTTTGTTACGAGTATGAGCCAATTCTTCTGCGGCTTTATTGTGGGGTCTACTAACTACTTGGCTTGTTATCTAAGAATCAACAACATTTCGATCATATAATATAATTTAAGATTTATTTTCGATATATTAACTGTTATCTTGACGATGAAATTGAAGAATTCAAAGAGGTAAGATTTTGAAGGCAACTCTTGAAACAATTAATAAAATTATTTTTTTATAACAGAAAAGAATTAATAACCCCGTAACTAAAAAGCTTTTTGAAGTCTAAATTCAAAGAGGAAGTTACACGTACCTAGTACCCAGAAGCGTTTTCTTAGAAAGTTTGACATTGTACGTACCTACCGCCTACTATCTATTGGCATAGATGGGGATGTCTAAGACAGACGGTGAATGTGATGTTCCTTTGGTTGTACCGCTCGTGGCAAACTATGAAATTTTTATTGGATTCATGGAGGATTTTCCCACTTCCCAGGCTCCTCAACTTCTTTTACGAAAAAACATTAAAAAAAATTGTTTTTACTTTTTAGTTGTTTTTTACACAGTATAATTTTATTATTATTTAATAACTACTAATAAAAAGTTATAATCTATAAATTCTCAAAATTATTTCTAACTTTTCAAAGAAAAATAAAGAATTCTTTTTTTAACAAAGGAAAGAAAACAATAAAAACGACCGGCCTAACTAGTGCATTGTTTGTGCGACAAAACACCGTGATGATCACGCTGCATGTGGGCCCAGACTAGACGTGGGGGTTCCCGAAGGAAGTGGAGACTAGGTCGGGCAAAGGTGGCAACGCCAAATAGCTAGCACTTTGATTGTTCTCGCGGTACACATGCTGTAACTGCACCTCCCAATGTTGCTTGAGGAGACTCTGGATACTTATCACCAAAGCCAACTGGTCAGTACCAGGATAAATAGAAGTAGATAGAATATTGACCACCTCTAGGGAGTCAACTTCAAGAATGAGACGTCGATAACCTAGGTCCTAAGCCAGAAGGAGACCCGAGTGGACTCCCCAAAGTTCTGCTTCGAGCGGGGAGCAAATGTCGAACCGATGGAAAAAGCCCCACGCCACTGGCCCTGACAGTCCCGTAACAACCTACCGACAGTAGCAAAGGATTAGCTATGCCTAGCGGCTCCGTCGGTATTGAGCTTGACTCAACCTTCAGGGGGTATGGCCCACCCAAATTGACGCCCCGCGGCAATCCCGGGGCTCCGAAAAACACGTTGTTCCACAGAACACACTCGAGTGATCCATTGAACGTAGTCTTCAACAACGTGCGGACCTGCCACGGGCTACTGAAAATCCTCCTAAAAAATGCTACGATTCTTTCATTGTCACAGGAACCAATAGGTGACACCGTAAACAGTAGCCCACGAAGCCTGATGAACGAGAGCGTGGGAAGTAAGATTGGTAGTCACCCAAGAGTCAACAGCAGATTGGAAAAAATCCGAGTTAATCACCTCGGGAGGAAAGTGGCCTCAAAAGGCCTTGACCTACGGGCAATCCTGAAAAACGTGAAGAATGGTCTCCTCGTGAGGGCAAAAAGGGCACTTGCTATCCAGCGTGAGATGCCGAATCACACGATGGTAATTAGTCAAAAGCTTTTGATTGAGAAACAACTACAAGAAAGCTCGAATCCTGTAGGGCCCAGCCTATTTCTAGATTAACTCCCAATGTCGGCTATTCCTAGTTGATTGAGGGCCGATAAAAAGATCATAGGTAGACGCCGTCGTAAAACGCCTATTGATAGTCGGCCCCACCGGAGGGAAAATAAAGAATTCTATTAAACACGCAAGGGCAACATAAAAAGTAACCTTACGTGTCCTTCTTATATAGTTAGTAGCATTCAAACCATACCATGAAAAAGGTCATACGTTCACAATGAGGAACTAACACAAGAAATTCCTAGGAAACCACCATTTAAGCACTGTTTATAAACCTTTGTTCATTCTAAAAAAGGGTCGTGGGTTAATTAATAAATTTAGAGGAAAATATCATAAAATAAAAAAACAGTTATGTTTTTTTTGGTAAAAAAACAGTTATGTTTTATTAATATTATATATTTATTTTTAAAATACTAAATATATTTTAAATGCTAAAATTAGAATAGAAAATTTGAAAATAAAAACTAATTAGTTGATTACTAAATTTGATAAATTAAAAATGAAAATTTGAACTATGGAATTTTATTATTAAATATTATATACAAGATTAAAATAAATAAATTTATCTCTAACTAAAAACTAATTAGTTGATTACTAAATTTGATAAATTAAAAATGAAAATTTGAAATATGGAAATTTATTATTAAATATTATATACAAGATTAAAATAAATAAATTTATCTCTAACTCTAATTTTGTGGCAAAAACAAGTGTAATGATATCAATTAAATAAGTTTTTTTTAAATCGAAACAAAAATTCACAATAAAAAAACAAAGTGGAATTAAACCACCCTTTTACATAAGAAGTTAATGAAATTATAGTCAACTAAAATATGATAATTCCATACTATTAAAAAATAAGAACTTAAAGGATACGTAGGAATCATAAATAAAGGAATCCGGGCATGTTAAAATTTCTTAGCCTAGGTAGTAACTACATATACAGTTGACAGAGACCACAAAATTATGAATCTCGTCTTATTAACATTGGTTTTTATAAAGAAAGAATGTTTTCTTTTATCACGTGTTTTTTAGGTAAAAATTGATTAATAATTAAAACATGAATACATTACAATGTGTGAAGTCTTAGAAAAGAAGAATGGTGAGTGATATATTAGGGTTTGATTTTTAATGTCTCTTTTTGTAATGTTATTGTTTTATAAGAAATTTGATTTTTAATGAAAATATATTATATGTTTCGCTACTCTTTATTTAGGATTATGTAGTCGTTTTGATTTAAATATTAATAATTTATGTTCAGGAACGGATTCGCATTGGGGGCAAGTATGGGTACTTGCCTCGACTGTCTCCAAAAAAATTTATGTAAAAAATTATTGTTTTAAGTTTTACCTTCATAAAAAAATAAAATTTTGCTTTCATTAAAAATAAAATTTTGCTTCTAATAAAATTTTGTTCTCACTCAAAAAAATTTCTGAATCCGTCTCTATTTATGTTAATATATTTTTGAGGGTCCGAAGAAAACTTAGCTTGATATGATTTGGAAATATATAAATATATTACAAGATTACCGTGACTTTGTCATGGGAAAAGCATATTGTTAATTATGCGGAATATATTGGTGGGTATAAGAGTGAATGGCCTACTAAAATATTTAATGTCACAAATTGAGTTTGGTAGATATGATTGAATTATTGTTCAATGATAATAAAATGAAGTTACAATAATCACTTTATTGAATAGTCATCTACAGTAAGGGTAATAACATCCCAATTAGAACCATCTCAACTAAATTACTACCAATTACAAGAGCTACTACGTCAAGAGTTTCTACAAGCAGACTAATAACATCACCAACAATAACATCTATAGAGTGAACACCATTGGTGACAAAGATGTTAAACCAATCAATTGTTAGAGTTGTAAGGTTAAGCACCATATTAATGAAACATAATAAAAGGCCGCCACTAACAACGTTAGCAAAAGTATGTCTCAAATAAAATCAATGCTTATTACATGAGGAAGGCCAAGCATATTGGTATGTTCCTTATGTATGTGTGGAATAATAAGGTTTTATGTGTTTTCTCTAAGATTAATGTTTGTGGTTTTATGTTTATAATAGCAAGTTTTTTTCTCTCGAGTTTATACATGGTTATATTGCTTTTCTTTGTTGTTAGAAATTAATTTCTAGAAGAACAAAACACAATCTCCAATTTATTAAAGCTTAAAGATGTGTAGAACCTAAATTTCTTTAAAACATGTAGTCTTTATAATCTCTTTAATTCAGCCACTATAGTTAGCTATGTTTGATGCCACAAATCTCTCTACGCAAATTAGCAGCCCTGGAAGCTGGGAAGTATTTTTCCAAGAACAATCTTGCCATGTCAAGCCATGTATCTGCTGTCCCAGGCGGAAGATAGTATAACCAATCTCTGGCTGCGCCCTCTAGAGAAAAAGGGAAAGCACACAATTTCAACTGATCCTCAGTTATGCCTCTTGGTTTGAATCCAGAACAAACCACATGAAAGTCCTTGAGATGTCTGTTCGGGTCGTCAGAAGGTAACCCATGAAATTTCGACAACGCCTGAATCAACCCAGCCTTCAACTCAAACCCATCATTTACAGCCTGATACTGTATACATAGAGGTTGATCCTCTACTGGTGGTGCAAGCATATCCCTCAGAGTTGCAGGAGCTCGATTTCTGGCTAGTTGCATAGGTGGAATAGGTTGCTGATCTGCCATCGCTGCTTCTTCAAAATCTTCCAATAACTCGGTCTCAAC
>JANZLX010000211.1:10886432-10902414 GCA_025531955.1 Erythroxylum orinocense | reverse complement strand
TATACACACATACATGTGTATACATATATATGTGTATATATATGTATATATACACACACATATATGTGTATATATATATATACACACACATATATATGTATATATATGTGTGTGTATATATATATATATATATATACACACACACACACACACATATATATGATGATCGAGCCTAAGAGCATCTAGATGTCGTTAAACAATTTTGGTTTGAATTGTTTAATGCAACTCAGAATGGACAAAATTCATGATCGGGATCGCAGTAGTTTAAGATATTCAACTTTGACTTCAGTTTTAGGTTTAAGCTCATCTTCAAAGAGCAGTTTGTTACTTTCACTTTCAAACTTATGAAAGAAAAAAGGGCAAGGACTTCTTACAATATGATGCAATTAGATAAATATTTGACCGAACATTGTGCAACTAAATTTGAAGGTGTGTAGTTTTATGTATTATTAAATTAAAAGAGTTGTGGAAATATTTTTTCGACCATACAAGTAATTGCATGAGACTTATTAGTAATTCCATTATCCACCATTGATACGAAGTCTATTTTTAGTACTAGTGCTCGAATCATTAGGCCTTATCGTGCTCGACTTCATCCTCGTATTGTAAAAGCCCTTATGTGTGCTCAAAGTTGGTTAGATGATGAAGATATTAATGGTAATTTTTTTTTCATTTTGATATATAAATTTGATCTATTTTATATTATCTTACTTAATATTGTTTTTTAATTTTCATTTAATACAACCATAGGTATTAATGTGGAGGTGACCAGTCATACTCATCGATCAAATGGACATTATTTTGATAAAATATTTGAAGATGAAGGTATATTTAATTATTTATTAATTATCACCATGTCCTTAATATTCATTTAATTTTAATATTATATTATTAAATATAACGTTTGTATATACAAATGAAACAATACAAACTGTTGACGATCCTGATTATAACGATTAGCTACTCTCTTAATCTATGTAGTCTCTACCTTCTCTAGACTCCAGTATCCAGTCTCTAGTCTCCGTCATGATTTTATCTTGATTTTAGAAAATTATATCTTTTTTGTAAAATGATGCAGAAATCATTTGTATACAATTAAGATTACTATAGTTAATTTTGTTTTATCCTTTCTCTCTTTTTCTATTTTATTATTTAAGTAAAATTTCTTATAAACTTCCTTATAACTTTTTTTTCACTCTAAATAAACATTCTAGAACACTGTCCCAAATGTTAAAAATAGGTAAATTTCTCTTTATTTATTTAAAATAAAATTCTATACAAATCTAACTAATCCCAAATTAAAATCTAATTAAAGAAATTATTAAATAACTATATTTCATTATGAAAATTTTCATAATTAAAATTTAATAAAACTTTAAAAATTAGAAAAATATAAATAAAAAATAAAAATGAAGATAATATAAATGGAATATGAGAAAATGTAAGTTTCTTTCATTTCCCATAATCATATCCTCCTTTATTAATGAATTTAATTTCATCTTATTTATTTTATCAATATATGTAAGTTTTATATATTTATTCATTATAAATTTTCAAATTTTCTTAATCAATTAAATTTCGTAACTATAATTAATTGAACTAATTACTTCAATTATATATTTTTTTCATTTCCTATAATTAAATCCTCCTTTATTAATAAAATTCGTTTCATTTTATTTCTTTTATCAATCTATGTAAGTTTTTATATATTTATTCATTATAAAATCTCATTTTTTCTTAATTAATTGAAATTCATACTATAATTAATTGAATTGATCATTGCAATTATAATATTTTTCTTTCATTTCCTATAACCATATCATCCTTTATTAATGAATTTAGTTTCATCTTATTTATTTTATTAATATATATAAGTTTTATGTATTTATTCGTTATAAAATCTCAAAATTTCTTAATCAATTAAAATTCACAACTATTTTAATAAATTTGGTTTCATTTTATTCATTTTATCAATCTCTGCAGGTTTTATATATTTATTCATTATAAGATGTCAAAATTTCTTAATTAATTGAAATTCATACTGAAATTAATTGAATTGATTGTTTTAATTATAATATTTTTCTTTCATTACCTATAACCGTGTTATCCTTTATTAATAAAGTTAGTTTCTTCTTATTCATTTTCTCAATATATGTAAATTTTATATATTTATTCATTATAAAATCTCATTTTTTAATAAATTGAAATTCATAATTATAATTAATTGAATTGATCATTTCTGCTATTATTTTTCTTTCATTTCCAATAATCATATCCTTATTTATTAATACATTTGGTCCCATCTTATTCATTTTATCAATATATGTAAGTTTTTATATATTTATTCATTATAAAATGTCAAAATTAACACTTTAATTATATTCTTTTCTTCATTACCTATAATTTATCCTCAATTATTAATTAATTTAATTTTAAAATTAAAATTTAAAACTTTTTAAAAATTGCGCCTATCGAGCCTGATGGGGCTCTTACTCGGGTTTGACCCACTGTTATCCCTAATTTAATTGAATTAATACTATTATTCTTATCATATAAATCATTCATAATTATTTTAAATAAATAATTTTATAAATCATTGAAATGATTTATAAAATAGAAAACATTTTAATTAATTATGTACAAAAGAAATTATATAATAACTAAATATGAATAAAATCTTTCTGACTATCATTTTTAGTATTTAATACTAAATATTAACATAACTATTAATTTTGTTCAATACCATACCAAACACATATAATCAATAATATTATTCCTATTCTGATAACCACTTTTATTCTCTTTTTTATTTTTATGATTTATTATTAATTACCAATCAAGACTTAAAAGTTATTTGACAAATCTTCGCAAACAAAGCAACGAGAGCAGGGAAAGATGGGAATTCTAGAAATCTGGACATGGAACTCAAATTTCATTTGAATACATGGTGTCGCGAACCACGAGCTGAGGGAGAGAACTGAAGAAGCAGCGCAGCTTCCAAAAAGAATGAATCCTTGGTTTTATTACATCAAAAAGGGAAATTGTGATTAACATATATATATATATTATTGCTTCTTGACAAAAATTTTAGTTGGATTATTACGACTAAAATGCTTGGAGTTGGATTTGACCCAAGTAACTTCCGCTTGACCAGACGCGCGTGAAATATATAAATGGCGGGAGCCAAATTTCACAAACACAGACCCAATCATCTTCTCTCTTCTCTCTCGGCGTCAACATTGTTACTATTTACACTCCCACCCCTTCAAAACCCTCCAATCACACAAAAACCCCCCAATTCCACTCTCCAGTTCTTCTCTTCTTTGGCTACATCTCCTTCCCTTAATCTCCATTTCCTCTCAATTATTTGTGGGGTTTTCTTTTCCCTCCTTTTTCTGTTCTCTCTGGTTTGGCAGAGAGAGCAACAGTGAGAGAGTTGGAGGCGTTTCGGGATTTTAAGGTGGCATCTCGGGCTGGTAAGTGGGGGCGCGACGCTGCCTGAGACGTACCCTCGGCCTAAAGGCTTCGGGTCGCAACTTGCTCTCGAGGACTCGATGGTTCACCAGGGTCTGCACTACACACCTAGCATCGCATTTCACACGGCCGGACCCACCGCCACTCGCGATGCTTCTTTGCGGATTCCTTCATCGAGGAAGGAGGGGCGTGAAGTTTCCGATCACCATTCTGTTCGAAACCCTAGGGACGAGGTCGGTGCTATAGATTTTCAACTCTGTTACGATGTATTTTATTGTTTTAATGTTTCGACTGAAATGGAAAAGGAAAGGATGAACTATTTAAATCTGATTTTCAGCGAATCATGGTAGTTGGCTCTTGTCTTCTGATATGAACAGTGAATTAGGATTCGTTTGGATGTAATGTTCGCCGACCGTAACCGTGTGGCTGATGTGATTTTGTCTTGACTATTTGAAATGCATAAATGTTTTTGATTCATTGGTAATGACAGTAAGTTACTTGCTTGGATGGGCATTTTTGATTGCTGAGAGAATTGTGGCATTATTAGAGTTACTAATAATCTGAATTGGATGATCTATTGATGTCTTGACATGTTAATCTCCATGATTAATGAATCTGGTATTTTACAATCACAGGATTTGGGACAACCAAAGTTGGGTGAATCGGATGAGAGAAGAATATATGAGGTAAAGTTTGTTGACTTTTGAACTAGATTCTGCAGGATTGTGGAAAGTTAAATTGATTAGTTGTTTATCAAGGTGCAGCATGGAAGAGAGCCTGTAGATTTAGGCTTTTGTTCAGTTGATGTTGATGGGAGTTTAGGTAATGATATGTTGCAAAAGCAAATTCACAGTATCTCTAGGCAAAGAGAACAACTGCAACAAATGGAAATTGACCTTAGAGCTCAGGCAGTCGCCAGATCTGAGATCTCAGATATTCAAAACAGCTATAATACTCAAATCAAAGAGCATATTGAAGCTGCTTCAAAGTTTCAGGTCAGTGAGCTTGTTTCTCTCCCTAAAAAGAATGACTATTTTCTGGAATAGACTTTACATGTTCTCTGGATCTTAGGAATAAGTATAAAGTACGCAGCACGGCAGTATCATGTCCATTGCCTTGATGTTTGTTATAAATAATATATCAGAGAGACACTATTTAGCTACATTACAACATTTAGAAAGATTCTTTCTTGTTTTTAGTCTCTGCTAATGAACAGCTTCATGATTTCTCATTCTGTTAATTGTAATATTTTTTAAATCATTTATATTTTTGCAGGAACAACTCCATGAAAGGGAACAAAACATACATGACCTGGAAAGAAGAATTGAGGATAAAGATAGGGAAATTAAACTAGATAATGAAGCGGTTTGTTTCTTTATAGTTTTCAAACAAAAATAGATTTTAATTAATGGTTAACCACAAATGATTCTTTGTTTCTTTGCTATCATATGCAGGCCTGGGCTAAAGAAGATCTTCTCAGGGAACAAAACAAAGAACTTGCATCATTTAGGTGTGTGTGTTTGTGGATTGGTATTTTACTTTTTTTTCAATGGTTTACCGTACTGCAATATAAGTTGGGATGAACTAATGATTATTTGCCAAGGTTATGAACCATCATTAGAGGATATTGATTTATCTTTTTTTCTCAAGACATGACAAGTCTACCATCTAGAGGTGTTGAAATATTTTTGTTATGGATTTATGGGTTTTGCGATCCTTTTCTTTCTGCAGAAGAGAACGCGATCACTCTGAAGCTGAAAGAGTGCAGCATATACAGCAAATACGTGACCTTCAAGAAGACATTCAAGAAAAAGAGAGGCAAATTCTTGAGCTGCAGGAACAGGTATGTATGTTTTTGATGCGCTTCTCTGGAGAAGAAACTGACATTGTTGTTGACTATTTGTAAATATATGCATACTTATTGATCTATATTCTTAAAGAAATTTCCCATACATTTATCATGTTTGAAGGGTTTTATCATAAGATTTTAATGAGGATGTTCTCATAATATATGTTGACCAGGAGGTATAATGTTGGTTATCTTTTTCAGCATAGGGTTGATCAGGAGACCATCTTCTTAAAAGATGAACAATTGAAGGTGTGGATTGGACGTGTTCAGGAGATGGATGCCTTGCAAACTAGTGCAAACCACTCATTACAAGCTGAAATTCGAGAGCGTACAGAACAATATAATCAGCTTTGGCTGGGTTGTCAAAGACAGGTCATTTTGCTTTAGATTTCCATTTCCTTCTTTCATTCCATAATAGCATTTTGTGCTTGTGTTTCTATTCGTCATGTGTAATTGGTTACGTGAGTGATTGCATTAATGTGTTTCTCAGAGACAAATCATTTTGCTTTAGGTTTCCATTTCCCTCTTTCATTCCATAATAACGTTTTGTGCTTGTGTTTCTATTCTTCATGTGTAATTGGTTATGTGAGTGATTGCATTAATGTGTTTCTTATGGATAGAGTTCAGTTTCTTACATTTTCTAATAGCATGTATTCCTTGGGAGTTTTGTATGGAAGGTACTTAAATTAATTTTTTCTATTCAATAAGAACGAAGGAGCTATGCATTTTATCTCATTTTAGATTCACTTCTTACATTTTTCTTTGTGGTTTCAGTTTGGAGAGATGGAGAGACTTCATTTGCATTCTTTGCATCAACTACAAAAGGAGTTAGTCGAAGCCAGAGAAAGAGGCGGGTCCTACCCTGATGATACACGCATATCACAAACAAAGTCAAATGATGTACCAAATCTTGGTCAGAAAAATGGAGGCCAATCAGACGTTAATGGAAGTGGTGCATCAAGTACTAATAGTGTGGCTCTTGCAAATGGCAATACAGATATTATCTTATCTTTAGCTTCAAGTGGAAATGTATCAACTCAGGTTGGCTGCTTATACGATTTTTGGGGATATGTACTCTCTCTCTCTCTCTCTCTCTTTTTTCCCCTTTTACTTGAATATTTGCTTTGGAATGAGTACAAGTCATGTAATGATAGCTTTTTGCCTTCACTTGGTGGCTAATTTTCATATATCTCAAAAGGATACAGGCGCTTCATAACATCTCAGATTTGACATGGTCATTGGTGTCATATGCGTAGTTTGCTTTAAGTTTGATGAAATATCTTGCCCTTGCATTTTTGTGCATGAATACAAGTCTAGAACAAGGGCTATAATCCATGGGTTGTTATGCATGAGAGTTGAATTCAATTAGTCCTTAAAGGTTTAGCATCCCTCTGAAAAATTCACCACCTAAATTTCTTCTGAGGTATTAAATTGACATGGAGCAAGCATGTGATTGTTTTTGGACTGCTAATTAGTGTTAATCTCATGGGCTGTTTGTATGTCTGAGTGCTTAAACTTGCAAGGACTATTATGCATAAGTTGATTAGTGATTGGAGAAATAACATTCATGTCTAATATTGGAAATTAGCAGTGTGGCTGCTCTTTTCTTGACTCATAGTGTGATGTAGGACAAATAGAAAAATTGTTAACTAGTAGCTAAAAATCACAAAATAAGGAAATATGGCTGATATTAGGCTGTTGGAATATCAAATTTTAGGGTTGAATTTTGGCTGTGAATGCTGAAATTTTAGATTTCGTATAGCTGGAATTTTAATGTTTGATTGCTGAGAATTTAGGCTTAAGATTTCAAGGCTTAATATGCTGGAAGTTAGGATTTTGGTTGCTAGAATTCATTAACGGAGTGTTGAACCTTATAAGATCATCAATTAGAAAAGTATTAATGCTTATGTTTTGGAATTACCAAGTGACATCAAAATAAGCATTAAGCATTAATACTTTTCTTCTTGATGATCTTATAAAGTTCAACACTCCGTGAATGAATTTTCTTATATTTCCCTTTTTGAAAATGCTCTGGATGAATCTTAAGTATCACCATATCTCCTTCATTGAATTCTTCCAATTGACGATGTTGATCAGCATGTTCTTTATCAAACAAATTGTTGGTTATTATCTTTCGTTGTATCTCATCAAAGATGTCCCTCGTGTTGTGCAAAACCTTCAGCTTCAACGCTAACTCGTGTTATTTGTGGTAAAGCAACCAAATCAGTAGACTTCCTTGGTTGAACTTCTAAAACTATCTCAAAAGGGCTTTCACCAGTAGACCTATTTATAGAACTGTTATATGTAAATTCTGCCATAGAAAGAATTAGGTCCTCATTTTTCACATTATCTCCAACCAAACATCTTAGCAAGTCCCACAAGTTTCTATTCATCATCTTTGATTGTCCATCGGTTTATGTATGAAAAGAACTTAAAAATTGAAGTTTAGTGTTCAGTGTTTTCTATGGAGTTCTCCAAAATAACTCATAAATTTTACGTCACAATTAGAGACGATACTTTAAGATAATCCATAGAGACATACAACATCTTTGAAGAAGAGTTTAGTTATATGGACAACATCATAATTCTTGGAAAATGGAATAAAATGACTCATCTTGAAAAATCTATTCATCACCACAAAAATAGAATCATAACCTCTTAATAGTTTTAGGAATTCCCAAGACAAAATCTATACTTATGTCTTGCCATGGTTCATGAGGCACAGGCAGTGGCGTATATAATCCAGAATTTTGTTTCATTCCTTTAACTAATTGACATGTTCGACATTGTTGTATGACCCTAGACACATCCCACTTTAAAGAGGGCCACTAAAAGTGATCTTCAACCATTTCGATGGTCTTATCTCTTCCAAAGTGTCCTCTTGCTCTTCCTCCATGTAATTCCCAAAATCACATACTCCCTTACAGAAGTATTAGGTAGGAAAAATTGATTTCCTTTGAAAAGATAGTCGTTGTGGATCGAACCCCATAATTTTTACCGCTAAAGTGTTGCTAATGACTCTTCGTACTTAATGCATTCACTGCCTTATTCTCAACTTCTGTCCGATGCTTAATAACAAAGCTAAATTGCTCCAAAAATTCACTCCATAAGTTGTGCCTTTTGTTCAAGTTCTTCTGGGCCTTTAAGTGTTTAAGAGATTCATGATCCAAATATAGGAAAAATGCCTTTTATGAGAGATAATGACACCAATTGTAAAGAGAGCGTACCAGTGCATAAAGTTTCTCGTTGTAGGTTGAATATTGTTGCTTCTTTTCTCTGAACTTTTCACTGAAGTAAGCAATTGAATGTCCCTCTTGGCTGAGTATGCCTCTAATTCCCACATAAGACATGTCACAAATAACTTCAAATACCTTAAAAAAATTTGGAAGTTGTAAAACAGGAGATTCGGTCTTTTTATTTTTCTTGATTTCTTCAAATTCTTTAGTTGCTGCCTTCGACCAATTAAACTGTCCTTTCTCCATACAATTAGTAACTAGTGCCATTATGGTGCTATCTCGTGTACATCCTGTGGAATAGGCCAATCAAGAATGACTCTAATCTTCTCGGAGTCCATCTCCACTCCACTGTACGATATATTAAAACCCAAAAATACAACATTTGATTGCCTAAAAGAACACTTCTTTAAGTTGATATAAAGTTTCTCTTGCCTCAAAACTCTCAAGACTTGTTGTAGATGTAATAGTTGATCTTCTTTAGTCTTGTATATTAACATATAATCAAAATATACCACCAAAACTCCGCACATAAATGGTCGAAACACTTGATTCATCACTCTCATGAAAGTACTTGGTGCATTAGAGAGTTCAAATGGCATCACCATCCATTCATAAAGTCCCTCTTTAGTCTTGAAAGTTGTTTTCCATTCATCTCCAGGTTTGATTCTAATTTGATGATACCCACTTCGTATTTCTATCTTGGTAAAGATAGTAGCTCAAGTCAATATATCTAACATGTCATCAAGGTGAGGTATTGGAAATCTATATATTATTGTGATCTTATTTATTCCCTGACAATCAATACACGTTCTCAAACTTCCATCCTTTTTAGGAGTTAAAAGTGCTAGAACTATAGATGGAATAAGACTTTCTTGAATAAATCCTTTTTTCAATAAATCCTCTACTTGTCTCTATCTCTTCATTCTCAGTAAGATTCAAGTAATAGGCTGGAAGATTTGGTAGAGTAGATTTAGGTACCATGTTAATAGCTTGCTAAATATCTCGTAGAGGAGTATTTGATCTGGAAAATCATCCAGTTTAAGGTCTGAAAAATCAGCTAACAATTCTCCCCTTCTTTCGGTAAGGTAAAGGGTGCTTCAAGTGCTGTTTTGTTACTTCCTTTCCTACCATTGCAATCACAATTCCCTTTTCTTTGCTAACAGCTTCAAATTCTCTCTTCAAAGATATTAATAGACTTTTTCTTGGCATTTATGGCTGTCTTGTCACTTCCTCTTTGTTTTTCTACCTTGTCTATCTTTATAGGCTTCAAAATTATCTTCTTTCCATGAAATATAAATTGAAAAGTGTCAACTTTTTTGAAGTGTTGCACATCTCGACCATAAAGCCATAGTCGCCCAAGCAAATTGTGAGATACTTACATAGAAATGACATCACACCAAATTGAGTCCTCATATATTCCTAACTTGAAGGGCACCAAGCACCTTCGAGCAACTGGTATAGTACTATCATTTACCTAAGCAACCTTGTAGGGATTTGGATGTTTATCTGTGAGCAAATTCAATCGTTTCACCATGTTCTCCGATACTACATTCATACTACCTCCTCCTTCAATGATAATCTTGCATAGTTTATCTCTGCATCTAACTTGAGTAAAGAAAATAGTAGTATGAAGCCATTCTTCTTGTTTATTTTCTTTAGGGGTCGTAAGTATGCTTCCTACTATATTAAGATTTGTAGGACTAGCTAGTTCATCACTAGAGTCTCCTTCCAATTCCTCTTCAACTTCGTTCTCACACATGTACTCATTAGATTCTTCCTCTTCTTCTCTTATCATATGCAAACTTTTATTAGGACATTCATAAGCAAAGTGGCCCCTCCCATTGCTTCGGAAGTACTTCTTGTCATTGTCCCAGTCTCAACTATGACTTTTGCTTTAAATTTAGCTCTTTAAGACGTTTTATAGTTTTTTGTGATGCATAGTTTCATGCATTTGGTGCTGGTCTAAAGATTTGCACTGTTGTAGTTCAATTCATGCCGGACTCCTCTACTCGACTTCTAAACTTTTCAGTTACTTGTTGTCCTAAGTATTGTTCCGCTCTTAAAGCTAAGTGATATGCATCTTCAAGGCTATAAATCCTTTGCTTTATTAGATCCTTGTGAATTTATGCCCTTAAGCTATTTTTTTAGTGAGATATAAGTTGTGGTTCCGAATCTATTCTTTTACATTAGATAGAAAGATCATCAGATATTTTCATGTACTTCTTTACGAATATAATCCCTTGTCCAAGAGTTATGAGTTGATCTTGGAGATCTTTCTAATAATTGAAATAGTAAGTATTCTTCTGATAACTTCATCTCTTCCCAATCAACAATTGGTGGTTGGCTTATTTTTCAAAGTCTATCCTCCACCGATCTCCACCAGATTTAAGCGTGTCCAACTAACTTTATCTTTGCGAATTGAACTTTTCGATCTTCTGACATGTGGTACTAATCAAAGAAATCTTCCATTGTTGCTGTCTAGTCTAAGAACAAATGTGGACCCATCTTTCCTACAAAATTAGGGGCTTCAACACGAACTTTCTTAGTAATGTCATCGAGTTTGTTTCAACTCTATTTTGGCCTCTAAAGGCCCGCATGTGCTCTCCATGTGCTGTTGATTGGTTTTCTTGTCTTGAATCTCTCAGTAGGCGTTGATTTCCTAACCCCATTCGCTGTTGATTAGTGTCAACCTCTTCATCTTGGGTTTCACTTTCTCCACCCTCACCATCAAGTATAGTTTGTTGTCTGATATTATGTTCTGGACTAGTTCCTGGAGTACCTTGTGATCGAGGGCCATTAAGGTCCAATCTTTTTATAACTCGCTCTTGGTCATTGAATATTCCTTTATATTCACTTCCGCTACATGTCACCATCGTGAACCAAAGCTCTAATACCAAATTGATGTTGGACAAATAGAAGAATTATTAACTAGTAGCTAAAAATCACAAAATAAGAAAATGTAGTTATTAGGCTGCTGGAATATCAAGTTTCAGGGTTAAATTTTGGCTAGAAATGCTGAAATTTCAGATTTTGTATAGCTGAAATTTTAAGGTTTGATTGCTGGAAATTTAGGCTTAGGATTTCAAGGTTTAATATGTTGGAAGTTAGGATTTTGGTTGCTAGAATTTTGTGGTAAACACAAAGAATGGAAGGTTTGAAACTAGAAATCATTCTTATGGTCTAAGAATCACTCTTAGAAAAAAGCATCACACTTTCTAGTTGAAAACTCAAGTTTGTGTAAAAATTTTCAGATTGCTTGTTATTATTGAAGGGTTGATTACACATAATATATTCTTAGAATCCTTATTTTAGTAGGAAAAGGTTCTTAACAAATTTAAATCCTATTCTAATAAAAATTCAATAAGTCCTAAACAACTAAGACAACATATGTAAAATAGAATAACATATTTAACTTACGACTATTTCCTCACTAATAAGGAATCCTAGCATAATCTAAATTTCGGCCCTTGTCTTCTGTTGTCGACTCAATTCCTAATCTTTCATTCCACTAAATTCAGGGCTATGGTTGACTAATTTTTCCTCTTTTATTTCTTCTATATGCTTTAAGTTCCTTTGCATCACATAGTTTTCAAGAGATTTGAATCGGATAATATGGGATGATTTAGTTGTGGATAAAATTTTTAGCTCATGGGATGTTGGACTAGTTGTATTGTGGATAAAATTTTTAGCTCATGGGATGTTGGACTAGTTGTATTATGTATGGGCTTTTGTGATATGACTCATCAATTGCTATATTCTGTATTGCTGTGTTAAGAGTACTTTGTTCAAATACAGTTTCCAGTTAAGTAAATGGAATTCTTATGCTGTTTCTGTTACTTCATTTTGTTAATTGTCAGAGCAACCATATTGCTGGTGTCCCATTTGCTCCATCTTCTTTACTTGGGATGCCTACCTACCTGCCACCTGCACAGATGACTGCACTGCATCCATTTATACTACATCAACAAGGGATTCCCCATTCCATGCCCTCTCATTTTCCTCAGTCTCATGTTGGGCATTTTCATTCGGTACCAGCAATGTCACCACCACAGTGGCAGAACCAACAGGTAGTATGAGACACCGCATTTCCTTTTCTGTGTTTTGTATAAGCTGCAGTAACACTCTACAGTATCTTCTTTTCCTGTGCGTTGCTATTTTTTTTCCCTGACTGTGGATATCCATGGCCTTGTAATTTGTATCTGTTTAACTCTTCTTCTTCAGGCTGTACCAGAGGGTGGACAAGTGTCTGTACAGAATCATCTTACGTCATCCCATTCAGATCACAATCTTACAAGATTGGATGCTAAATATAAGTATGAAATATCTGTCAATGGACAATGTTTTCGTCCAGACTATCTTGATGTTAACGTCAATCAGGGGACTGAGCCAAATACTGTAATTTCATCCACTGTGGAAGAACAGGTTTGCGGTGTTAAGATGTTACTTTAAGTCATTGTCAAGATGAATATGTCTTTGTAGCTGTTCTTGACAATATCCTTTTGCAGAAAATTGATAGAGAGTACTTGGTTGCTCCACATCTAGATCAGAGCTTGCAACAGATATCTTCCCAATTTAATGATGCTTTAAGATTGAATTCTCTTGAGCAGAACAACAAAACAAATGTATGGCACTGGAGTCAACCATTGATTTTGTTTCAAATCTCTTTGCTTGAGCCTGTGCCCTGGCTTCTTTAGCTTTTGAATAGGAGGTAAACTTGGCTTATGTTGAATCTGTACTCTGTGCAGGAGCAAAATGTTCCAAAGTTGAGTAATCAAGGACTTGAAAATCAAGTTTTGACAGAAGAACAATCAGATTCTGGTGCCAGTCCATCACCATCTGAAAATTCAATCCGTTCAGTTTATCATAATGAAACTACCGTCAACAGTGGCAGTGGTGCAGTTTTAGCTGAAGTCTCAACAGGCAAGACAAATATGGCAAATGCAGCTAAATCTTCTGAAAATGCCCTACTTGATGAGAGATCTTTATTAGCTTGCATTGTTCGTACGATTCCACCTGGTGGAAGAATTAGAATGAGTTCCACAGTATGTGAATCAACAAAGTTTTATTGTGGTTGATCTTAGAATATGCAATCCTTCTACTGAACTTTATTTGATGATTATGACAGCTTCCAAATAGGCTGGGCAAGATGCTTGCACCTTTACATTGGCATGACTACAAGAAAAAGTATGGAAAACTGGATGATTTTGTGGCTGGTCACCCAGAAGTGAGTTTGGGGATATGGTTTAGTTGTGCAGTTAGTATAAGCTTAGATAATAATGGCGAGAAATTTGATTTTGTCATTTCAGTTATTTTTTATTGAAGACGACTATATTCAGCTTCGAGAAGGAGCTCAAGGAATGATAGCAGCTACAGCTGCAGTGGCGAAAGTTGCTGCTGCAGCTGCAGCTGCGGCATCATCTCATTCACCTTTTTTGCCTACTGTAGCTGTTACTCCCATGGCACAGTCTCACCGAAATAAAAGTTATCCATCTGAAGACTCAAAGCTCCCGTGTCGAGTTAGTTATGATCTTACTGGAGGCATATCAAATATGAGAATTTTGAGCAAGTCAAGAGATTCACAGGATCTGAATGGACTTGAGTTCGATAGGTCAAGTGTAACCAGCAATCACAGCAAAGGCTCAATTGATGAAAGGCCTGATTCCAATGTTGTAAAGCAGCAACAGGGCAGGTAATTGTAATCTTTGCTAAATCTGCAGCTACATTTATGATAAAGTAAATGAACGATAGACTCATTATGTTTAATATATTTAATTACTGCAGGATAAGCGGTGCTGCTGTAACTTTTAGAAGATAGTGAGTGTCCTAATAGCAATTCTATAAATCTCTTTTTCTTTACCGACATTGATGACGGTCTGTATTATTTGGTTAACTGTTTTTTCTTATCGTGGTCAACAGCTTAATGTTTAGTTTTGAAAGACTTCAGTCAGCCTTATTGTGCAGCCTAGGAATAGTTTAACCCGATGCAATTTGTTTTGACAGGAAGCAAAAATGGACTTATTATGGTTGTTATGCAAATCAATCATAATGGTTTGTCATGCAAATCAATTATTTAAGCGCTGTTCATCCCGGGTACGATATGTTGGTGCTTGAGATTGTCAGCTGTATTTTGTTTGTTACTGGTACATGCTTTCTTTCGTGATTTTAAAGAAAGAACTCTTTCACTACTTGCGTGGATTATAGTACCAGAGAGCAACATCACATAAGATTCCAACGGCGGTTGTATCTAAATTGTCCATTTAACATTCTTGTCGTTAGTTTTAAAATTATTTAATTGAGAGATTAATTTTTTAAAATTATGATAATATAGTTTAAAAGATTATTTTTAATAATGTAACATTTGTTAAATGTCATGAAATGTCTATCTATCAGTTACATCAATAAAAAATAATGTTTTGAATTGAATTGTTAAAATTTTTAAAAATTAGTCATTCAATTAAAAAATTTTAAAATTTGAGACTATAAAAAAAGTTTAAAAAATTAAATATTTTAAAATCGGTTACTCTTATATAGAAGTTTTAGTTTTATGGGCCGTTATGGAGTTTCCTGCAAATTAATGGTGTTAAGAAAAAAGAAGAGAATTTCGAAATGAAAATTAATAGCTCAAGCAATAAATTCAACTTATTTACAAAACGAGTTAATGATCTGAATGATGTCCTCTTTCCGTCTGGCTTCTATTTCTGTCACGCATCAATACCTTTATGTCAAATATAAAAACCAAGTAAAACTAATACAGGTGTTTCCAGTGGTTTACTTTCCCATTAAACCAGAACCTTAATAGTTAGCTGTCTTATGAGCACTATTACACGTGTAAGAGATTATCATGATGATTCTTGTGTCGGAGTTGAGACACGAACACTTCTAGTTCTTTGATAAACGCTTTTACGTTTTTTCCGTCGTCTTGAGTTTGCATGATGCCCTCGTTAGAATTTAAGGGTCTAAAAACCACTCTTAACTAAAGAATTTGATGCCCTTGTCAAAATAATCTATAGTCGCTCCTCTGAATGTGATTCCCTCAAGTACTCTTTAGTCATTAAAACATTTCCAACGTACCATATTTTCTCTCTCGGGTTTATCCTTGCTTTTATTTGAATGCTCATTGTGCCCAACAAAGTATAAATATGAGATGAGTAAGAAGTAACATCTTCCTTTCTTTGAAGAATTGGCCCTATGAGTGTCTTCACTCTATTGACACGTTTTGTTAAATTGCTGTCTCTCGACGTATTAAAATGTGGCTATGATATTAGTTGTTATAAAAATTTTCATAAACACCAATCTTATAACAAAGTTGCATATACTCTGTTCAGTAGTGAAGCCAGAAATTTGTTTCAGGGGGCAATATATATATATATATATATATATATATATATATATTAATAATGGTAAACATTAATATACAAAAAGA
>JANZLX010000211.1:10847924-10864683 GCA_025531955.1 Erythroxylum orinocense | reverse complement strand
TTGATTCGGGAAATCCTTGGCCAAGGTGGAATGATATTTTGTAAACAGTTTACAAATATCATTAATTGAATCAATAGGTAATGGCAGAGAATTAATATAATTAGGCTCAAAATAGAGTAGACATTAATTTCATGCTCTATGTCTAATTGAAACATTGGTTGATAAAATGATTGAATTATACGGAAAAATCATGCACGGAAAGGTTAGTCAAAACCACTTTGACATTCCTGAATATTTGGGTGGTTATAATGCGTTGCTAGATGCCAATCGTGATCTATGATTATAAATTGTTTAATTGGAGAACTAAAGATAAATTAAAAGGAGTTTTAATTTATATAATTCTAATTATATCCTAAACATTGCCAGGCACAACATCACAAATAAAACACATGATTTATCTAATCTTGAGATAAGATAAAAACTTTTATAAGATCTAAACTTTTCAAGGTATCGAAAATTAAAGTGATCCTAAACAAATCTTCTTCTGTTAAGTTATTATCATTTGTGATAACATCAATATCTTCTTCAAACAATGAAATAATTATCTTATTAATAGAATCTATCGATCTTGATCGAGTCTAGATAATCCATATAAAAATTTATCTAAGAAATACAAAATCATCATAAATATGTAGAAATGAAAAATAGAATTATGTTTTCAATTTAAAGGGTCCACTATGCTTTCGTACCTATTTCCTTAGCATTTTGACCGAAACTTCGAGTATTTGTCAAGTCTTTTAATGAGCATTTCAGCCCCAACCTTGAGAGATAACTACCTTTGACACTCCTTTAGCAAAGCTCAACACAACCTTATTTCTTTACCTACCTTAAGGCGTATACTAAAAGATATAAGAAGAAAGGTAGAGTTGCTTTAAGTTGAAAAATATAAACTTTGTTTGCAAAAAAAAAAAACATGGTAAGAGAGAAGGTTACAAGAGAGATAGGTAAGATATGGAGAGCATACCTCCTTACATACAGGAAGGTATTATTTATACTAATAATTTACAAGCGGATTTCAAATCGAAAACTTAAAATCTACATCTTATCTCTAGATGAAGTCCATTCTTATTTTAAGAGGAGATTCTTTCTCATTTTTATTGGAAGAGGAGAATACTTTATCTTTTTTCTTTATCTTCCTTTTTATCCATAAGGATTCTTTTGCTTTCTAGAATATAAGATTCCTTATCAGCTTATCATCCCACCTTGGTCAATATCAATAAATGTTTAGTCTGAGTCACTGTACGTGTTGACACTAGAATCTTCAGCTTCTTCTTTTCCTTTTAAAGACCTCATGCCACCTGTACACATAGGATAGATGTTTTCCATGTGTTTTCAAAGGTGATAAATTGTCTTTGTGCTTCAGGGTTTGATTTGATTTTTTCTCTTTCAATCATCTTTATCTTCCTTTTCACAAAAATTGTTGCAGCCACAAAAGTCCTTTTAACAGGAGTTATCATTAATAATAGAGACTATAGTCCTCATACCAATGCCTCTTCGATAGTGGATATCAGATTCGTTGAACTTGAAAAATTCTTTTCTCAACTTCGCGTTGATAGTAATGGGAAATTGTTCAGATTTTCCTACCATGATAAAATGATAGGCATCATATCGCTCATCTTCATAAAAATCTAGTCTAACAGATAATATCTTCAACATCAAAGTATCTCTTGGAGTTATCGTTGGGTTGTTTAAATAACAATCTTTGACTCCTTCTTGAATCCATTTAGGCAGTGGAAAAATCTTAGGAAACTCTAGATTAGTTAAATAAATTGCATTTATGGTACCGAAATCATACCAATCACGAATTACTTGAGGATGAACTCCCTACAAAAAATTCAATCTAGGATATATTTCAGAAAAGTCAACATAGCAAAAATCATTATTTTGTAGAGAATAATATGCTTGAATAGTATGATGTTTTTTGGGAGAACTTTCCATCATAATATTTCTAAGTATCTGAGATTTTCGAGAAATTTATGGTCTTAAAGAGATATGATCTTGAGTAAAAGCCTTTTATTAGGATATCTTTTGAGATATAGGAGAAGATTTAGTAGATTCGGATTCTTCATCTATTTGAACTTTGTTGAGCAATCTATAAAGTTTTTGCTCACCTTAATTGAAATGATTTATCTTGGCTTGCCATATGGCAAAAAGAGAGAAGTAATTCAGTTACCTCATGTGATATTGAGTGAAATTTAGTAATATCTAGCAGATCTTTTATTTGTGCTTGGCATGTATCTATGTCTTCAGACATTTAATCTAATAAACCAAATATCTCTTCTTTAGGGTTCGCCATCCCTAGTTAGAAAAATTGCAAGAACATTATGATTAGATTTAATTATCTCAATATTAAATGAATATTTAGTTAAGAGTGTTTGCCATTTTATATATCTTTTATAGTCAGGTTTAAAAGGCATATTATTTTGAATAAATGCTTTTACTTGAGTATTATCATTTCTTAATAAAAAATCTTTTTGGTAATAGAAAATAATAACTTTTTTTTATATATTTTTACTACTGCCAATAATTCTTTCCCATTTATATGATATCACTACTGAGTTTCCGTAAAGGTCCCTGAGGTATAACTACAAAGAGACCCATTAGTTTTTCATGAGTGTTGTTATAATCTATCCTTTTTAGGACACCACTGCATATATAATTAGAAGCATCTGTCCCAAGAATCAAATCATCATTATCATAAGGTAAAGAGAGTTTAGGTAAAGTGGAGCATATAACTTTAATCGTTTTACCTGTTCAGTCAAATAAGGTGAAAATTCAAATCGTTCATCCTTCTTTAAAAGTTTTTGGAAAGGTTTCCTCATCTCAACTAAGTTTTGAATAAACTCGGATGCATAGTTCAATATACCTAAAAAACTTTAAACTTGTTTTTAATCTTGTAATGTGTCTGGAAATTGAGAAATCTTTTCAAGAATATATGGTTGGAGTTTGACTCCTTTACCATTTATTTCCATTCCAAGAAATTCTATTTCAATTTGGCATATCTTAGCTTTCTTCAAAAAAAGAGCAAGACCATATTTTTCACATAAATCAACAAATGCATGAAGATGTGAAATATGTTAAGCAATATTATTACTAGAGATTAAAATATCATCTAAGTAACAATGTATAAAATTATGAAATTTAAAAAATATTATCCATTTTTCTTTGGAATATCTATAGGGAGTGGTTAAAATCAAAAGGCATTACTAACCATTCATAACGTCCTTGTACAGTAGAAAAGGCAGTATAAGGAATTTTATCTTTATTCATTTTTATTTTCCAAAATTTACTTTTACAATCAAATTTAGAGAAAATTTGTTTTCCTTTGGTTGAGTTTATGAGGGTTTCTTTGTGAGATAAAAAATATCCATTTAATATAGTATTATCATTCAATTTTTTTATATTTTTCTACCATCCTTGCTTTATTTCTAAGTATCTCTGCATAGTTTCTATCTATAAAGGTTGGAGAGGAATGTGGAGGTTTGCTAGGTCTAATAATCTTAAGATTTTCTAATTCTAGAAGTTGTTTTCGAAATTCTTTTTGATCTTCTGAATTATATCTTATGACAATAACTCTAATAATTTTTTTGTTTATCTATCATTTATAAGTTTGCTTCCTTTTCATTTTTATTCCAAAATTGTAAAGGATTATCAGAATAAATTTTTCTTATTTTTTGTTTAACTATTTCTCATCTATTTTTTTTGTAGTTTTTATCAGTTTATATTTGTTTTCTATAATCTTTTCTATTTATCACGAAGGTTTTCCTTTTGGAAAAATTGGTTTTTCTTTATGACCTACACCATGCTGGACTATGCATGGTTTAAAAGAAATAGGGGTAGAATGACCATAAGCATGTTTAAGATGGTTAATGATTATCTAATGGCCACAAGGAGTTTTGAAATGTATCTGGTGTTTGAGAGTATCTAATAAAAATTTATGGAACAACTGAAGAAATTTATTTCCAAGAAGAATATTAGTACTAGTATCATAGAAATAAAAGGGTGGGCATTTATCTAAAAATGATCCTATAAGAATTTGAGGTTGTTGTATTCTAGTAGATAAATGTATCTGATGGTTAGAAATATCTAAAACTATGATAGGTTTTAAAGTTTCATGATATTGTGAAGCGAAACAAGTCGATTTGCATAAGTAAGAACCTACTCTGTTATCTATATAAGCAACAAAATATTCAGCTTTATATTCTTTATAGGTAATTCCAATAGGAATACATATATATAGGGATGTCAATTTTGGTCGGGTCTGTCTGGCCCGAATTTGGCTTAAGTTGACCAGCCCACGGGCAGGCCATAAGTCAAAAGTTGTTAACCCGACTGGTCAGATAAGGTCTGGCCGGCTCAACCCGGATAGTGGCTTGACTGTAATTTCAGAAACGTTGTCGTTTTTTAAGTTTTTAAAATATATAAGGTGGGCCGAGTTGATCCAACCAGCCTTTGGCCTATCAAGCCACGGGCCAGACCAAGGGCTAACCAACTTGTGGTTGGGCCAGGCTAGGCTAGGAGCAGCTCGGGCTTGGGCCGACCCATTAACATCCTTATATATACATTAGTAAGACTAGTCATTATCGAGGAATATATATGATATTATTGTTGTAAGATAATTGTATCCCATATTAATTTATCTTATATGGTTGAACTTGTTCAAGAAAACTAGTTCCTAACATTGTTTCTAGATTAAATCCTTCATTTTCTACTAATAATCTTATAAATATTTTTGTATCTCCAATCTTGATAGTTTTCTTACAACAGTATCTATATGGTGTACCTCACCTTTGAAATTTATGTATTGATAAGGTTATGTTAACAAAAATTTTATCAAATTATTCGTTAAATTACGATTTATATAGCTTCCACTTGCACCAGTATCGATCAAAATATGACGAAGGCTATAAGTATTTCCATCAAAATATTCCCCTTTTATTTTATATTTGGAACTTATCTTTTTATCTGCTCATATTATAATATTATTATATCTTGTATTAAAACCTCCACTATCAAAATAAGATACTCTAGGCAATAGTCTATTATCAGAAGTTAGTAAAGGCTTTTGTTGTAAATATAATGAAAAATCATTTTCAAGATCTTTTATATTTTCTATATATAGAGGATAAATCCTTTCTACCTCAGAAGAAAGTCAATAATATTTTTATCTGCAAGGCATTTTGATGATGAGTATTTGATAAAGCATAATGTAACATCCCAAATCACTTGCTTACAGATATTGTCCGCTTTGGGCCTTGGCCCAGCTAAACCCTCACGGTTTTGCTTTTCCACAGGCCTTCCTAGGAGGTCACTCATCCTAGAACTACTCTCACACAAGCACATTTAACCTCGGAATTCTGATGGGATCCGGTCCATTAGGCTATAGAAAATGCGTTTGTAAAGGAGAGGTATCCGTACTCTTATAAGGCGTACTTCGTTTCCCTCTCCAACCGATGTGGGATCTCACTCTAAATGCTTTGATAGCTCGAGTTATCAAATTACCTACATCGTTATCAAAATTGAATATATAATTTTTAGAGTTTTCATCTAAATGTTTTCAAAATCTAAGTAAAATATTCAATAACGCTTTTTCTAAAAATTGCTTTGTAGTTTCATAATTCATTTTATTAATGCAAAGAGCTACTTGAAGTGTAGTTTCCCATTTATCAATTGTTTCTTCTATATCTTGAATGCAATCAATATCTACATAGATCCTAAAAAGGTTTATAGATTTAGTTCTCATTTTATCTATAGGGGTAAATCCATCTTTACCTTTTGTTATCATATAAGTTCCGACATTTCCTTTATTAGGTCTACAAAAACTTTATGAGGGATACCTAGGAAGATTTAGAGAAGTAGTAGGAATATCACTTATATTAGGATTTAAATGAACTTCTTGTTTACAGGTATCAAGTTTAATATGAACTAAAGTTTCTAAGTTTATACTTTCTATCTGTTTGTTTAATTCTTCAATCTTTGAATCAAATCCTAGTCTAAAAATTTCCATTTATCTGTGATTAGGAGGTATTTTCATTTGTAGAATTAAATCAAATATCTATTTTCCACTGGATTTCTACTAGATCCATTATCTGTTTCCTTTTGATTAATCATTTTTACTTAATTATGTAAATTAGTAATTTTCTCTTGAAGATTAGTGATACTTAAAAGAATAGATTTTCCATAATATTATATCTATTTTTGTATTTCAACCATATCAGTTTATATTTTTTAATCCTTCAGGTTTAATATTAAAATATTTATCTTCCTCCATTTAAATGATTGATTTTATAATGATTAGTTAATTTTAAATGAGTTTCTTTTTGTAAATTTTTATTTTATGCATATTTTTTATCAGTTTCTTTTATCATATTCTAATAGATTATGTTGTCCTTTTCTGGAAATTAGAAAATAATAATAATCATATCTATTTATAAAATGTTGTAATTCAATATGAGATTCTTGTACAAGAGTATCAACTTTATTTACTTCAGAAATTAGATAATTATAATAAGAATAGTTACTCATATTAATATCCTCTTTCTAGATGTATCTTAAAATGTTCAAAAATCAAAGATGTAATATCTTATATTCTTTAGAGAGATGCCAATTTTCATTATCATAAATTGTGACACCGTAATACCCCTTAGGAGGATATACAGATGCACCCAAAATAGACCTAGAAATTTAACAACTTCCCGAGATAAGGCAAACATATATCACATGTCGTATTTCATTGTGGTTTACCCAAATCACAAATTACACATATAACATCCATATATAAAAAAAATCTCATCATAAGTTATGGTTAGTACAGGTCATTCATATATACTACAAAATTCCTTCTTAATATTTATGAATACAAGACACTGTTTAGATATAAGATCTTCCAAAGCTTACATGTCCTTCTTTGGTCATTGCGATTGTCCCAAAATTAAACCTATTTATCATGACCTACACGGAGGAAAAACTACCGTATTAAGCATATAACTTAGTAAGAAATAATGATGCAAGATAACAACTACTCATAACAGTCGCCTAAAAATCACATGTGAATGATTCATGATAAATGAGTGATGGAAAATACATTATAAAATAAAAGTCATGAAGTATCACATAACAATATTTGAACATGATATTCAGAGATTATTCTAAATATAAGTTTGCATAAGAACAAAACAAATATTTGAACATATATACAATTTCCTACTAATTTTTTAAGATGTGGACAACGGGAACAAAACAAAAGATACCTATAATTGGTATCTACAAAAGAGGCAATAGCTTCATAAACAAAAGAGACTTAAGTCTCTAAAACAGAAGACATTGTAATGAGTTAGAATAGAAGCAGCTGCATACCCTTCTAAACATGCCTATTTACCCACAACTAAGATTTGGAAGGTTAAAAATAATCATCAAAACATCATAATTACATTTCAGAGTCACATTAAAGAGCAACAATTCATAAGATACAAATTCATTCCCTTATGCTTACAATTATAATTTGAAAATGTTTATCATGCCTATTCGTATTTAATATGATCATAATCCTTTTAAATAATCTATCAATGAAAGCATTAAAGTATATACATATTACATGTATGATGAGTCTCATATTGCGCTTATAATGGTTTTGATAAGTTTTAGTGACATCCAAAAAGATTCGAATGAAATGTGGTAAACGTCGGAAATGAAAATAATGTCCTAGTTATGAAAAAAGGCAGGATAATGATTGTGACACCCATGTCACCATCGTGACAGAAACTCACCATTTATACCTCTATTTGTTCTGTTATATTCATATAGCAAAGTTTCTAATTAGGTTTTAAGGTCTTCTATATATTTGTTTCTATATGTCTTAATTTTCTAATGGAATAAATTTTACACAATTTGGTTAAGTATTCTAAGAGTTATACTCAAAACAATACAAGATGTTCGAAAACAGGGACATTAGCCAGGACTTAACTTCAAGCTAGAATTCAAAACTCTTAAAGGCAAAACCATATTTTTGTTCATTTATGGAAGTTTTTGAAATGTGTATCTACTTTAATCTCCAATTGGGATTATCCAATTTGAAGATCTACAGACCAAGATATGGCTAAATTACAGAAGTTTATTCAGTGGAACCTATCCATTCAGCAAGGTACCCATTTCAAATCAACTAACTTCGACCTTATCATGCAAGAGTAACACAAAAACACATTCAGTTTTAACCAAAAACATCTCTTAATCAAATAGGATACTTCCTTTACTAATTCCTCTCACATCACGTTCATAATCCAAGCAAACATATCAAAATTCCCATACCTCCTGAAGAAGTGGTCAAAACCTTTTTACTTCACTCGACTTGGTTCTCTTTGCCTTTGCGTTTGGTCTTCTCCTCCTCTACACATAGCACACCCATTCAAAGCTCATCATTGACAATTACATATACATAAAAAAACCTAGATAAAGAGAAAACCACTAAATTTTACCTTGGTTTTTACCAAAGATTAACTTGATTCTTTATATGAAAAATGGTGTGATGAATAAGATGAAGTGGAGAGGAAATAGGAGAGGAAAAATCTGGAATTCGCAACCCTAAAGGTCTTCCCTCTCTCTTCTCCTTATGCCCATTCATACACTTTCAAGACTCACACACATGCTTATTATTAGACACACATGCTTTATTATTATTGGTCACATATGCCTTAATCCTATTGATCCATTTCTTAAATTTAGGAAAAATTACCCAATGGCCCTTCTTCTTTCTTTAATTCTCACATTGACACATAATCTCATCAATTAGTTTCAATCTCATCCATATTTAGCGTCTAAGTATGTATATCCATGCCGAAATGTACAAATATCCTTTTACCCATGTCTTTTACATGAGTACCATTATGTCCCTTACTATACTTATATGCACTTAATTTGTTATATTCACTTCTTATTAGAACCCAAACATGCTATGATATTTTTAAGGTATATGTTGGGGCCTTACATAAATTCTAATAGTTTGATTAAAATCTAGAAAAATATTTAAGGTAAGACCGTTAGTAAGCCTAATATGAGAATATATCTTTTTAAATTCTTATACACGACTATTCGTCTTCTCATATATTCTATTTGATGATGAATATCTTCACAAATAGGATACCAATCTGTTTGCCTCAAGCCAACATATATAACAGAATTTGATCCATATATCACATGATTTAATTTAGTTAGCACAACATCACAAATAAAACATATGTTTATGTAATCTCGAGATAAAATAAAACTTTTATAAGATATAAACATTTAAAGATATCGAAAATTAAAGTGATCCTAAACAAATCTTCTTTTGTTCAATTATCATTATCTGTTATAATATCAATAACTTCTTCAAACAATGCAATAATTATCTTATTAATAGAATCTATCGAATCTAGATCGAGTTCAGTTAAACCATATAAAAATTTATCTAAGAAATACAAAGTCATGACAAATATGCAAAAATGCAGAACATAATTATATTTTCAACTTAAAGCAACTCTACCTTTCTTCTTATATCCTTTATTATACGCCTTAAGATAGAAAATGAAAGAAGGTTATATTGAGCTTTGCTCAAGGACTGTCAAGGGTAGTTAACTTTTAAGGTTGGGGCTGAACTACCCGTCAAAAGACTCAACAAATACCCGGCGAAATTTGGTCAAATTGCTAAGGAAAAGGGTATTCTTGTTCAGTTTTTAAATTAGTTAAGATACCTACATCAACAGTTACTTATATTTACCTACATTAACAATTACTCATATTTGCTTTTTTTAGAAAACGACAATACCAAAATTATTTATAATTCGAAAGAGTTCCATTCAATTTTATACTGTATTTGCATGAACATATTCTAAAATTTTCATGACATTAATTTATGATTTATTATAAAATATAGTATTTCCAAATTTACTTTTGTACGTACTTCTATTAAAATATCTGTATTACTATAAGAGTATTCATATACTTCCCTTGCAATATAAAATATTTATTTATTTATTTATCTTAATTATTCTCATCCCGTGAAAGCAATGGCTCTGAAGTAGTTTTTAAATTTTTATAGTAATTTAAAAGCGTTTGACTTTAGGTAACATTTTTTGTAATTTAATATTAGATCATCAGTAACCACAGCTATGAAAACTCGAACCATGCTGTTGCTGTACTTAATGCAACTCGAACTGTGCTGTTGCTGTACTTAATTTTGCAGTTATGAAAAAATTCCGTGCAAAGGGATGAACAAATAAAGAAGTTATGAACTCTACAGTACAGTACGGGGAAGCCCAAAACAATGATATCATAACGAAATTAATTAGACACCAACTTCAAGACTGTAATTTTATTCGCTTTATTTATCTAACCAGAAGGGGTAACATAACATCATATCATAACGAGCTATGGAGTCAAAAATTTAAGGTAAAAGAGTTCAAGAATTAATTTTTTTAAAATTTAAGAGGCCCAATATATTACTGACTCTTAAATAACTCTATCTTTATATATATATATATATATATCTATAATAATTTTGTAAAAAAACTTGAGGGGCTCAATAACCTTCCAAATTTTCATGTAGTTCCGTCTCTGATAACGAGGGATTCGTTAATTTTGTTGCTCAACTCTCTTATTTCGTTGAAAGTGTTCAGATGAAACAAGGAATTATAATCTAATATGTACTTCCATATTGCTAATCCTAATAATATAATCAGCGAAAAAGCCTCAGAAATAACATGAACGATAATTCACTTAAAATGGATAAATAAATACTTATAGAATAAGATAATAAGAGGCTAATAGAATCTGAACCATCATTAAAAGTAATTATTACTTATGTTAGCGCTGGTCAGGTCTTAAAGAAAAATTATAATTACTCCGTTCTATTTGGGGAATCGGACAAATAATTTGTTAGACAAATATCCGCATTTAGCGACTCCATAACTCTTGTCGTCTGAACATTTGGGAGAATGACTCCAGCAACCTCTCCAACTCCAACAAAAGACCCCGCATGCAAAAGACGCCAACTATTTTAATGGCTGAACCTGACATCTTCCCCATGTTAATTATTCCACTTGTTTATTGACTTACCTTAACCGTCTGCCACGGTCATCCGTTGAAAGAGGTGGTGAAACATCATTCATAGTGCTTGTGTACCCACACCACATGGTAGACCCCTTGTAGCTTGGGCTCCTCAGACCGTAATCAACGATACTACTGTTGTTGCTGCTGCCATTCTTAATTATGGTTTCTGTATCAGGCACTGCAAAATATAATCGTTTTTTAACTGCACTCGTCTTCTCTCTTTCTGGGGTTGATTGTCTTTGCCTTGGTGCACTGTGTGCCCGAAGTCGAGCCTTGGCTGATACTGTTGCGGTCATGTAGTTAGGCATTGAAGTAGCACCAGGACCAAGTGGGATTTCTCTGTTTTCAGGGTTTCTGTCCTGTCTTAGGCAGCGGGGGCTAGCTGAATGGACTTGAAGTAGTGTTCTTGCTTTTGATGGGGATGGAGTGAGTGGTTCCTTCAGAGACCTAATGTTGTTGTGAGTTCTGTGAAGAGGAGAGGCTACAGAGAACGAACTGGGTCTGTGCTGTTGGTAGGTTGCGTACTGGTGCGGCTCGTCATGGATGTTTGGGGTTGAGTACGAGTAAGGTTGAGGTGTGTCCATTTCAACGGTTTTGACACACTCTCTGTTGTCGAGTAAAGCCGTACTTGCTCTGTTTTCCAATGACCTCCTTCTCGTACACCAGTCAAGTCGTCTGGGTTTCCCTTCTAACTCCCCTTCACTTGCATATGCAATTTCCTTATGATCACTTACCCACATTTGCTTGTGTAACTGTAACAAACGAGGATGTTTCAGATATAAAAACAGGCTGAAAAAGAAAGGACTCGTGTGATCTTCCAAACCTGACGAGAAAAGGCATAAGAAAGAGCCTTTTCACGTTTCATGGCAATTTCGCTCTTTTCCTGTTGTATTGTTTTGATTTCTTCCAATGCTTGCGGGATGTTATTCCAATGGAGATACTCATCACAGTCACTGATCTCATCCATGGACTGCATTTTCAAATGTCAGAAATCCCAATTAAAACATCAAAGAGATGGCAGCAAGCTTGAAGAAACTGAAGCAAACATAGAATTCATTACAATGGACTTCCTGTCTGTTGGGTGTATGCTCCATAAGTTATTGTGATTTGAGTTTCCTTCATAAGAAAGCCTCTTACGCTGATCACAGACCCGAGTTTGCACTCTAATCAATGCCTGCATGCACTCGAGAGCCATCTTTGCTCTCTGTCTTACATTATGTCCTCTCACTAAAGCTTGCATCTTTACCAGACCCCTGAGTGCTCTAAGTGCTCTTCTTGCCTTCAAAAACACAAATTTTTGTTTAGGAAGTTGAGCAAATGAGCTTCACAGACAACCATCAAGTGATTAACCTTTAAGGTTTAAGAAGGCCTCACCAGATACCCTCTAAAAGCTGTCTGTATAGCAATGGCAGCAAAATGTTGCTTGACCAAAAGGGAAGGTCTCGTAAGCCTAGCCACTTCAACTGCTGCTTGGGCAGATGCAACTGCTGCCTGAGCAGCGGCCGCAGTGACCATGGCCACTGCTAGTGCATGTCTTTGCTTAACATCAGCAGCTTCAGCCATAGAGTTAACAGTATTGGGGGTGGAGGTAATCTTAGCAGCTGAAGTGGTCTTCGTCTTGCCCTCAGAATGATGTATCACTGTTTCCTGATATGAACGCTTCCTAAAAATCCATCTCGTTTTGCCTCTCTTCTGCCCACATAGGCAAAGAAGTGTAAGAATTAAATTACAGATTACATGAACACAGAAACTAATGGAGATAGAGAAAGAGGGGTGCGTTAGTCCAACCTTTTCTTCGTCATCTTGTTCATGATCTTCTCTCCTTCTAATGCTTTTCTCGTGATGATCCTTGTTAGGAGACCTGAAAGCCCTTTTAACAGCAGTCAACCAAGAGCTTCCTCCAGCCTTCCCCATGAAAACATGCACAATCCAGCAAAACTTAGCTATGGGTATGCAAAAGTAAGAGCACAAGTCTTTAAAAACAAAATGCCATCTCAATAAGTTGTTGGTATCTTTAAAAGCACAAGTCAGAGAAACATTAATGAAAGGGCATGCAAAAGAAAAACAAAAAATTATTGCAAGCCTGCAAGCGGGGGTAGAGCTAGTCCATGCATTCGGGAACAAGGTCTGTTTTCATAATGAATCTAAATGTTAACAGGTCGAGTATATAATGCTAAAAGAGTTGGTGTTTTCTTGTGGCATATATCTAAATGAAGGACATCAATGAAGCTTTGTGTCAGTCGACAGTCGGAGACAACATGAAAAGAGTGAGTAACCTCGAGAATGCTGAAAGCCGGAGATGCAAAGAGAAGTGAAGGAGAGAGAATAGAGAAGAATAAGGGTTGGTGCTTTTGCTTTTCATTTTTGTTCTGTAAAAAACAACTGAGAAATTCTCCTGGTTTCTACTTTGCTTTCACGTGTTGGCACTGGTGAGACTCCATAACAGGCAACAACTATGGCATTTTACGGGGATTTGGGAAATTAAGAGGAACGAGGGAGAAGAATTTGAGAACTCTAAGAATGAGTTACCCCGTAGCACTTTTGTTGATTGCCTATGGCTATGCTAATAGAGGAGTCTGGAGCCTGAAGTGTAATTGCGGTTTGGGATTCGTAGACCAGTCAAAGTGCATGTTTTTTTTATTCTTATTCGGCCTTAACTGTTCTTTTGTCTTTCTTCTTTGGTTTGGTCAGTAATGTGTGTATGTGCGAAGGTAACTGGAATGTGTAGTTGCCTTGGATTCTTTTTGGCTTGCTTTGGTATGACGTCCTCAGTATCATTATTAAACTGACAGCTGAAACTACAAGCCATTTCTTAGTTGCGATTATGAAACAATTTGGTGTTTGGTTAGGTCGGCTGTGTTAGGCCCAAGCTTAGGTTCACGCGTCTACGGCTCATTCGCAGGTGTTAATGCCCCATGCAAACGTAAAGACCTACGTAAAGACTTAAACCTAGCATCTATCCCATATATAAGGTATTATTTTATCATGATACAGGTACGACATTAGAACCCTAATACTCTTTGTTTTTAGCCACTATAACTCTCATCAAAAGACTAACTTGAGCGTCGGAGGGGCCTGCCGGTCATCAACCCCCGGCGTGCCTTTATTGCTTTGCTGGTGTTTTGGAGCTAAAGTCAATCAACTTCATAGATCCAAGCAGCAACGTCCAGCCTCATCAGAATCAGGCTGAACCAGTTGGCGCCTATCGTGGGGCCCGGCATCAGGGCACCACGTCTAGAAATACTCAGATCAGTCAAGCAGCAGCAGCCAACCCTGATGTAGCCGCCGTCGCGGCACTTGCGTTACAGCGGGTGGGTTTGCAGATACCTGCCACTCTCTCGCCGATACATCATGATTCCCGTACACAATTTTCGCACCCGAATGATCAACCACAACCTCAAAACCCAGATCAAGAAGAACAGAGCGTAGCTCTGGAGGACAATGTTGAGACCAATTCGCATCCAAACCTCCAGCACCCTCTAGATGCAAATCCTCCTGTACCACAACAAACCTCCCTCATCCGAAAATAGATCGAGGAAGCGGCTTATCTGTTGATTCGTCAAATTATACAATCTTAGCAGGTACAACAGCCGACACTTGCACGGCAAGTTGGTGTGATGGCCGATCGCCATTCTGCTGAAGCTCTAGAAAAAATCGTGGACGATCGGATTAATGTGACCATGAATTCCTGTCCGGATCATCCATCAGCGCAATATAGCTCTCCCTTTATCCCAGCGATCTTGGATAGCCTCCCTGCGGTCGGTACCAAAATACCAACGCAGAAAAAATGTACTGGAAAGACCGATCTTCTGGACTTTCTGCAGCACTTCCAATCAATGATGAACCTACATTGCGTTCCGGATGCCATTCAGTGTAAGGCATTCTGTACCACCTTCCAAGAGGGAGCTCGACGATGGTTTAATAGTATACCCCCATGTTGCATTACTTGCTTCGAAAATTTTAAGCTGTTATTCCTCAATCAATTTGTTACAAGTAAACGGCCGCAGAAGATCGCCTTGGAAGTGATGCAGTTGACCCAAGGAAGGAACGAAAGCCTGCGGCAGTTCATCACTCGGTTTAATAATGAAGCTGTCGAAGTCTCTGACCTCACCTGCTCATCTATGTTGGCGGCACTGATGAGAAACATAAGGGATGAAGAGTTTAAGAAGTTATTGGCTCTCGATCAGCCCAAGTCTATTCAAGAGATAAGAAATTGGGTGGATAAGTATATCCAGCTCGAGGAGGTATTGAAAAACACAAAACGTAAAGCAGATGACTGCGGGCCGAGTGGCAGAGCGGATGATTCCCACAAGCGACATAAGGATCAGTCGAGCTAGAGAAAGCCAACTGACCGACAGGGACATCGACGTGAATTCTTCACACCGCTCAATAGGCGATATGCGGAAGTATTGGCAGTCATGAGAGCAGATGGGGAACCCCTCCGAGAACCCAATAAGTTGAAGACTCCCATCCAAAAGAGGGACCCTGATTTATATTGCCGCTTCCATAGAGACATCGGTCATGACACGGAGGATTGCCAGAACTTGAAGAAAGAAATTGAACTCCTTATCCAAAGAGGAAAGCTGGGCAGATTTTTGAAGTAGGGGAGAAATACCGATCGAGATAATGAGGCTAGAATCGATCGGTCAAATAACGATCGAGATAATGAGGCTAGAGTCGATCGGTCTGACAACTGGCGAAAGCCTTGGAGGCAAAATGACAGGAACAATGGGGGAAGGTCGAACAGAATTATTGACGATCGACGCGATGCGAGAGGACAGTCTAGGGCAAGAGGCGACAGAAACACCGGACAAGATGACCGACCGGCTAGGGTTATTAATATGATTTTTGGTGATAGTGTGGCAGGCGGATCCACCGCTAAAGGAAGAAAGAGGTATGCTAGGCAGGTTGGTGAAGACTTGTCGGCCAAGAGAAAGAAACAGAGCGATAGGATGATACCATTCGACGAATCTGATCTCGATGGTGTTAGTTGTCCTCATGATGATGCGCTCGTAGTCAATCTGAACATGAATGATAACGAGGTGAAACGGGTAATGATTGATACGGGCAGCTCGGTCGACCTATTGTATTATGATGCCTTCAAGCAGATGGAGATATTAGAGGATCGACTACTGCCTATAGAAGGACCTATCAAAGGGGTAACTGGAGCATCAGCCTACCCGTTTGCCCATGTCTGTTTGAAAGTGAAATTCGAACAAAAGCTATGTCAGATAGAGAGGAACGTTGAGTTCCTGGTTGTGAAGTTTGTAAGGGCGTACAATGCGATAATCGGACGAGCCACTCAAAACGCCCTCAGGGCAGTTGTCTCCACTTACTACCAAGCAATGAAGTTCCCAACTTCCCATAGAATCGGGGTTATCAGGGGTCAGCAGAGAATCGCTAGGGAATGCTACTTAGCGGAAACAAGGATTTTAGACGGGGAGATAGTCTTGACAAGCTCTCTTGACGTGAGAGCTGATGAAGACGCGGAGAGAATGAACACGTAGAAGAAAGGCAGCGAGTCATATTGGATGAAGCAGATCGCTCAAAGTTCACAAATCTAGGTTCCGAGCTCGAAAAGTGCCTAGCCAAAGAAATCACAGATTGCCTGGTAGAAAACAAATCAGTCTTTGCTTGGGTACCGAGCGATATGCCTGGAATCTCCCGATCAATAGCA
>JANZLX010000211.1:10796516-10815442 GCA_025531955.1 Erythroxylum orinocense | reverse complement strand
GAAAACGTTATTTTTTGGTTTTCACAAAGTGGTTGCGGTTTTCTTGTTTTTGAAAACGAAAAACTGCCAATATCCTCAACCAAACGAGTTTCAACGGAGCGTTTCTTTTTTTTAAAACGACAACTAAAAATGCAAGAAAAAATGAAACCAAACAGACCCTTAGAATTTGAATTGCGAACTTTTTCAATTCTGGAATACCACTTCCAAATTGGTCCCACCAAGCAACTATAAGACAACAAAAGTAACATTATAAACAAAATAAAGTAATAATTAATTTTCAACAAGTAAAAAAATGAAAAATATATATCTGGATTAAATTTGTCTCTTTGATGAATAGATAATAGACATCCTAAAATCACCATAATCATCCTTATAAATTTTCATTTGTGAGCTTAAAAGATCTTGAATCATCTCATAGACAAAAACAATTGTGATAATTAATATCATTTCTCTATTAACTTCAACTTTCTTTGTAAAACTTGATTTGGCATAGACACTAAGATTTAAAAATATCTTAACTCAAACAGCGGAGAGTAAAGTTGTCTTACTTATCTCTTATTGATAACTACAAAATAAAATGTGTACTAAGGAGACCTGTTTTTCATATTGGTCTTAATTGCTTCATTTGCCCTCTCTATGACATCATAAAAGTTACTCATTGTTACTTTCTCATCACTATCAGCCAACCAAAGTATCCTCACTAAAGACTTACAAACTCGAATTGCAAATTGTCATTAGGACTAAAATTTATTATCTTTAAATATAATTCTAGAAACCTCTAATCTAATATTGGACGTAGCATGCTGAAATGCAATCCTCTCATTACTTATAAATATTTCCCTCAACTCCTTCTTCATTATAATAAAACACTAAAGTGATAAAAATTAGTCGTAAATCTTGTTATAGCATGAACACAAATTTCTACCATTTTTGAAATCCTTTTTCATTAAATTTAGGACCCATGCACGATTATAAATTAACTTAGTCACTTTTTTTGCTTTTTGTACAGTATCATCAATAATACTAAAATATCTAGCATTTCCTATATTTTTCAATATTAGGTCGATGTAATACAACATAAGGAGTGTAACAAAAAGAATTATATTCACTTTGCAATCTTCTTCTTGTTGCTTTATAAGCATAATCATTATTAATAATAAATGAATAATATTTTCTGGCTCAACTTCATTAACAACTTCTTCTAATATTTGAAATAGACTATCAACATTCTTAACAAGACCAGATGCATCAATAGCTTCAAAACATTATCCTCTTTGCAAAATAAATAATAATAATAGTAGATTCTTATCTTCTATTTGTTCAACCATCACACGTGAATGAACACCAAAAATTAGCCTCACTCATTATTGTTTTATCCAAATAATTTTTTATTTCATAATTGGAGCCACTCGGAAGTTTAACTTTATAGTCATCAATAAAAGAGCTTTATATCTTAGACCATAAGAAGAAATTGCATCTACTATAGGTTGAAAATAGGCAACATTAGATACTACTTGAATCATGTCATTATCTAGCTATTGTTTTGTCCACATTATGATTCGGCTCTCTAGATTGTAAGACACTACAGATTGAAGGATGAGCTCCAAGATTTGTTCATGGTACAAAGAAATTAGACATTTGTCTTCTTCTTTTCTTAATATCTGGTGTAACATTTCCTTATTATTAGACAGGAATACTACTACCTTCAACATCCTCATTATCATCTTGATCACCAACAAAAGATTTTTACTATCAATTTCATAATTTAATCTTTGTCTTCTATCTTTCTCATTCTGATACTCTTCAAGCAAAGTCTTCATTTGTCTTTTCACATTATGAATCACTTGTTTACAAGGCTTTACATTACCTTTGACCTTAGCTAAATGCTTCTTTAAGCTAGTGATTCTTTCACCGTTCAAGTGCTTGTTACGATACAAACAAATGGTATGGTTCTTCATTCTGAGAACTAATCCAGCATGAGCCCAAGCCAGATCATTGAATCTTTCTAAAGTGGCTAAATTATCATAAGCACTTAAACTTCCTTCCATTTATATGTAAAAATAAATAAAGACATATATCAAAATAACTTAATAACTTCATATCAAAATAAAGTTTTGAAAAAAATATGAAGAAATAGACCAATAATATTTTCTCAATAACTGATGTTTTTTTTTCTAAACCCAAACATTAAATAGATACATTGATTGTTGCACTTTCACAACTGTAACTCATTTTATGTGATTACATAATTTAAACATAAGATCACAGCTATAAAATATTTTTTACAATTATATAATTCAAAAATAAACTCATAATTATAACCTATTTTGTATTATCATATAATTCAATCTTAAACTAAAAAATTACAGTGATAACTCATTTTGTGTTATTATATAATTTAACTATAAACTCACATTTATAATTCAATTTGTGTAATCACATAATTCAACCATAAATTACAAATATAATTCATTTTGTGTAATTATATAATTTAAACATAAACTCACAACTATAACCTATTTTGTATAATTATGTGATTCAACCATAAACTTTAACTATAACTTATTTTGTCTGATTATTGATTATCGATTACTTGATTAAATATTCCAATCATAGATATAAAGTCACAACTATGACTCAATTTTTATAATTAATAATCATATAATTCAACCATAAATTAACTAGTCCATTTTGATGATTACAAAATTCAATTTATAATATATAACCTAATTTATAATAAAGACTAACTTTTCATTTAAATTTCAATGAATCTCAATCTCAATCTCAAATTTTAGAGAAAAACATCCTTGAATTCATTTTCCAATTCCAAATTTCACATAACATTGAATAACTTCAAATTTATAATCCAATTTAAACATAACAAATTCTAATTTTTAAACAACACTAACCACTCTGTTATTTTTTATGAATGAAACAAATTCAAACTTCCATTTCACCATTCCACAATCACAAATTCACAATTTACAATTGACAATTCATAATTCACCACATCCACAAGTCCACAAGCCTACAACACAAGCAATCACATTATCAAATTCTCAATTATCACACACACAGAAGGTTCCACTACCGGTGAATTTTTGCTAGTAAAATGCATCCTTGGCTTGAGATCACAAGTCACAAAACTGCAATTTTACAATACAACACAACACAAAGGGTGATGTTATGCACGATGGATGGCAACCCGCACTATTGTGAGCGACTGGTGGTGTTATGAGTGACTGGCTATGGCAAATGGTGACGATGGCAATGGCACGATTGGCAATGACACACCTGCTGAATGGTAATGGCGTTATTGGCGATGGTTGAAGCTATCATTAACGTTGAGACGAATGAAGTCTAGATGGTGGACTAGAGAGACGAGGTCACGATTGCTCCAGGAAAAACAAATAGCTTTTCTTAGGGTTTTGTTTTGCATTTCAGTCCTCCAATCTCTTAAAATTCATAATATTGACCAGTATTTCAAATATTGATCGGTACAATATGCTAAAATTTCGCACCGTTTTTTTATCGATTCAGCACAAAATTCACAACTTTGTTTATAACACATTGGAATTGAAAACTCTGCTCTTAAAATAGGAAGTACGAATCTCCAGGAATGGACCTTCAATTCTATTCTTATGCGGCTAAAGTGTTAAGCGGTAAGAATCGTGGAGGGCGAAGAGAAGTTATATGCTTGTTTTTATGACAAGTCTAGGTTCTAGGAAGGGAAAGTGCACGGACATAATTCTATACTAAACTCAGTGTGTGATCATATGCATATATAAAAATTCTAAAGCTATGGTGTTGATTAGAGAAGTTTACAACGGCGGTATCTTATTCTAAGATATGTCCCACGATTGATGATTCCCTTATTTTCAAGGATATGTCTTGCGCTTGGATCAACTTGTCTTTCTTTGTTGGTTAAGATAATAGGAGTCCCCTAGTCAAATCATCGGGAGGAAAGAGAACTACGTTATCATGTTGAGCCAAAGGGGTTCCAAGTGAAGGACATGGCATAGGTGTGCCCAATTCTCTCAAATTCCAATCAAATCAATGCCTTTCACTGTCACCTATATGCGTGAACAGACTAAACTCTCAAAGATAGAGAGGAGTGAGGGGGGTGTGGTGGGGGCTCTGTACCTGGCAAAGTTTCAAAAACTTCCAATGTTGGTCTCTCTTATTGGTTCTTTTAAAAGCCCTTGAATTCTGGGGCCACCGTACCAACTATTTCCTACACTACAGAAGTTTTTACAGTGACAAGTTTTGAAGATTGTATTGGTGCATGCACTGAAGGCTATTCAATGGTGGTAGGTCCAATGAAGTGAAAGGCAACTCAACCCCATATGGGCGACTTTCCTTCTCTATGGATTGGGTTAGAACATGTGCTACCATAATTCCAACTACCATTTAACATGACATGAAGCTTTTTCGGACTTTAAGAGGAATCATGGTACAACTACGAGCAACTACTAGATGCCACGCTTCAAGGTCGTCATGTCTTACGAGGATAATTATGCCGGCTGGATAGGATATAAGTGGACATGACATGAGTACAACGTCACATAATGTCAAATCCCCTCCACCTTTGAATTTAGATAGTCATTTCTTCGCGTAGACGCCATAACTAAGTTTTCGACTCAAGTAGAATGGATCGCAACACCTTCGAAGTTTTAGACTTACCATACACAAAATACGCACTCACACACACATCAGGTTGATGGTCTCAGAGACTGTATTAAAGAGTTTGACCAAAGCATTGATTCTACACCTGCTTCTGGTAAGCTTTTGTTCCTAGTCTCACGATGGGAGAAAGTAATACGAACACCGAACCCTTACTAGAAAGTATCAAATATTGTGCAAGAAGCCCAGCAAATAGGCAAAAATGGAACTAATATTGCGTGGCTTGACAATTTTGAGTGGACATTATAATTGGATTATGGCCATCTAAATGATGAATACGTAAGATGTACACGACTGCAGTGTACATATGCCTTTCATATATTTTCCAGTTGAAGCCTTTTCGTACATGTGCTTTCGTCCATTAAGATGAGAGTATATTATGCACCTAATATTGAAGTAACTTGGTGATACGAACAACCTCCAGACCATGAACTTTAAATACATATTAATGAATGTTGGAAGCCTGGCCATGCAAAACTACTCATTTCAAAGGACTGTCACCTAACAATGCTTGTTTCATTCCGTATCCATTTATCTTTACTTCCCACCCTTGCCATAGCTGTCTCTTAGGGTTACAGTCCTATTGAAGATGAGATTCTCAGTAGTCGAGTCTTTATCCACCGTAAAGTAACCTGGATTGCAGATCACAGCAAGAGTTGGCCACAAAGTAAAACTTGCAATATCACGGAATGGTCCAAAAAAAAAAACAAGGTAAGAAGTCAACAGTTCAACCGTTGATACCAAAATATTCAAACAGTAAAAGTTTTACCATTCTGAACTTAAATAATAAAAGAAGGAACTTACCAAGACGTTCAAATTGAAATCTATCACCTGGGGCAGCATTTCGAAGTGACGGTACAGCATATGCATCAGATATCACGACTTTTGAATGTGGGTTCAAATCAGAAAGCCAGTCATCAAGTTCAGCAGGATTCTGATTCAACAAATGAAGAGGTAAGATACCTACTTGTTTGCAGGAAAGAAATAGGGATATCAATCAGGCAATATGAACCGAACAATTGCCAACCTCAGAATTGAATAGCTTGTCAAACAATCTGACTGCCACTTTCAATGGTTTGACCCCAGGGGACGGTTCAGCAACCCAGTGTAGAACCCCCTTTAAAAATGAAAATATAGGTCAGTAGATATGCTAAACAAGCAATCAAATCCAAAAAAAGAAAAAGAAAAACTGATTATAAAATAGCAGTCAACAACAGGAGTAAAAACCTTTGGTTTAGTCGCCTTGGAAGGATCATATTCAGCACGGATCTCGGCAAGAGTCTCATTATCGTCAGCCAAAACAACCTCTGTGCATTTTATAGGGAAGGCATATCTGAAAATAAGGAAGGTCTATGATGCAGCAATTTCCTATTAGGATTGTCAGAATATTCTCGATTCCAGTTAAGTAATGATGCGAGTAAAAGAACTCTTTACACACCTCAGTAGGACAGATTTACCAGGTGCAAGGCCATAATAATCTTTTGAATCTTTCATCCGAAAGTCAGAATGTTCAATGTACACAACATTGGAAAATGGAACCTATAAGAAGACAAAGCGTTTCAGAACATCCAGCATCTGTTGTGATTATAACATCTTAACTATTACAGCATCACCTAGAAAGAAGTACCTGACGAAATAAATGGAACAAGGTGAAAATACAGCAAGATTCACTTCTCAAACTACTCAAATACAGCAGGTGCAATATAAAATTGGCACTTCACTTAAAAATTAGGGACATGTAAAGCTATTCGTTTATTATATAAAAATCCTGTCTAATTTTAAACTTAACTTGTGTTAAAGTTCAACAAAAGAAACATACCTTGTAGAAAGCCGAAGAATCTTCAGTTTGAGCATCAGGCCATTTCTTTGCATCAAGATCCATAATTGTCTCTGAATCCAGGTTAGTTATGACTATCTAAAAACACAAAATTTTACCTCAAAAAATGAAGGAAAATAGTTCATAAGGAACTACACGAGATAAGATGAAAGAAAAACCTTGAGAGGCTGCAGCACAACCATTGTGCGAGGAGCTGTTTTGTTCAGCTCCTCTCGAACATGATATTCAAGACGATCCATGCGTATCATACTACAATCACTGCAGCATCATGTATGACCCATATTTACAAAATAAGTACAAAATAAACGTTTTAGAACTTGGCAATCCTAGTTTCAAAATCAAGTAAACTGAACCTTCTGGTGATTCCAATTGCTCGTACAAAAGCATTGATTGCGGTTGAAGTTACACCTCTACGCCTCAAACCAGCCAGTGTCATAAGACGGGGATCATCCCAACCATCCACATGATTGTTCATGACCAAGAAATTTAACTGCACAGCATAATGGAATCAATAAAGGTTACCTTTGTCACAGTTCAGTATATTATGATCAAAATTTACAAGCTTCCCATGCAAACTTGTTTAACATATTGCTGACCTTGCGCTTAGACATCACAGTGTTTGTAACATTCAATCTGGAATATTCCCATACATAAGGTTGATAAAGGCCCAGTGAATGCAACAACCAGTAGTATGATGCACGTCTTGTCTCAAACTCCAGTGTGCATAGCTGCTCATAGAACCATGATTCACAAGAACTGAAATGACACTCCAACTAACACATATAAACAAGCAAACAAGCAAATAGCTATTGTTGAAGCAACAACATTATATAAACAAGACGAAAGTTTTCAAATGAGTGAAAACAATGTATCAAGCAGAAATAAGTTAAAAGCACTTTGACTGTGATTTTGATCCTAAATGATAAGTTTCTAATAAGTAAGGCTAACAATTGAACTAAATCATGTCCTACAATAGTATACAAAAGAAGGATGGATTGCCTTGGGATAAAAAAGAGGGCATACCGAATGTGTAATGTTCTCCAGAGAATCCACAATGCAGTGAGCATAATCATAACTTGGATAGATACACCACTTATCTCCTGAATGTGGATGAGGTGTAAACTGAACAAAACAATTTAAAACTTATCTCCTGAATGTGGATGAGGTGTAAACTGAACAAAACAATTTAAAACAGTAAAAGTGTGCAGAAAGACCACCAAATAGATCGTGAAAAGACCACCAAATAGATCGTGAAAATTTATCAGATTGCAGTTTACCTTGATCCTGTAAGCAATGAGGTCATACATATTGAAGTTATCACTCTGCATGTCTTGCTTCATTCTTAGTGTTGCCTTGCCTTCTTCAATCATGCCTCGTTTCATTTCATCAAACAGTTTTAAGGATTCTGCAATAGGTCTGTCCCTCCAGGGACTGTTCATCTTCTTTTCTCGATACTCTTTAATCTCCTCAGGTGTCTAGAATGGTAGTTAGAATAGCATTGCTTCAAATTCAATGTCAATATAATTTTATTGGAATTTTCAAATAGCAGAATAACGGAAAGTAGAAGTTATTGCAAGGAATCAACTCCTAACTGAAGAATTACTGATTGAAAGAAACTGTCATTTTCCCTTTTCTTTGGATGGTGTCCTCATGATTGAAAATGCTCAAAAACATGAACAAAAATTATTATAGTTCTAGTGCAACCAACCTGGTGATCAACATAAGCATGGCCCCTCCGTATTAGCTCAACTGCTAAATCATAAAGATCCTGGAAGTAGTCACTAGTGTATGTGATCTGAAAAGGTTCAACAGATAAAGCACGACATTAGAGAAACAAATATTTAAAACATGCAGACCACTCATACAGCTAATGATACAACCTTGAATGGCTTCCAACCCATCCACTCCACAATCTCTTCAATGTGATCAATATATTCTTTTTTTTCAGCTTCAGGATTTGTATCATCGTATCTGAAAATGACAAAGGCCAAAGTTTAAGTCAGAAGCAATAGCAGTTGAAAACGTCTGGCAGCCCTTTATGGCATTATTCAGTCAGAATTTAATCATTTTTTGCTGTTTTCTGGTACATATTGAATTATAGATACATCCCACACTGATTTTGATCATTTTCAACCATTTTCAATATTTGATACACAACCAACACCTAACAGCAATGAAAATATCGATTATAATCCTAAGAAGTGATTTTTTTTTTTTTTGGGCCAAGAAGAATAAATTACTAGAGAGGGAACAGAGTTTTCCTCAGAGGCTTGAATCAACAATCAAATAAGAACTCCAATTAGATATATCCAATTTTAGAATTGTATACGCTAAGATGTCTATCTATCTAATATATTAAAAGAGATGATGCTTCAACATGATTTGGCCATAGAGGACTTACAAGAATCCTCTAAAATACCCCTACTTAAATGCATATATGCTCAAATTTATGACAATTAGTAATGAAATTCACAATTAAAGTAAGTTGTATATTAAATTTTAAATATATAGAACTCTCACGACATAAGTAGAATTCTAATTCTATTTTAGATGTTACATAAGATTCGAAGTGAATATTTTATTTGTCTTCTAATTGTGAATATTCATAATACTATTAATTGCGTTTAATTTTCTAAGTTAAGAATTTTTTACAATTAAGATATTGATGTCACTATGATCTTTTATATGATATTATTTTAATATTTAATACTTCTATGTAATTAAATGTGTCCGCACATCAAACAGGTAACCATCTAGTTACAGATAAAAGAGAATCAGAATCATGCTCACCTAAGGTAGCAACATCCACCTCGCTCTTTTGCTAGGCCAAAACTAACAAACATCGCCTGAAAAAGTTGCAAAGGGAGCAAAATTACAATGTAGGCCAAGCCTTAATTCTGTTCACCTTTGGTTCCTTCTTGAAAAATGTGGAAGAAGGGAAAAAAGAATGAAAAAAATGAACTCCAAATAGCAGTAACATGATACGTGAAACCAATTACACTAATACCAGTAGTTTTCTTTACATAAACAAATTTCTACTTTTAGAATATACCGACAACAAAACTTTACACTATTTCACATCCTCTCAATCTTTCCAATATCTTCCAACCAAGATAGTGTTAAATCCACTGTTTTCCTCTGAACCCAATTAATATTTTCTTGCTCTCAAGTTTTCTCATCCGAAATGAAGAACTACGAATGGATGGGATTTTAAGTACCTTAGCATGACCAATATGTAGATATCCATTTGGCTCAGGAGGAAAGCGTGAGAATACTTTTCCCCCTGTCACTTTCAAATGTTTATCGAGCATTTCCTTACTGTTGGCACATCTTAGAACAGAATTATCACTGAAGAATACCTCGGTATGCACCTGGTAATCAACCAAATAATATTACAGAATATAATAATACATATCGACATTACTTAAATATTGCAGAATGAATCACATAATATGAAGAAGCATATTTCATGTAAAAATGAGGGTCTCAACAAAAAATCCAATGATTGGGTATAAATGACCAATCAATCGTAACAACTGAATTTTTTTTTTTTTTGATAATTGACAAACCTTAGTATACCAACCTTGTATTGTTAAATGCAACTGTTTGACAAGATAATCATACAAGTTGATGGCCTCAATCTCAACATGAGGTTCTGATAGCGAGCGTGGGCACTATGGAGGAAATAAACCTTTACTGGTTTATTCTAGGAGGACAGAGAAAGAGAATTAGCATAATCGGTTATACGGTTATAATCGAATTGCGAGGCAAGCTAGTTTCTATAGATAGTACAGTGGGGAATGAGGGGGATTTTCATCTTTTTACACAATCATTGTTGCAGTTAGTGCTATCAGCATTTGCTGGGACAGAGCTTGAAAACTCTGTAATTTCTTACTTCAGTATAACAATTTTATTCTCTTCACTCTTTTGGTGCTCCTAACTCATCAAATTGGTGTGGTGAGTGTGGATCGATTCAAAGAGAGAAGCGACCCCAATGACAAATACACGCATGGAAAGCAGGTGGAAACGATGGAGAGGAGCCTTGGGACTTTAGAACAGCAGGTCGGGGGACTGGGTTCGAAAATTGCTGGGAATCATCACCAACTGGAAGAAACTCGCAAGCAGCTGGAGGAACTCAAAAATTTGTTGACTACAGTTCTTAAGGGTAAGGGGCCGTGTGAGGAGGCAGGAAGCCCTTCTATTTCGATGGAGACAGTAACCCCAGCCCACACAGGTGCAGTTCGCTTTCCAACCATTGGAAGTGTGAAATCATAGAATCGCTTCATCACCTTGGAGGATGTCCAGATTTTGGCTAAGAAATTGGAGCTTCCCAACTTTAATGGCAATGAGCCCTTAGCATGGGTTCGACGAGCGGAACAGTATTTTCAGATACAACAAACGCCGGACAATTTGAAGGTGTCCTTAGCTCTTGTTTGCATGGAGGGGCATGCCCTTCACTGGATGACGTGGTTACAAGATCGACGACCATTTTTATGCTGGATGTGAAGAAGGAGGTCTTGACTCGCTTCGGTGATGCTCTCGCTTCCAACCCATGCGAAGCTATTGCAGCTGTCAAGCAAACAGGGACCATGGAAGAGTATATTCGAGACTTTGTCTAAATCATCCCAAATCCTGACATGGCCGGAAGAGGTGTTCATCGGCCAGTTTCTGGATGGGTTGAAGGAAGAGATCAGAGTACATATTCGTTCCCATGAGATTGTCGATCTGTATCGCACCATGACGTTGGCTAGAGAAATCGAATATGAAATTGAAGTTTTGTTGAAGAGGAAGACGCGAGCAACTGAAGGTTTTGGGCTAGGCAATCAGGCTGGACTAAGGGCAGCACCTAGGGATAGTGGACAAGGGCCCTCACACTTCATCACTAAAGGGGGAACAACCCATTCTAACCCCTCAAGGGTTAACCCGCCCACCAATTATAAGGCTGTAGAAAATTTTGGAAGCATAGGTACAGATGGGAAATCGATTCTTCAGAGCTCAGGAGGAAATCGTGGGATGAGGCGTTATACCCAGAAGGAGTTTCAAGATATACGAGCAAAGGGGTTGTGTTTTCGTTGCCACCAACCTTATCATCCTGTACACCAGTGTAAGAATCAACCTCTCCGAACTCTTATTTTGGGAGTTGACGAAGAGGACGGGGATCATCTGGGTACGACCCAGCTGGAGGACGTTGAACAACCACTAACAGCCGACACGGTGACTGATGAGGGGCAATTTACCTGACTCGATTCTTCTAATTTCTTCATGGGAGGAGCGAATTCGGGAAGGACAATGAAGCTGTGGGGAAGAGTTGGAGACGTAGCAATGGTAGTGATGGTGGACAATGGAGCCAGTCACTGTTTCTTATCGAGAAGAATGGCTGAGCAACTGGAGTTAACGATTGAGCCCACTCGAAGAATTGGTGAGAAGCTGGGTGATGGGAATCGCAAGGAGACGGATGGGTTTTGTGATGCGGTACCACTAGAGCTCACAGGCATTACGGTGTATGTGAATTGCTTCTTATTTCCTCTTGGGGGTGTGGATTTAATATTGGGTGTAACGTGGTTGCAGACCTTAGGTGATGTTAAAGTTAATTGGGGAAGAATGCAGATGGAATTTTTAGTAGAAAGGAAGAAACATATGCATTGAGGGGTATCCGTCATTGATGAACTCATCTGTTTCTGTTCATTCTTTGAGCAAAATGCATAATCTGGATTATGGGTTGCTGATTTGGCATTCCGCAGTGTTGGGAAACTTGGAGCAACAAAAGGTTGGGGAGGAGCAGCAGCCGACTGAATTGGAAGAGTTGCTAGCTCGCTTTGAAGGCTTGTTCAAGGAACCATCGGAGTTACCTCCAAGTAGGGCAGTAAATCATCAAATTCCATTGATTCCAGGAGTCTCTGCTGTGAATGTTAGAACTTATAGATATGGGGATAGCCAGAAGGATGAGATAGAACGGCAGGTGGCAGATATGCTTGCTTCGGGAATTATACAACCAAGTTATAGTCCATTCTCTAGCCTGGTGTTATTGGTTAGGAAGAAAGACGGTAGCTGGAGGTTTTGTGTGGATTACCGGGAACTTAATCGGGTTACACTAGCTGATTGTTACCCAATTCCTATTATTCATGAATTTCTTGACGAGCTCCACGGGGCGAGATATTTTTCGAAGGTAGATCTTCGATCGGGGTACCACCAAATCAGGATGCGCGAGGAAGATATACCCAAGACAGCTTTTAGAACACATTCGGGCCACTATGAATTTAGGGTGATGCCCTTCGGCCTAACTAATGCACCTACAACATTTCAAGTAGCCATGAATGATCTCTTCCGACCTTTCCTGCGACGGTATGTATTCGTGTTTTTCGATGATATTCTCATTTTTACCAAGAGTTGGCAGCAACATTTACAGCACTTGGGGAGAGTGTTGGAAAGATTGGAGAAGCATCACTTTGTCGTTAACAAGAAGAAGAGTAGCTTTGGTAGAATTGTGGTTGAATATTTGGGCCATTTGGTGTCAGCTCAAGGAGTTGCCATGGATCCCGCAAAAATAGCAAGTGTTTTGCAATGGCCACAACCTAAATCAATCCGAGCAGTGCGTGCCTTCCTTGGCCTCACCGGATACTACAGGCGATTCATCAAGGAATATGGTCATATTGCTCAACCTTTGACTAATCTATTGAAGCAAGACGCTACCTTAAAGTAGACTTGGCCACAGGAGGCTCAAATCGCATTTGAGAAATTAAAGACAACAGTGACGACAGCCCCGATTCTTGCGCTGCCAAATTTTTCTAAGGAGTTTATTATTGAGTGTGACGCTTCGGGAAGTGGGGTGGGGGCTGTCCTCATGCAAGACAACCGCCCTCTTGCTTATTTCAATAAGATGATAGCTCCACCGAATTTGTCAAAGGCCACATATGAGAAGGAACTAATGGCTCTTGTGTTCGCCATCCGCCACTGGAGACCGTATCTTATTAGAAGGAAATTTAAAGTTCGGACTGATCATAGCAACCTCAAACACCTTCAACAGAAAATTACTACTCCAGCACAACAGCATTGGGTGGCTAAACTGTTGGGGTATGATTTCAGCATTGAATATAAACCAAGAGCGATGAATAGAGCTGTTGATTCACTGTCTCGACGAGAGGAAAAGGTGGAGTGTTCTGCCATCTCAGTGCCTAGTTGGATGCAGTGGGAAGATCTTGACAAAGAAACTTAGCATGATGATTTTTATAGGAAGATAAAGGACAAGGTCGTGCAACACCCTTTGGACTATCCTAATTATCGGCTTACTCATGGCCGATTGTTCCATAAAGGGAGAATTGTCCTACCGCCTATCTCATCTTAGATCCCTACGCTGTTTAAGGAGTTCCATGCCACCCCTCAAGGGGGACATTCAGGTGCATACCGTACCTATAGGAGGTTAGCAGAAAATGTGTACTGGTCGGGCATGATGAAGCATGTGCAGAAGTTTGTGGCAGAATATTTGGAGTGTCAGAAAAATAAGCATCGGAGACATCTGGAATTTGAGGAAGGGGAGTCTGTTTTCCTTAAGGTACGATCACACCGACAGAACTCACTTGGTGCCAGAGTTTATAGCAAGTTAGGTCTAAGATATTACGGACCATTTACCATCACCAAGAAGCTCAGCAATGCGGTCTATCGTTTGGCTCTACCAGCAATTTCAAGGATCCACCCAGTCTTCCATATTTCACAATTGAAGAGGGCAGCAGGAACTCATCAAGTCGAAGCGGACCTACCTCCAGATCTTGTGGTTGATGAAGTGCCATTCATTCCTGCTAGCATTCAATCCATCAAAGTTTCAACAGCAGGACAGATTCCTTGTCACCAGCTACTAGTTCAATGGAAAGACAAACATGAGGATGAGGCTACTTGGATGTCTTGCTCAGATTTCCGTGGACAATTCCCTGAATCAAACCTTGTGGACAAGGTTTGTCCATTGGGGGGAGGCAATGATAGCGAGCGAGGGCACTATGGAGGAAATAAACCTTTACTGGTTTATTCTAGAAAGAGGACAGAGACAGAGAATTAGCATAAACGGTTATACGGTTATAACAGAATTGAGAGGCAGGCTAGTTTCTATAGATAGTACAGTGGGGAATGAGGGGGATTTTCATCTTTTTACACAATCATTGTTGTAGTTAGCACTATCGGCATTTGCTGGGACAGAGCTTGAAAACTCTGTAATTTCTTACTTCAGTGTAACAATTTTATTCTCTTCACTCTTTTGGAGCTCCTAATTCATCAGGTTCCATCTTCAATTCATATTAGGTAGTGTTCACTGGCATTCTATAAGAGAGAATAATTTAGGAGACCTTTTTTTTTCTTCCCAACAGAATAAAATATAAAAATAATTAAAAAATGTACTCACTACCAATAATAGAACCACAGGAACCAGAAATAGGTCATAAATGAAGCTGGACTAAAAACAAATTAACAAACTAGGCTGCTAATACCTTGAAATTCTCCTCCGGATTGGGGAATATCAAGAATGGATTAAGTTCTTCTTCAGATGGCTGCACTGGTTTCCCCTCAACAACTTTTTTATCCTACACAAGTTTCAATGTTTAGCAGTATGGAGAAAAAAGAATTAAAGCCTCTTTTCTTCTGCAGAAAAAAATATGAGAAAAGTATGCAAAATGCATATCTAGACCTATCTTAGTTTTCCTTTCTTTTGAGAAAGCCAATGTACGTGTGTGTCAAGGCTGCAAGTAAATGTCCTCATTCTCACCTCAATTTTTGCAGGTTTTTCCTTTTTCTGTTTAGTGGGTTTCTCATTATCCGCTGCAGTCCTTTCACCAAGTAATTCATATAGTTTTGCATCTATGCATTGCTGACAAACAAGAAAAAGATAAACAAATGCAAGTTGACAAACAAGATACGCAAAGATATTCATGGTGATAATAGATAAAATCAAGAAAAACAGGTTCACCTTAACAATTTTTGGATCAGCCCATGGAAGCTTTTTACGAACATTCGCGAACAAATCACCAACTTGAAAAAAGGAAATCAAAGCATCCAGATAAGAACAAAGTAACAGAACATAAATAAGAAAGCATGGGTGCTAAGGTTAAAACAAACACGCACACACAGTCAACGACCCAAAAGATGTAACATAAAGAAAGAATTGATAAATTTTAATGTTCAGCTGAAAATTTCAATGACAACAGAATGACATTGCAAGAACAGAAAACAAGTAAAATACAGTATTGTGCGTTTCATTGAGTAATTAAGCACCCAAAAAGCAATATAAAAAGAAGATTTGCAGAAAAAGGCGAGGTAGACAGGTATCTTAGTAATTAAACACCTACCATTTGTTCGATACCGCAGCTCCAAGATTGATTCCTTACTCAATTCAAATACTTCATTTACAGTCTTTGCTACATCTTCCAAAGAGACTTCCACCCCTGGTTACAAGCACAGAACCCTTATCAGGATAAATCATCGCAAAATTGTGTATGGTCAGCTAAGTAACTGAATCTCCTAACCTTGGCAAATATATTTAATAACTAAATCTCAGTCCATTATTCAAATTTGAATAAAATGAAAATGATGAAACAGAAGAATTTATAGATAATTCCCATGTTAGAGATGGTGAAAGAGAAATATAACATGACTTTCCTGGATCATCTTGACTTGGTCCATTTAAAAAGCTTACTTACCGATACCACAAGCATCTTCAAATTCATTCAACTGGAGACTCTCTGAGGCAGTTGCACACAAAAATGAAAATGCAGCCTCTAGTTGAGCAGTACTCTTAATCTGCAAAGCTTCACAACTAAGTTAGCACTCAAACCCTGGTAATCTTGTCAAATTCAACTGATTAAGGAATAGAATATATAAGCAACCAATAGTAAGAAAATCTCAGTTGGCAACCACAAAATTTTTTTAAAACAGTAATAGTGCATCTCAGACCTTTGAAGAGACAATATATCCAAGCAAAGTAGGCCTGTGGACCAGAGCAATTGGTGGGTATTTCGTGGCAACCTATGTAACATATTTGAAAGAATCAATGTATCAGACGTTTTTGTGCCATAAAAAAAAAAAAGGAAAGAAGGAACAATAACCCCAGAGATCAATAAGATATCAAGCAAAAACAAATATCAAAAGAGACCGTAGACTTCAACCACACAAATAAAAAATAATACGTCATCAAAGTTCATTTTTAGAAGTAGTTTCAGATTGCATGTTAGCAAAATGGCCGCAAGTAATTAAGCTTCACCATCTGGGACGCTTTCAATTACACACAACGCAAAGGTCGTAGATGAAATATCTTACAGTGTAAAGGAGATTTCCAATAGTTCGGTTGCATCCGTCGCTGACACCAGCCTGAAAAATAGATACATAGACCCGCATTGGAATTAGCAATTAATAAAACTAAATCATCTGAGACACAGGACCAAAGAAAAAGAAAAGAGAACTTTGAGGAGTTTCAGCCGCAAAAAAATTCCTTTCTTTAAAATAATGAAACAAAACCCAGAACAGAAAAGAAAATGACGAATCGTCATACCTCGTGAATGACGGCGGTCAGATTGGTGGTGACCTTATTGTTAGCAATAGTGTTACGAGCAGTTCTCTCGTCGAGACCGATCTTGAGAAACAAGTCTATCGAGGAACCTCCGGCGTCGTCCTCCTTCACAACCATTGTAGGGCGAGAGACGGCGGTGACGGAGGATGTGGTGTGTGGATGTCTTAGAGCGGAGAAAAAACAGCTGGCTTAGAAGAATAGGGCATCAGATAAATAAAAAAAAAACTTGTACCTATGTCGGAGTGTGCGTGCGGTGTGATACTAGGGGTTTATGGGAAAGAAGATTGTTATTCTGCCTAGGGATTTATTAGAGTGCTATGTTTGTTTGAGAAAGAGAAATGTTTGAAATGTCTATTTTGGTGTCCTATTTGTCCCTAGTATCAGTAATCAGTATGACTTCCAACATCCCATGTTGTATTCGTCAAAAAAAACTTCCTAATCCATTGTCCGGGAACAAGCAACGAAGAAGGGCGTGGATGGCTAGGGGGTAAAAAAGTAAACACGTATCTTTATGCGGTAATCTAAATCCCAAATTGGTTAACGGTTAAAAGACAAGAATTAAAAAGAAATTATTGCAAATAATTTTTAGTTATATTTACTTTTAATAAATAAAATTTTAACCATAGCATTTATATCAAAATACAAATACTTCTTACCAATGATCAGAATACTGTACCATACTGGCCGAAATCTGGAACCGGTACAGGAACAAAGGTACCGGGAAAAAATTCCGGCCGGTACCAGCTAGTATCATAGATATCGGAAAATTCCGGGTAGTTCTGTAAAATTTAAAAAAAACTAGGGACTAATTTGCAAATAACAAAAAATTAACCCTAAAACTACCCCCCGACCTTCGGCCCACATCTCTTCTCTCTTCTCTGTCGCCCGTCACCCTCCCTCCGTCTGTCGCCCTCCGTCTGTCCCTCCGCCGCCTGAATCTCGCCGGTTGTCTCTCTCACGCCGCGTCGCCGCCTCTCCCTGGTCTGGATCTGGACTCTGGTGGTCTCCTCGAGTCTTCCTCTTCTCGTCTGTCCGTCTGTCATGCTCTAGTGGTCTCGCCACTCGCCTCCGTCGCGTCATCCACGCCGCCTACATACGCTGCCTCCTCCGTCCTCCCTCTGTCGCAACACCGCCGACCCACTGACCCTCCGACAACAACCCAAGTGAAGACCCAATGACCCGAACCCGACGATGTACAAATTTTTTTTGGTGTATATTGACTGGTAAATGGAATTCTTTTGTGTGTTGTGGATTGGATTTGCCGTATATTAGACTATTAGTGTTGATCGGTTGATGAAAATGTTGATAAAAATGTTGTCGGTAGGTGGAGTTATGGAGGGTTGGGTTTGGATGTTGTTGATTTCGGTTCAACCGAAATTGTGATTTGTGATTTTTGTGATTTGTGAGTTATCAACTTTCAACCGAAATTGGAAGTTTGAAATTGAATTTTGGAATTGGATTTTAGCATTTTGCATTTTGGAATTGGAAATTGGAAGTGGATTGGAAATAAAATTTGGAATTGGATTGAAAATTAAATTTAGAATTGGAATTGAATTTTTGAATTGGATTGGAAATTAAATTTGGAATTGGAATTGGATTGTAAATTAAATTTGGGATTAGAATTGGATTTTGGCAATTTGCATTTTGGAATTGGAATTGAATGTTTGAATTGGATTGGAAATTAAATTTGGAATTGGAGTTGGATTTTGGAATTGGATTGTAAATTAAATTTGGGATTGGAATTGGATTTTGGCATTTTTCATTTTGGAATTGGAAATTGGAAGTGAATTAGAAATTAAATTTGAAATGGTGATTTATTGATTATTGAATGGTGGAAATTGGCTTGTGATTTATTATTGTATT
>JANZLX010000211.1:10769133-10786292 GCA_025531955.1 Erythroxylum orinocense | reverse complement strand
CAGTGGGAGTAGTTATCTTGGACTTTCCTAGTGGTCATAGGTTATATTTGGAGGATGTTTATTACATGCCAATGATTTTAAGGAACATGATTTATGTTTTTTGTCTAATAAAATCTAGTTATATTTTGAAAAAGTTGTTTCAATATATGAGAATAAGGATTTTATTTGTGATGTGATAATTAAATAGGGATTGTTCTTTATAAAACTTATAACAGGTTCACTAAACACTACAGAATTGATAAAACCAAGACAATCCAATGTCTCTATCATTAATTCAAAATATCTGTGGCACTTAAAAATGGGTTATATCATTCATAAAAGACTTGATATGTTAGTAAAGGATGTGATCCTTATAGGCTTGGATAATGATCCATTACCCACCTGTGAATTTTATATTAAAGGAAAAATGAAAAAAGCCTCATTTCCTTTTAAAGGAAACAGATCTGAATTCATGTTGGACCTGGTACATACTGATGTGTGTGGGCCTATAACGTACAAGCTAAAGGAGGATTTGAATATTTCATAACCTTTATAGATGATTACTCTAGACATAGCTATTTGTATTCGATGTATAAAAAGAGTGAATCTTTTGAAAAGTTCAAAGAATTCAAAGTTGAAGTTGAGAAGTAGTAAGGCAAGCCATTAAAATAATTTCGATCTGTTCGAGGTGGTGAGTACTTATTTAGAGTGTTCCAGCAATATTTAATTAACAATGGAATTGTTCCAATTTGTCAGCTCCTCGAGTAACTCATCATAATGGTATAGCTGAGAGGAGAAATAGGACTCTATTGGAAATGGTAAGATCAATAATGTCCTACGCTAGCCTTCCATAATAGTTCTAGGGATATACTGTAACATCCCATTATCTGCGGGAAGGGTAGAACACTAAATATAAGTGAACAGTGAGAGTTTAGAAATGCATTTGCATGCTCATGCATATTGTGACATACACATACATGTGAATAATGCACTTTTTGCACATGAAATTACTTGTACATGCATTCATTGACATTCCCGGCATAATTGGTAATAAATGTGCTTGTTTTGAGAATTTTGGGTTATTGGTATTGAAAATTTTTTTGGAGAGTGAAATTGTTGATTTAGTAATTTTGGAGAATTTTAGGAAATTTTTATGAGAATTTCTAGGTGTAATTTTTGGACTAAGAAAAATGCCAAGTGGCAGACCAATTGATAAATGGTAGTAGAATTTCCTGTCAATAGCATTGAATTTTGCTACATGATTTTAGGAATTATTGACAAGTGTCATTCATTGGGAATTGGGTTTAAATAAATTAGTTAAAGAGTGAATTATAGGTGAATACATGGGAATTTGAGATATGGCAAGTGACAAGTGTCACTTGCCAAGTCATGTCTTTTAACCCTCCAAATTGTTTCATTTAATAGATCTTTTTACACTCTCTCACGACACTCATCTTTCAAAAGCTATGGGAGTGTTGTTTTGGGGTCTTCTTCTTCTCTTCTTCGTATATCTCTCTTCTTGTTCATGGGTTGTGTTTTCCTCCAACACCAAGCCTAGCTCCATCATCTCTTAATTGTTTCCTTGCCACCTTGCTCTCTCTCTCTTGCTCACCATAAAAACCAATCTATACCACCTTTGGAGATGATGAACGTGAGTTGTAGGGGAAGTTAGGTATTGGGGATTTTCTTGAAGATCTTAAAGAAATCAAAGCTTAATCAAGTAAGTTTTGCTTTTAATGTCATAGGTATGGTTGATTAAAGTGAAAATGATGATTAACTTGAGTTATGATGTTTTGATTTTGCAAGGTTTATGTTTGTGTTATGGATGATGATGAAGTATGTTCATATCTTGTTTATGTATGTGTAGAATGAGTGATAATTGCATGTAAGAGTATGGAGAGGTTTAGAGATTAAATGATTTTCAAAGGAGTGATTGGATGAGTGTAGAAATTGCTTATGAATGGATATGCCCTGTTTTTAGTTAATGATAAATGATAAATCATGAGTTGCTTGTGAGTGATTTCTTAAGTTGAATTAGGTAGAGAATGATAAGGAAATGTCATGGAGAAGTTGATCTAGGTATAAGAAGGTATAAGGTGAGTTAGAGAAGTAAACATTGAAAATCTGGACAAAATTTTGCAGAAATTGATCTTTGAGTATGCCCCAATGTATTGGCCATAACTGCTTCTATTGTTGCTCAATTGAGATGATTTTTAGTTTGAATGCAACTAGAGATAATTGGCTCCATTTCTTGTGAAGACTTTGAAGTTAAATTTTGTCTTGAAGAGTTCCAAATGTTGGCATGAAGTTAGGAAATTAAGTGTAACAAAAGATGTGAATGAATAGGTATGTTTATGTTTCATGTTGGGTGTATGAAAAAATAGGGATTATGTTTGGGTATGAATGATTTTGAGTGAAACTTGATGTGTATGTGTGTATAATCATGAACATGGAAATGATGAATTTTGAGTATGAAGTGCTTGGTACATAGGAATAAAGTATGTTATGGAAAAAGGGATAGAAAGTTGGGAAGAATAAGATATAGTTGAGTTTGATGAATGAAATGAGTTGAGAATTGACGGTTTAATGTAATCTAATTGATGTGTGTGTTGTTATGAAGTGGTTTTGTGCTAGAAGAAGTGAATTTGAGAAGATTATAGGTGTATTTGATGATGGAATGAAGGTAGGAATCTTGGAAGAGGCTTTGGAAGGGGTTAGGTGTGACATATATCCGTTAAACAGACATTAGGTCCGTTTAACAGAAATTTTCGGGTGTAAAAACACCCTTGGGTCGATGTATGTCTGTTAAACGAACATGGAAGTCTGTTTAACGGACCTTTTCGGGTGAATTGGGGCTGTTTGGTCGATTCATGTCCGTTAAACGGACATGCACCTTCTCGGGATAACTTTGGGAAATCGCGATTTTGACCATTTTTGAGGTAGAATCTCGCTTTATAGTCTTCATTAGGTTGTATATCTCGAAGGCTTCTTTCAAATGGTACAAAAATGAAAGGAATCCGAGGTTTGTAGCAAGAGTTATAGAAATCGCGCCAAACTAGGTTTAGTTTGATTTAAGTCTTAAACTTGGGTGCTTCTTTTGACCATAACTCCATCTCTAGAGCTCCAAATGACTTGGTTCTTGAGGCAATAGGTTCCTAACACATTTTAATATATCTCCAAAAAAAATTGTGATAATTGGAGTTGAATCGAAAGAAGAGTGATCAAAGGAAAGTGTGGGAGACTATTGGCACAGTGTAAAGGGGATTAGTTTTGCTGAGCATTCTTCAATGTTTTGTTTATATATGGACTTATAGGATTCCAAATGATATGGTTTTTGTTTTGGAGTAAAATAGAGAAATAGGTTTATAAATCATATGAAGAATCTGAATCTTGATTTAATCTCTAAGGTTTTCAATTTTTAGATGGAAATTGTGTATAGTACCCTGTTTTGGGATTAGAACAGTCTGAAAGTGTTTGAGGTATATCTCCCAATCTACTAAACCAAATTGAGTGATTTTAGTGTCAATGGAATCGTAAGACATAGAGGAACATTTTTCTAGAAGAGAGTACGATCAAATTATTTCATCTTCACTTTTCAATTTAATGTGAAAAATAGACCTGAAATTGTGACTTAGAAAAAGATGAGTTTTGTTATTAAAAGGATTTTGTGACGGATTAACCCCGGGATTGTCATGAACATGCATTGTACATCTTCCTCATTCATGTGCATTATTAAACACATATAATTATGAAAATTGTGATATATGTGTGTACTATTTGTTATAGAGGAGCAACTTGAACGTTAATCCATAGACGTTGCCGGAACTTCCAGGCACTAGCTTTGGGAGTAGTCGGTGAGTGACATAGACGGTTCTCTCAATTATTATATATTTATTGTGATGAATAATGGTGATTTTGTGATTGATTATGATTATGGATTCCGGACAGAAGGTTCGATGTATTGGGAGCTATGACATAAAAGTGCTACTTGTTTGTGAATCCGAGACCTATGTGTTTGTAATGTGATTGATTGTGACGCATGCATTCCATTCATGAATGCATAAACAGATAATGGCAGTTGTGACCAGAGTAGCCACCGATTAGAGCTGAAAGCTCAACGCGTGAAACCGAGCCTCGAGCTCGAAAGTGATTTAAAGTCATAGGCCCAACGATTAATGAGCTCGGTATCCAAATGGATACGGGACAGTTCAGGCACTCAGTCACAACAACGTAATAATTGGAAAGGGTCTCATAATCATTTCATACTCATTTTTGGTTAATCAATTCAATTGAACAATTTGCTTAGGCTGAGTGAAAATGTGATATTTATGTAAAGTGCAGTATGTGATTATGTGTTATGTGAAATGATGTGTTGCATGAATTGAGCGAACCATCGACGAAGGTTGCCTCACTGAGAGACGACACTAGTTACTGAGTAGCTCCACTACCGTGTAGATTGTGCTTGGAAAAGTGAACTCATGGCTCAAAGGTCGGTCAGCTGGGCTTTTTGGATGACTTAGTTAGATTTTTCACATCTTCCTCTTTCATGTAGTACTTTTGTACTAGATTTTGTTCTTGTACACGTAGTAAAGGTTGGAAAGACACATTGTATACTTTCAATTTTTAGAAATGAAATGAGAAAAAGTTGGTTTTAAAAATATTGTGATTTGTCTTATGATGATGTATAAGTGAATAATGATTGATGCCATATGAGGTGATCGAAATGATAGAACGTAGCTCGCCCTTATCGTAGGTTATGTACCGGAATGACCTCTGGGCGTCCCGGTGCGTACTTTGCAGTAAGGGGGCGCTGCAACACGAGCATCCACTGTCCAAATGCCATTGGTGCAGATTGCTTCTTCCGAGGAAGGAGATCTGCAGTAGATATTATATTTTTCTTAGGTACCTAGATTTTCTTGGGTCCTTTGGAGTTAGTCTTAAAATAATTCACGGAATGATAATAAGATGACTGATGAAATTTCTTCCTATAAGGAACAAAATTCTTTTTAAACTGAGTATTGTTTTTAGCAAACCTTAAACCACTATTATCATTAGGCTGTTTGTATCTTCCTATCATGTCATTCATCTTTCTCGTACTCTCAGCAAATGTTGATAGATAAACTGAAAGAATATTGATCCTTTGTTTCAGCTGAGTGATCTCCTCAAATCTACCTATAGCTACCTTTTTCTTCATATCGTCTACTTGTTTCTTTAGGCAAATGTTTTCTCTCTCTAACACTTGCGTGTTCTTCAAGTTTTCTATAAACGTTTTCTTTAACAATCTATACTACTTAAGTATAGCATTAGAATCTTCTAATAATTCTGAATATGCATCTTATAATTCATTAAAATTAGAGGTTACCTCCTTGTCACTTTCTCTTTCAGCTACCAAGCAAATGTTTGCTTGAATTGATGCCTCTGAATCAGTATCAGATTCGGAAGAATACAAATCTTCCCATGTTGCCATCATGCTCTTCTTATTTTCTCTATTTTTCTTTGGTTTTCTTTTCAGCAATGGACATCCAAACTTGTAGTGTCCAGGTTTATTGCATTCATAGCAAATGAAAAATGTTTTCTCGTTCTTGTCTTCATCTTTGCTATTCTTCTTGAAAGAAAACTCTTTATTTCCTCTTACTTTCTTCTTCCACATGCGTATGATCTTCCTCGAGATAAAAGATAATTCATCATCTTCTTCGCTTGAATCTTGTTCAGATTCACTGGTGTCATCATTCTTGACTTCTTCGATCTTTAATGCCTTTGACGATGAACTTCTGTTTTTCTAAATCTTGTGATTCTTTTGTCTAGCCTTCAATGCTATAGATTTATCTCGTCTGGGTTTATCTTCTGCACCGAGCTCCACTTCATCTATCTTCAAGGATCCAAGCAATTCATCAAGCTTTAATACGCTCAAGTCCTTAGCTTCTTGCACCGTGGGGACTTTAGGTCTCCATCTTTTTGGTAGGTTTCTAAGAATATTTCGAACATGATCCTGATTATCGTAGATTTTGCAAAGAGCTTTAAGTCCATTGACGATAGTTTGAAATCGTCCAAACATCTAATCGATAGACTCATCTTCCTTCATTTTGAACAGCTCATTTTGGTGTTTACAAGAATGCTTATCTTGGATTCCTTCACTTGGTTGGTGCCTTCATGTGCGATGGATAAAGTATCCCACATCTTCTTCGCAGTGTTGCATCCATGGATTTCATCGTATTCACTTCTGCTTATGGCACAACTCAGAAAGAACTTGGCCTTTGAATTTAGCTAGAATCTTGGTTTTTGATCATCTGACCATTTGGTACGTGGAATGGCATTCCCTTCATCATCCATCGGTGTATACGATCCATTCTCTATAATCTCCCAAATGTCAATATGTGTAGATTCAATGAAGAGCCGCATCTTGTCTTTTCAGTAATGGTAATCTTTATCATCAAATGCAGGAGGTCTAGTGACGGAGGCGCCTTCAGCTACGTAAACGTGTGATTCTGCCATGGATCTTTATCCTTACTTTGTAACGGTAGTTCTTGGACACTGAGATCTAATACCAATTGAAGTAAATCACGTGTTAGTATAGACTTTATGTTCAATATACAAAATGCATAAGAAGGGGGGGTGAATTGTGTATCCTTTTTCTAGAATGCAATCCCTTTTTATATTTCTTTGAAAACTAACTTTTTCAAAGTTTATTTGTTGGACCCTGTTTCCGGAATCCATCTCTTAAACAAAATACCATTATACTGAGCATGGTTCATTGCTTAACACAATTTCTCATCCTTCATTAGTTCCTATCATTCTTTTTCCATAACACACCTCACTTATATAAATAACATCAATTCACAATCAAAATAATCATATCGAATCGATAACTTCCTCAAATAAAACTAATTTCAACTTAACCTCGAACATATACGCAAATTCATACATAATCCACTCAACATCATCGATACATAATTCATAATTCCTTAACATCAAAAGAATAGAATTTTACAAGCCCTAAGGCATTCCAAGCCATAATTACAACAATAATCAAAAATCTCAAAAGACAAAAGTTACATGTACTTGAAATCCTTAAATGCGACTAAGGCCTTGTATTATCCAAAACTAACTCAAAATACAACATCAGCAAATTGGGAGTGATGCCTTGACTCGCTTTCACTCCATCTCTTGTTCAAATGCCTGAAGGTGGGGAGGAAAGGGGGGTGAGCTTGGAAGCTCAGTGGGTAACAAGTTTATAAAGAAGAAACAAACAAAAACCTTTTATAAAACTCATTGTCATTGTACATTTTGGAAACCATAATGAGTTCGCATGAAAAATCACCACACTTATTTCTCAAAATTCACAATTCGAACATAAAACTCATAATTATAAATATCAGCACATAACACTCAATTATGCACCATTCATAACTATGCAAAGATGCAATGCACAAATAAATGGCTCGAGAGTTCCGTGGAACAAAACGGATAAACCGAAGTTTAAACCATGAACGAAACGAGTCCGATTTCTCAGGATCTCGTGGCCTCAAGTGGGCAGCTGGGAGAAGGCTATATGTCGACATGCACATGACTAACGAAACGTTCCTCTCTTGCCCAAACAAAGCACATATTCAATTTATGCCCAAATCCTTTCATCAAATGCTCATACTTTCGAGCTTTTCTATCTTTTCATTCATGCAAAATGCTATGATATGTTTCAAGGCAATGCATAAAATGTGTCAATGCATTTCCATACAAAACTCATATATCGAACATATAAAGATTTCTCAAATCATTTGAAAGCAATAAATGCAATAATTATGAAGTTATTTGAAATCATCTTATTCTTTTGATTTAATAGAAAACATTTAAGGCTCATTACTTCTATTATAAACATGGAACCCACCCGAATTCCTTGCTTTGATACATGCTTAAAAGATGCCTCTCCTCTTGATCCTCTTGCCTTTCTTGATTTCCTTTATCAAATACAAAATTCCCATTCAATAGGAATACAATTTGAGGACCCATATATTGCATATTCACTAAGATAAATTCTAAAAACTCAAGCTCTTCCAAAAGTTCAAACATTCGGGTCAATTTTCCATGATCCCCCTAATCAAGTAAATGACAAAATCGGATAATATTCTCTTCTATAAACATGTTCCCCATTGTCTTAAGGTTCTAATGACTCCAAAATCATTTAATTTGGTTCAAAAATGTGGAAGTTATACCCCAAACATATTAGAACTATCCTGAAGCTGACACAATAATTTATACTTAGCTTCCATCCAAAAATTGAAATTCTTATAAACTGAATTACAACTTCATTTCTTCATAAAACTTGTAGTCCTATGTCTCTAATTTCCAACGAATCAAAAATCGCCTCAATCGAACATCTACAGAAAACGTTATGCCCAAAATACTAAAGAATGTCAGTGCTGGAAACTGGACGCTCACCACGACGAGAAGCTGGAGCACGTCGCGACGAGGATGCTGGTGCACGTCGCGACGTGTGCAACCGTAGGTCGCGACATGCAAACCCAAAATTGTCCGAAAGCATGTTTTCTTGGCATTTTCCACCCATACACTTGCCATCTTTCAAATACAACCCATCTTAACCTTAAAACATCATTCTTACTTCATTTCTAAGCTCATTCCAACCCAAAATCATTAACAAAAAACAACATGATCATTAACCCTAATAGATTACACTTTCCTACTTCATTCATCAACAACTTCACACACATATTAAGCTATACTTAGGTTTCATGTAACCAAAAACAAGATAGAATCAACTCATACTTACTTGTTTTACCTTCAAAGTCTTCAAAATCTTCAAGAATTCCAAAACACTAATTTTCCTCTTCTTCTTCCTCTCTTCCACGACACCCTCTTCCTTCTTTCTTCTTTTTATTTTTTTTTCTTCTTTTATACCTTTACTAGTCATCAAATGTCCATAATGCCCTTCTAATGTAAGCCTTAGCCTTTAAACCTTAAGTGATCTTCCTATTTTGCCCTTAATACCAAAGCATGTCTGTGTAGGAAAATGGCCCGATTTTATCCTGGTTCACCCCAAACCATGGGTCTAGTCCACAGGATTCTTTATGAGGTTTCACTATTGTTCTCAAACTGTACAAGTTTTTTTTTCTCTACAGAGCCTCTTCAGGTCTCTTTTACCAAGTATTGTTTTTCTCCCTTAGCCTCTTCAGGCTCTCAGCTTTTCATCTCTCTTACAAGAAAGATATTGCAAGCTTTGTTACAGATAATGATAGCTCTAGTGTTTCGCATAACAAATATAGTGTTAAAAAATTAAGATCAGTATCTAACGTTGCTAACTCAAAATCACCAACTTTTACAGTTTTCGACTTCGTCTTATATTTATAGCCTTCATCTTTAACTGCTTCTTGATAACCGCTTCTTTCTTCTTGTTTCTTGATCGTTGTAGAAACAGTTATTCAGTTGAGTTTTGTAACTAACTCAAACCAATTAACCGTTCGACGTAGTATCAGGCCTTCGTCTTAGTATCGCTTCCATCTTACTTTTGCTTCTGTCTTACTTTTTTTTTGCATCTGTCGTAGTTTTTACTTCCGTCTTAGTTTTTGCTTCTGCCTTAGTTTCTTCTGTCTAACTTTTGCTTATGCTTCCATCTTAGTCTCTTCCATCTTAGTCTCTTCCGTCTCACTTTTACTTCTGCTTCCGTCTTAATTTTGCTTCCGCTTTCGTCTTAGTTCCTTCTACCTTAGTTTTGCTTCTGCTTCCGTCTTAGTTTTTTCCGTCTCACTTTTGCTTCTTCTTCCGTCTTAGTTCTTCCTTCTGAATTTTGCTTCTACTTCCATCTTAGTTTCTTCCATCTTAGTTTTGCTTCTGCTTCCGTCTTAGTTTCTTCCGTCTCACTTTTGCTTTTGCTTCCGTCTTAGTTTCTTTCATCACGCTTTTGCTTCTGCTTCTGTCTTAGTTTCTTCCTTCTGACCAAAATGGTTCACCAATTTCTAATATTATTATTTTTTGTTTTTCCATAAAATTATTGGACGTGAAGTCATTTTGACTTAACAGTAAGGAGAAAGTCAAAAATGCATGTAAGAGAGGATTTTATGTATGAATGAGATAAAGAAAAAGATGATGAATCAATTGGGAAGAATTTATGCACTCAATATTGTAGTTGACTCATTACGAAAGGAGGTAGCCTTGAAAGAGATAAATTCTGGAAAATTGGAGTAAAATTGGTGTTAGTATGTTTGACAATATGCGGAGGAAAGTGCAGGGCACGATAGTGGCCCGACAAAAATAAGTTTCTGTCACGATCATGTTAGGATACCCCAATCATGGGCAAGAACAAAGATAGAAATGTTGTCTAGAATTAATTGGAATTCAAGTATCATTAGCGAATGTTATTAATAGGGGAATTGACATAAATACATCTCTAGATAAGCTGCAATGATTTTGATGGTATATACCAAGGTATTAGAGTAAATGAATTTGCTTAATGCCTTACTGAGCCTTATTATAAAGAATGTTCTAATCATATAAGTTATGGCATAAATTGATCTTATTGGGATATTATAAAACTTGAAATTGATCTTCTAGAGGTACTAAGAATGACTTATAAGTAATCATGGAAAATGGATGATTGATAAGGATTTCATGAGCAGTATCGAGGATAGTATCAAGAAATCTTCTTCTAAAAAAGAATTTCACTAAGATAGGTTCAGTAAACCAGATGATTCAATTCAAGAATGATTAATGAAGGAATAAATCTGAAATGAGTAATTAATGAGTCAAAAGTGAATATTGGAGTCATATCCCTAACGGAGACTCAAGCACAAGAGGTAGAAAATGCTACTGAAAGTGTGTGCATTTTGTTGATGTAAAGTATCCAAATAAGTGATGGATTCTTGAATTTGAGGTGACATTAAGTATAAAAGATACAAATCAGATTTGATGAATGTGTTACCAACATAAGAAATCGAATGAATTGAGAAAATCATTTGAGAAAGTGAGTTAATTGGAAAATTAAGAATAACATGTGATAATACTACTTCACTGAGGAATTATTTACTTAAGTAATTACAAGAATTAATCATAAGAAAAAGGAGTTTTGGGTTATATCTGTTGGAGCTAACAATGCCTCGACAATATTATGGTATTGAAGATTAAAGTTATCCAACCAAAAATTGTATCAATTAGTGACTATGATCATAGATGGTATTTTAAATGTACTCAAAAAGTAAAGAGAATATATTGAATACTAGAGGAAAAATTTGCAAATTGTATGAGTGATGGGAGTACAAAGAGTTTTTGAGGAACTATAACCCTAATGTTAATTATGCCATTTGGATTTGGAGATTTTGTAGTATATATAATAGAGTTTCCCATTAGAGATTAAGATGGAATCTATTACAAATTTATAATGTGAGCTTGTATACATAGAGACAATTAAGCATCATGAGTTGATTATTTGGTATATGATTTAGAACTTGCTGCAATAGAAATTGCTTTGAAAGCTTGGAGATAGTATAGGTACAGAAGCATTTTGGACATATATATGAATACACAGATTAATAAAGATTGAGGTAATTATTGAGTTTGAAAGGGATTAAAAGGATTGTGCAAATGATTATTGCCTAATGTAACTAGAGTTTTGCAATCAAATGCATTGAATAGAAAATTCAATAGTAGAACATCACAAATTTTGATATTGAGGATTTAGAAATTGTGAATTTTATCGAGGAATTGAAAACGAATCCACCTTTCGAGTTAATGATACTTTGTGATTGAATTAAGAAGTAGGTGTACCCGATAAGGAGACGGTTAGAGAAAACAAAAAAAGCAACCGAAGTTGTATGTCCTAGTAGGAATACATCGAAAGGGCAATTGATATCTAAGAATGTAGAACCAAGTGATCACATGTATAAATGGGTGACATTCTTAACTATTGGAGATATGTTTAAAACTTATATTTCAGAGTTTTTAGGAACATGAGATCACTGTATGGTTCTAAGTGACTTTAAGCATAACACTCATTATGACATTGATATTATTAGAATTTTGTTTGAGGCATTATACGACAAAAATGTCATTTGCCCTAACATTGAAATAAAACAGGCCTAAAAATGATTGAAGACCAGAATTGATTCGAGATATTGAAAAGGGTTAAGTGAATTTATAATAAAAATTAAGTGGCTGATGAAAGGCGAATGAATTTGGTGGGTCAACATTGAAGTTATGAAATGTAGTGAGATAGGCTTAAGAGTTAAGTGTATTAAAACCGATGAGAAGTGAAAAAGACGAATTGTCTCTGAGAGTATCACCTTGCCAAGGTATACTCACATTGAGTATAAGATGTGCTCAGATTAGGAAAAAGGATGATCTAAGCCCGATATGAATTGGTCTGTACGAAATTATTATGAGTTAGTGTTACTGATAAATGGATGTCTCATATCAATAATGTGTGTGATATGTGAGTACGCTAAGAATTATTAATATCATTTGACAAAGATGTATTGTCTGTATATGAAGTGAAAATAGTGAGTAATATGAGATATATATTAAGGAACTAGTTAAGAAAGTAAATGACTAAATAAGTGACTAACAGACTGAGTGATTCCATTGACTATAGTCAAGTGCAAGAAAATATTCGAGTGATGATAGTTAAATGGGAAACGAAGAAGCATATGAGGAAATAATACCCCTGCCTTCCTGATCAATCAGATAAGAATTTTGAGGATGAAATTTATTTAAAGAGGTGAGAGTTATAACACCCATTACTTGCGGGGAGGCTAGAATAGTAAATATGAGTGATAAATGAGAGCATAGAGATTCATTTTTTCATGCTCATGCATAATATGACATACACATACACGTGAATAGTGAAAGTTTTACACATGAAAATAATTGTACATGCATTCATGGATAATTCCGGGTATATTTTTGGACTGAATTGTGATATTATTGGAAATTTTGAGAATTTTGATTTTGTTATATTAGAAATATTATTGATTAGTTGAATTATTGTATTTGTGAATTTTGGTGAATTTAGGATTTATTTTTAGAATTTATGGAGAATTATTTATTTTTGTGTAAAATAGAGAACAAGGAATCAAAAAAAATATTTGGAGATATTTGGATTGTAAAGATGAGAGTTGAAGGAATCAATTAAAAAGAAACTTAGTTAGAGCTTAGACTATAGGAAAGTGACAAGTGTTAAGTTGCTTTTATAATTTGTTAGAAGTAAGTTACTGTGATCTGAGAGTTAAAGGCTTAGTGTTATTTCTTAGTTTGCTTCTTTATCATCACTTTCTCTGAATTTCTTCCCATACACAGAGTTTTTCATTAAAAACTTTACAAAAGCTTTCTTTGTTTTCCATAACCCACACCACTTTCCCACTGTTAATTGTTTCTTCTGCCTTAAGAAAAACCATAAGCTGGTCTTTTTATGCAGCGAATACACGATTTTGCATGGAGTTTAGGGCTTTGGGATAGTTGAAGCTCATGGAGATTTTAACAAGTAAGTATTGAGAAAATCTTTTAGAGTTATGGATTTATGAAATGAATTTGATGAATTCATTGTCATCTGCATGAACATGGCGTTTACGTGTATATATTCATGAACACAGCGTTGATGGGTGAAAATATGGATAAAGTGTTATTTTAGTTTTGATGATTATTAATGATCAGGTGATGTGGAAATTATTTTTAGAGTTTGAAATAGCACTAAAATGGGGTATAAGATGAGTGTAGGAAATGAAAGTATGAAAAGGTGATATGCCCTATTTCTTCACTGTGCATGTATGTTTATATGTATATTCATACGTGAGTTGATGAAAGCTTTAGAGATGACCAAGAAAATGGTTTTTGAGTTTAAGAGTAGTTGAAAAATGATGGTATGAGATGGGAATGAGTGTATAAATGAAGTTTGAGAAGAAAATAGTGAATGTGATAAAAAGTTGAAATTTGCAGAAAATGAAAATTGAGAAAATGGATATCTGAATTTTTGATGATCTTGTTAGAACTTGGGGAAATTTACTATTTTAGAGGTAGTGTAAATTGTGGAGAAAGTGTTTAGTGAAGTGGAGTAGATTAGAGATTGAAGTGCTGGTTTTTGAAAAGTGGAAGTTGTCTGAAAATTCTGGGAATGAACAGTGAGAGTTAATTTTTTGATCTAAACTTTGGTGAATTTACTGTACTGATCTAGTTAGATTTTGACAAAATGGTCTTAATGAAAGTTGTATAAATTTTGTTTAGCTTTCCATTGATATAAATTTTGCAATTTTTGGAGTTATGGATCAAAAGTTATGGAGGTTTGAAGTTGAGATGTCGATGGAGAATGCACGACGGTGATTTTTGAGGTTCAAAATGGATTTGCACCATCGTTCATAAGTACGACGGTGACTTTTGAGTATAGCAGAAATGCACCGTCATGCTTGACTTTGGGGTATAGTGAATTTGCACCCTCGTGTTTAAGCACTACTATGCTTTTCAAAATTTCCCTTTTTTTTTGAACAACCTTCATTCTTTTTGTCATAACTTCTTCTCTAGACCTCCAAATGACTTGATTCTTGAACCATTGGATTCTTAAGACATTTTTCTGTCTCTACACAAAAAGTTTTAGCATTATGAATTGATTTATAAAAGCTTGATTGAACGAAAGTGAGAGAATCTGTTGGAATGGTATGAACTGGTGTTGTTTTGCTGAACATACTTCGGTGTTTTGATTGTATCTGGATCTATAGAATTAAAAATGAGGTGATGTTTTCAATTGGAGTAAACTAGAGAAATAGGGATAAAAAACATATGAAAAATTCAAATTTTGATTCAGTCTCTAAGATGTTCAATTTTTGGGTGGAAGTTGTACATAAAAAATTGTTTTTTAGTAAGAACAGTCAGAAAATGTTTGAGGCATTTCTTCCAAATTATTGAACCAAATTGAGTGATTTTGGTGTGAATAGAAACTTAAGACATTGGAAAATAACATTTTAGAAGGAAATGTTGCTAATTCTTCCATTTACCTTATCATATTTATTATGCAAAGTTGACCCATATGTATATTGGAGGAAAAATCTAAAGTGATTCAATGAGAAAGGAATAGAGATTTTAATGGTTTTAATAAGGCATAAACCTAAGTATAAATTATACTTAGATGAGTTTTGATATGAAAATAATTTTGTGATGAATTTGATGGAAAAATACCCAGGATTGTCATGAACATGCATTGTACATATTTCATTTCATACATTTGCATTTTTGAACACTTATAATTGTGCAAATTGTGATATATGTGTATGTTATTTGATTTAGAGGAGTAATTGGAACGTCAACCTCTAGACCTTGATGGCACTTCCAGGTTTTAGCTTCGGGAGCAACTTGTGAGTAACCTAGATGGTTCTACTTAATTATTTGCTATGTTAGATTATGTTTGAATTACTTAATGAATGTGAATTGAATTGTGTTGATTTCTAGACAGACGGTCCGATGATTGTGAAAAGTGATGTGATATTGAAGTGCTGCTTGAATGTGAATGGTATGAACTATGTGTTTCATAATATGGTCGATTGTGATAGATGCATTCCACACATGAATGCACAATCAGATAATGACAGTTGTGGCCAAAGTAGCCACCGATAAGAGCTTAAAGCTCAACGTGTGAAAAGAGCCTCGAGCTCAGAAAGTGATTAAGAGCCTAAGGCTCACTATGTAAAATGAGCCATGTATCCACATCGGATAAGGGACAGTTAGCTGTGAGACTAGTATCCAAAATGGATAGGGACAGTTTAGGCACTTGGTCACAACAACGTAACAATTGGAAAGGAATCTCATGAGCATTTCATATACATTTTGGCAAGTATGTTGATTATTTGAAATGCGTAATTAATTGCTCTTAAATGTAAATGTGATATGTGATACCCATGCAAAAATTCAAATATGTGTATTATATGTTATGTGAATTGTTGTGTTGCATGAATTGAGTGAACCATTGATGATGGTCACCTCACTGAGTTCGCAAAACTCACCCAAAATTTGCAAATATTTTTCAGGATCAGAAGAATACCCGTTAGGCAACAAGAGTATACCAACTAAATGCAAGTGAGAGATAAGGGTCTGGATCAGTTCACGTTTGCATTGTACTTCTCTATTTTTTATACTGAATAATGTATTCAAAATTTTTTTTGCACAATATGTATACAAATTTATTTATGTTGTAATGTAAAGACGTTATGACTAAAGTGTTTTGTATTTGTGAAAGGGCCCAAATGGTTATTGAAAATTATGTTGGTTGTATTGTTATGATTGAAAAATTTTATGAATAAAGTGGGCTTGATTTGAATGTTGATTTCCACAAAAAGGTGTGTATGTTTGTTATTAAAAAAATTATATCGATTTTTGATTAATTGAGTGTTCTAGCATGCCAACCTCACGGGGTAAGGACTCGGATATCACTCATGATGTCGGGTACATGTCGTGCTCGAGTGGGGTGCTACAAGCTGAGTATGAAATGAGGTTCAATGAGTTGATGGGATATGCTACGACTTTGATTCCTACTGAGCAAGACAAGTGTAGGCGGTTTGAATATGGGCTAAATATGGAAATTATAATGAGATTGGCCGTGACCAACTTAAGTAGCTTCACTGAGTTGAGAGATGCTTCAATTTGAATTGAAAATTTATTGAAAGATGAGCAAGGAGTGTATAGGTAGGAGTCCAGGGTGAGGAGGCCTGGTGAATTTCAAGCTGTGTCTAGCAGAAGATCCAGCAAATGCCCAAGTATGCGATCTCAATCATAGTAGAGACAGAGATAATTAGGGTTTAGGCCAAGAGGCGGCTTTAATTACTACGGCAGAGATCAGGTGTCTGGAGCACAAACTTATAGTAGGTAACCACCCTAAATGCCTAACTGTGAGCACTGTGGAAAGAGACATGGTAGTGAATGTTAAACATTATCAAGAGCTTGTTTTTGTTGTGGCTATCTTGAGCACTGAATTAAAGATTATCCTACCATTGTTGGAGCCCAGTTTGGTGTGAGAGGGGGATCAATAACTGAGATGACTACCCAACATAGTTGTTGAGACCCGATCCAGGAACCCGGATCCCAACCGAAAATCGGAAACGAAAACCGAAAAATCAAAAAGCATAATTCTGAATCAAATGCGAATCGAACAACAAAGTGCGGAAAACGGAAAGCTCGAAAAGCAAACAGAATCGAAACAAAGT
>JANZLX010000211.1:10725462-10739770 GCA_025531955.1 Erythroxylum orinocense | reverse complement strand
AAACTTAGTGGATTCTATCCCCGAAAATCATTTTGAACCGTGATAGCCTGCGCCCATTTTCAAGAGGATTTTATCAAATTAGACTTCAATCCAAGTTTTCATTATTTTCAATCTTGCAAAATACCAAAAATATACTTGCCTACAGTTTGCTTTAATTTTAGTTAATTGTTTCAATTTTGATCAACAAACCAAAACCTCCCTCTTTATCAGCTTTAATTGCATTTTTGACCTAGGCTAGCTTTAAAAATCATTTTTCGTCGGTTCTAACAAGAGAGACGACCCGAGGTTTCAGTTTGCTGCAATCTTGGAATTTTATTATTTTGACCGGTTTCCAAGATCGATTCTAGGATCAAACGACAGAGCCGCGATCAATCACTTAAAGTTTATAACATGATTAATGTATGAACACAATAAAACATGAACTAAAACTTTGTACCTTATTGTGTAACATAATCCTTTTTCTTATCATTTGCCTTGAACTATTTCTAAAATTAACTCATTATAACCACTCTAGCCACATACATGTCTGCCTCTAATAGTATCCATATGAATATATTGAGAGAATTTTACGATTGGTGAGAAGTGCTAGCTCCTTTAGAGCTTAAACATATTTATAATAAGTTTAGAAATTTAATTTAAATAAATATAATTTTAGCTAAAATTTAATTAGAATTAGAATTAATTCTAATTAATTACCAATTAGACCCAAATAAGATCTAATGTCTCTTATTGGTCCTTATTTATTAAATATCTCATATTTAATCCTGAAATTTCTAGTCTTTACATTCAAGTCCCGTTTGATTAAAGCACATTTTCTCTCTTCAACCATTCTTTATATAAGACCATTAGGTTCCTAAATATGTTAGCAATGGATATAAATTATAAATCATATTTAGGATTAGATAAATTAAACTCATTTAGTTTTAAATCATATCCATAAATTAAGATTGGCACCTAGTAAGACATCATCACCACTAAAATATTAGGAATATAAAAGTTATTTTGACTACCCTTTTGTATATGATTTTACTATATAATTTGATCCTTTCATCACATGATGTTTCAGTTAGAGGTTTACTCTATTTGAGTCCAATTATATTAGCTCTTTATTATTAGCAATTAGTTTTATTGATGATATTTAAACACTATTTTGAAAGTATCATTCCTCCTTAGCTAAGGATTTCCTAAATAAATAATAATCGAGACCAATGGAATATTCCCCTAATCACTTTAGGGTGATAAATCTTATATTAATCACTTAACTATCTTTATATAGTTCATGCTATATCTAACAACTATCAATTGAGTTCCCCTTGACTATAATGGTCATAAGTAATATTAAAACATAGCAATCCTTATATGAGATATTTTACAGATCTTAAGTCAAATGATTACTTACATAATCCTCATAACGAGAATTTTCATAAACATATAAGCAATGTTTCAAATGGAATTGTCATGTGCAGTAAGCTCAATGAACTTGTTCTTTAATAAGTACCAGCACCTTTATTAAGTATCTCTGCACTTTAGTCTATGAGATTAACTATTTCCTTTAAAAGGAAAAAAACATAACGTGTTAGTCTTTCTACACTCTACTAATGTCTAATCTTAATATAATAATTACTAGGAACAATTAAATGATAATACATAAATGCAAATATGAATCTTATAATTATGATCTCATTTGTAATGTACATTTATTCCGTAGACTTTATCATATACAGTTAAACATGTATAAGATAAAGAATAAATTTAAATAATAATGTCACTAAATTACAACTAACCAATTGTTCATAAGACATTAACCATAATGTTCAAATATTTACAAACATTTTAAACAACTCTCCATATTACCACTAAGACGTATTAATGAAGAAGAGCATGGAAAATCTCTTGGCAATCTATTCAATTCTGATAGGATCAACACTCTAAATGAAGAACCAATCCATAATAGTAAATCGTAATGTTCCGGATATGGAGGAATAGTCAAAATTCCAAGTAATAATGATAATAAAAGACAATTTGTTAAATCCAAAGGTATAAGAAAAGGAAGAGTAGTAAAACTTAAGTTTATAGGAAAAAAGTTTAATTAACTAAAAAACATATTTATCAAAGGATATAGAACACATAGTTCTCATAATATAAATCATGTCATACATATTTGAAAATTTTGATGAAACTGATATGTTGCAAACCTTTGAAACAAATTGATTTCTCCCCCTTGACCTTATTTTGCTTATAGATACCTTTTAATGGTTGATTGTGAGTATTTTAATTATAAACTATATTAGGTAGGAAAAGGACCAATTTATATCCTTTATAATTTCATCAAATACATCCATTATATAACCAAGTGAACGAATAGAATTATTTATCTATTTAATTATTCAACGCGTTTAAACATAATTGGTTAGCCCAATATTTGTTCATACTCATACATTCTTCCGCTTGACATAATTATAAGATAATCATAAAATTAACTATCATAATTTCAAGTTCACAAAAATTAAATCCTAAAATTTTAACATAGTAAGTTTGGATAATAAAATAACAAATGTGTGGTATGACAGGTGTATATTATTTATGCAACATATTTCCTTTCATAGACTATAACATTTGTTACCTATTACTCTAAATCCTTAAATAATATAGACAAATTTCATCATGGTATACAATTATGTCTACTAAACTTTCTCATTAAAATATCAAAACATAAATGAGTATACTATTATAAAATAATAAATTATTAATGTAGAGTTACAAACATATAAATGAGGTTAGAGTGTTAGTATCGTAATAGTAAAATGTCATTTGATAATACAACTATGACCCATTCTATATACATATTCCTCAAATGTCTTTTGATGTAAACCCATAGTTAACATATTTTCTTTCATCATATCAGTATTAGTATGCTTAACACACTCTTTGTTTCTGAATTTTCTCCTTAATGACAATATACTTTAATTCTGTATTTGAAACCTTTCAAATATTTATTATTCTTAGAGAAAAATATTGTAAAATTTCCACAACTTTCTTTTAGTGGCTTGGTAATGGTGTCAACAACCCAAGTCTAAAATAAACATCTATAATCATAATTCATGAAATTATGCCTTAAAAAAAAGATAACCAAATGTGAATTTTCTACTAACGATGGAATAATGATAAACTGTTTAAAACTCTACTATGATATTTCTCCATTTCTTAAAAGAAAAGATAATCAAATGTGAATTTTCTACTATCAGAACATCAAAAAAGATCTAAACCTGAATATCCAATCACTTCTAGATGATTAGATCTTAGTTATTCATTCCTTGTAAGTACGTTAATATTTTTTCTTACAAATTTTTAATGAACAATTCTATGGTTGCTTTGATATCTTCCCAATATTTTAACTGTAAAATTGATATTTGGTTTTGTATAGATTTGCAATTACATTAAAATTCCTATAACCAAAGCATAAGTTGATTCCATATCTATTCATTCTACGTTGTTCTTTGGACATTGCATGAGACTAAATTTGTCCACTTTTTGTATAGGTACAATTCCTGCTGAATACTTTTATGTATTAAATCTCCCTAAAATTCTTTTGGTATAGCTTTTCTGAGATAGTCTAAATAATCTTTATGATAATAACAACAACAACAATTACATTCCAATAGAAGTCCCGCTAAGACGTGAGATACAAGGAGGTCCAGAACTATATAACCTTACCTTAACTAGTAATGAGGCTATTTATGATAGATTCACAGGAAAAAAAAGAAAAAGATTTTTTTTAGAACTATTTGTATAAAACAAAATCCAAAAACATAAAAAAATAACTACATAAAAATAATGGTAAAATAAGAATAAGAATACAAAAATTCAAGATTAAAATAAAAAGATAAAGAAATTAAAAATAGAAAATAATAACAAAAATATTAAAATAATAAAATAAAAATAACAGTAAAAATAAATAAATATGTAAAATATAAATATAAATATAATTAATACAATAAATAGTATAATAAAGATAAAAAGGTAAAGAATAAAAATTAAAAGTAAATAAGTAAATAAATAAATAAAAAGAAGACAAATAAATAAATAAAATAAACAAACAATTGGAAAAAAAATGTTTAGGTTAAGTACGGAAAATTTTAGGCTAAATAATTAATTGGAAGTACTACAGATAAAATGTTTAGGCTAAATATAAGACTTCAAGACTTGAAAGAAAAGGTTTAATGGACTTATAAGAAGGGAATTGCCTCTCTATGTGAGATCCTTTAGTTGTATTCTAGTTCACCAAAGTTTTCTATTGAGGACCAAGTCCTCACTAAGCTCCAGTAGAGTCATATCATTTCACCTCCCCCCAGTTCTTCTTAGTTCTTCATCTTTTTCTCTTATAGTCTTTAAGTACATTCTTCTCATATCTTTTTCTCATTGGGGCATCAAGATTTCTCTTCTTATCATGTCTAAACCACATAAGCCTTATCTTCTTTAATTTTTCATCAATGTTAGTCATTCTTAATTTGTCTCTTAACACTGCATTCCTAACCTTATCTCTTTTAGTAAGGTTGCATATTTAATGGAGGATCCTCATCTCCACCACTATTAACTTCTGACTATACAACTATTTGATGGGCCAACACTCTTCCTCATAAACTATGGCCGAACTAACTACTAAACGGTATAATGTACTTTATAATGAGTGGTATCTTATTGCCACATAAAAATTCTAATGCACCCCTCCATTTAAGCCACCTTTATTTGATATGATGAACTACGTTTTCATCAATCTTACCATTGTTTTGGATGATGGATCCTATGTACTTAAAATACTATTCTTATGGTATAATTTCTAAACTAATCTTTATCTCCACATCGGATGCCACCTTATGGCCCAAAAAGTTATAATCTAAGTACTTAGTCTTAGTTTTACTCATTTTAAAGCCCTTTGACTCTAGCATATGCCTCCAAAGTTGTAGCTTAACATTGATACCCTTTTTTGTCTCATCCACTAAAATAATGTTAATCAGCAAACAACATACACCAAAATGTATCCCTTTGGATATTCTTGCTAAGCTTATCCATTAATATTATAAATAAGAAGGGCTTCAATAAGGAGACTTGGTGTAGCTCAATATCGATAGAAAATGCTTTATATCTCCTCATGTTGTTCTTACCTTATTCTTAACACCTTCAAACATATACCTAACAACTCGTATATCAGTTATAGTAACTCCCTTAACTTCTAAACACCTCAACATAATTTCCGTAGGTACCTTTTCATAAGCCTTCTTTAATTCAAAGAAAATCATATGTAGGTCTTGCTATCTTTTCCTATAATATTCTATTAATCTTCTAAAGAAGTGTATAAATTTTGTCGTGGAGCTTCCTGGCATGAAACCAAGTTGATTCTCTAATATAGATGCCCTTTCTCACTCCGTTCTCAATCACCATCTCCCATAACTTTATGGTATAACTAAGAAGTATGATGCATCTATAGTTGTTACATATTTGGATGTTTCTTTTGTTCTTGTATAGAGGAATCAACATTAAGTCTCAACTAACCAAACATTTTGGTGGACTTAAGGATCATATTAAAAAGCTTGGATAACCAATTAAGACCCTTTTCACCTGGGCTTTTCTAAAGCTCTTTGGGTATCTCATCAGGTCCTATTGCCCTTCCACTCGTCATCTCCCTTAAAACTCCTTTAATTTCTTCTTTTGCAATATACATGCAATAAGTGAAGTTATGATATCTCTCAGATATCCTATCTTTTCTTGATGTAATTTTCAACGAGCACCCGCCTTGCTTTATCTTTTATACGACAAACTTGAATAAAGTCTCTTATTTTCCATTTCTTAGCTCTTACCAACTTAAATATATCCCTTTCTCTATCTTTAGTTTTCAATCGTTAGTATAATTTCTCCTAAGATCTACTTTTGGCTTCTGAGACTATCTTCTTTGCCTTTTTCGTTTCTAGTCTGTATCTTTCTATGTTGACTACCCTCTCTAAATCTGTGATTCTATCCAATATATCTTTATTTGCAAACTTTTTGATATTCACCTTTCTTATACATCTTCTTTCCAACACCAAGACTCCATCTTATTACCCATAGGTCCTTTAGAAACTCCCATGATCTCTTTAGTTGCATTCCTTAAAAGAGTTGTGAATTTCTCCACATCTAGTTAGCATCTCTTTCTAGTTCCCATTCTTCTTCAGGAATTACTTTATCCTTAAGTTGTTCTACTGTATTCCCTTTTGAATTCCACCATTTAACTATAATACACCTTCAAAGACTTCTCTTCTTTCACTAACCTTTAATTATAAGATTTATAACCAACAATTTATGCTGAGTTGGAAAGCAAAAGTTAGGTATCAACTTGTAATCCTTACAACTAGGTTGATTACTCCACCTTTTGAGGAAGTAGTTAGTTTGAGTCTTAGTAGTTTTACTCCTAAAATGAGTTGTTGCTCTTTGTTTTTCTTCAAAAATCAGTTGGCTACCACCAACTCAAATACTACTGCAAAGTCTCACAAAAGTGTCCTACTATCATTCTTATCTCCATACTTAAAACCCCTATGAGCCTGTGAATGCTCTTCTGAGGTTACATCTATATGCCCATTAACGTCTCCTTATAGAATAACTTTCTTGTTAGGGAGAATATGCTAAATCACCTTATCTAGCTCTTCCTATAATTAACACTCAAATTTTCATCCAACCTTACTTGGGTGTAAAAACACATTCCATATTGAAAACAACATCTTTTACCACAATCTTTAAGAACAAAATCAGATAATTTGTCCTATTTACCCCCACAATATGATGTATAAGTTCCTTAATAACCACGTTACCTACACAATTTTGTTGCTTTGAACACCTTGAATACCAAAGTTTGAATCCATTAATCTCTTCTACTTTAGCTCCTATCCACTTTTTTCTCCTGGATGCATGATATATGAATCCTATATTTGTATAAATCTCTACTAGTTCTAATGACTTACCAATAAGGATCTCAATGTTTTTGGAATCTCTCTACAATCTGTCAACATCTTCTCTTCTTCTAACTCAAAACTTACTGAAAAAATAGCCCTTGCTCTATCATCAAAAGTCAAAGCCACGACTTTTATCCTAACACCCTACACAAGCCATAGAAGACAAGCACAAAAAGTCCCTAAATGATAGTAAGATTACTTGGGAAAGGAAATAGTAAATGGACCATTAAAAAATCAAGAAAAGGAAATAAATAACAACTCTTAAAAGAAAGAGAAAAAGCAGCCACAAAAAATATCCAATACAAATAAACAAAGTCTCGGACTTATATAATTAAGTATGAACACCACCATTTTACTCAATCGAGCATAAGTTTATGCACAATAGTTTAAAGAACTCTCATTAACTCGAAAAGGAGAAAAAAGAAAATAATTTCAAAGTGGAATTGAGAAGATTATCAGCCCATCAATAAGCAAAGTAGCAGCTATCATAAACACCTCATAAAGAATTATGATTCAGTTGTAGAGCATAGATTGGAACTACTTATAGTCAATAAAAATACGTAAGCTTGAATTTTAAGATTTGGGTACTATTTTCTTGGCCAAATTACTTACCAATAAGGAAGAATAAAGTTGGATTCTCATAGTTACATCCATAAAATCAAAAGGTCCTAGCTAAATGTAAATGATAAAGCTTGAAAATTTTATTAGAAACCTAACAAAAGATAAAGCCTAAAAGCAACCAATTGATACTAAAACTTAGGATTTATAAGGAAAAGAAAACATATTTCTAGTTTAAAAGTTAGACGGATAAGAGAATAAGAAGAAAGTAATGAAAACATAAAAAATCAATTACTATAACGTACTCTTTAAGAGAAATGGGAAAGAAATCAAAATGAATCACCTTAACAAAGTAAAACATTAAAGAATATTAGGATCTTAATGAAGCACTGCAAATCTCAAACAAGCTTTATACCATAAACACTACAAAGTGAAAGTTAACGGGTGTTATGAAGAAGATAAACTAAAAAAAAGTGGAAGGTAGAGTAAAGTATGGCAATGTTTACAATGTGGAAGTAGAGTCTGGTAGTGATAGTAGTACAAGAGTATCGGGTAAATAGGGTTTACTTGGTTTTCAAGAAAGTGATGGAGAGAGGAGAAAATTTTAAATAGAAAATCCAAAGGTGTGTAGAGAAGTAGCTGATCAAGATCTTGAAAACTTAACAAAAAGAAAAAGAAATAAACTCCTCCAAATTTGGTGACAAGAAAACCGTAGAAGTTAAAGAACCAAATTCACTGATCTCGAAATTATACTTCACTAAAACTAGTACAAGAAAAATCGAATCATAATTAAAAGAACAGAATCAAGTTTAAATGGATTAGTGCTCCTAAAACATAAATTAAAAGAAAGTATGTAGGAAAGAGCAATATTACGAGTAAGTAAACAACAGACAAAAAACTGAAAAACATAGAAACTTTATTTTTACCAGAAAAATTGAGACTTTCCTTTACCTAGATCCCAAAAGATCTTTTTCCTTACAGGGAAGAGCAATTGACTTCATAACAATAACTTGTAGACATGTGAAGAAGACAAAGAGTAGAGAGAGAGAGATAGAAAATCCATCACAAAGATTTTCAATTCATATTACATAGGACACCTCTTTATCTTTCATTTCAAAATTTTTAGAGATTTAATCTTTTGTCTCACATAACATACTCAAATTATTAGAAGCAAGTAAGATATCATCAACTAGTAGGACTAAGAAGACAAACTTACTCCCATTAATCTTTTGATATATAAACTAATTAATAATATTTTCTTAGAAACTAAAAGATGTTATAATATTATTGAAATTAAGATACCATTGTCGAGAAATTTATTTAAGACTACATATTAAGTTTACACACCATTTATTTTGTTAATAAAACCTTCAAATTGGTCCACAAATACTTCCTCCTTAAGATCCCTATCAAAAAGGTTGTTTTCATATCCATTTGGTGTAGTCTAAATCTTATTAAGTCACTAATGCCATTATAATAATGAGTCTTTATTTGACATAAGTGAAAATGTCTCTTTATAGTTGACACCTACTTTCTAAGTATAACCCTTGGCAATAATTTTAAGCTTTATATTGTTCAAATTTTCCATTTGATTTGCGTTTAGTTTTAAAAAGTCATTTACACCTAACTCATTTAGAATCTTCTAGCAATTCAATGAAATCCCAAACTTTATTATCATCTATGAACTTTAAATCATTTTTCATGTCACTAATCCATTTTTCAAACTCTACATATTTTATAGCTTACAAAAATGAAACTAAATCTTTATTAATTCCAATATCATCATTTGAGTCTTATAAATAAACCAACTAATCACTTAAAATAGCTAACTCTTTTTTCTTTGAAATCTTCTCAAATGTTATTTCTTGTGGTTCATATATGATAGGTGGTTCTGAGTTAGTTTCTTATAGGTGTGATCCTTCATTCAAATAATGTTTAATATTGTCTAATTTTTCCTTAATTAACCGAAAAATAATGGGAGAGACTGTGGATGAAGAAGCTTTTACGGATAAAGGAACATTATATTTTATCTTTCATTACTCCCATTAACTTTACCATTCTTAATGAATATGGTATGGATAATTTCCACAATTCTAAAACTATGATTTAGGCAATATAAATTAAATCCTTTAGTTTTCTTTGGGTAACCTATAAAGTAGCCATTAACTTTTAAGAATCTAATTTCCTTTCATTTGGATTATAGATTCTTACCTCTATTAGGCAACCCCAAACATACATATTTTTTAAACTAGGTCTACTTTCAGCCTATAATTCAAATGGTGTTTTTGGAACTATCTTACTAGGGACCCTATTTGATTAATACATAGCATTTTTAATGGCACACATTTATATAGACTTAAGTAGTGAAGAGTTTATTATCATTCTCTTAACTATATCTATTAATGTCCTATTATGCTTTTCTCTCACTCCATTTCATTAAGATATGGCTAGCATAATAGATTGCGAAAATATGTCATGTCTGCCAAGTAAATTTAAAAAGGGACATGGACATTGTTTTGATTCATCACGTTTCCTATAGTATTCACTACTATATTAGATCTTACAATTTTCACCTTTTTGTCTAATTACATTTCAATCTTAGATGTGTATATCTCAAGTGCACCCATTATTTAAAGGCATCCACTCTTTGAGATTTTCCTTAAGTAAATAAACATAACCATATCATGAGAAGTCAATGATAAGAAAAGAAATATTTTTTTTCTATTAAAAGATGGGACATTAAAAGGTCTACAAACATTAATGTGTATAATCTAATCAAATGGTTCAAATCATTGTAGATCATAGATTAATTGAAATGTAAAATGTCTTTTGAAGACTTCAAATCTATTCGTTATGTTGGGAGAAAAATAACACAATTCTCTAAAAATACAACCGAATATCAATGCCAAGAAATAACTCTTCAAATTGTAGCAGTAGAACAATACGAGAATAAGAAACTAAACTATGAAACAAACACCAAGATTTAACATGAAAAGCCCTCCAATGAAGAGGAAAAAACCACGGGACAAATTGACAAATAAATCCACTAAACTTAATAAGGATTTGTAGAAAAAGTTGATCTCTCACCCCCCTCCCCCCAATAACAATTTGTTGCACAAAGTTTCATGATTGAAACCAAAGTTGTTATCACAATCAACAAACCCTCAAACAAATCCCAAAAACAATCAAACAAGGATAAAAATCTAACCCTCTTTGCCCTCTCTCTATTCTTTTCTCACTTTTGGACGTTGTGACAACACTCACTATCTCTTCTCTATCTCATGTATAAAGTAAGGCTCTAATAAGCTATTTATAGGCTCCTAAGACTTACCATTCAAAATCCTAATTGAACTGAACTAACTAGATCACATCTTATCCTCATTAGATTACATCATATTATCCAATAAGATAACATCCCTATATAAATAGGAATCTATCTTATAGGACTTAACTTTATCATACTAACAAGATAAATATTATATTTAACTAGGGGTGATACATCCCTATTTACGAAGAACTTAACTATCTTTAGATGATCCACCCATACGATCTTTGTTTTTTATAGTTGATGTCTATCTACTGTAATCTTATCCGCTACACCATCTAAGATCCAAAAAACGGGTTGGCTACTCAACAATCTCCCCCTCTAGCCCAAATATACGAAGACATGTTATTCTTCATTATCTACTTAAGATTTATCTCGACAAGTCTACTGTAAATCTCATGCTTGTTTATGGGAAACAATTTAGTTAGCATATCAGCAACATTCAAATCTGTATAAATCTTCTTCAACATTAATTATTGCTCTTCTATCATGGACCTCAATAAATGATATTTGACATCTTCATAAAATGAAACCTCTTTCACATCCTTAGGCTCCCCCTCAGCAGTAAGTAAAACAAGTACTCAAAACTTAGATACCTTTTAGAAAGTCTTTTCTTCCTTGTCGACTTTCAAAACTACGTTTTATCAGCTATTGTATCCCATTGCCCCCTACTCATTATCCTCGATAAGACCATAGATATCTGAATGGGTCAACTCTAATAACTCTAATTTCTTTGTAAATCTTCTCTTAAAAGAGACTTTATGCTACTTTCCAGTCAAACAATGATCGCAAGGATTAAGCAGTTGTGAGTTCTTAACTGGGACATGGGATTTTTTAGATAGCTACTTTAATCCCTTCTCACTCATCTGTCTCAATTGTCAATGCCACAGATTTGGTGAAGATTCCTCTTTGGTTGTTTATAGTTATCCATCACCACACACCTTAAAGTATGTCTTATACAGTAAGAAACAAAACTGTCCTCGGGTTACCATCATTATGCCTCTGGATAATTTCCACTTCCTATCCCTAAAAATGTACTTAAATACTTTTTGATCTAACACATTCACTGATAAGAGGTTTAGCTTAAATCTAGGATGTGTCAAACATCTCTCAAGGTCAGTAAGTATCTGACATTTATTTGAACCCAGATATCACTTATACTAACTATCTTGGCGGAGCTTTGATTTTCCATCTTGACGCTCCCAAAATCTCGGCTCTTATATCTTGAGAAGTACTCTTTCTTTAGAACATAATGATAAGATGCTCCCGTGTTGATTAACCATTTTGAACCAACATTGTTGACATGGAAGCATTCACTAGTTGAACAAACTAGTGTCACTTCATCATCCGTACTTGAAATAATTACAATTGTTACTCTTATCATCATAATCATCCTCATCCTGATAAGCTTCCTTTTTTTGATCCTACTTCCACATATAACAGAACTTTTTAATGTGTCCTGACTTATCACAATAGTAGCACATCTTTACATATTTGTCACCTTTAGACTTTGAACTATTTTCAGACTTGTCATGACCATTGGGCACTCTACTTTTGTTCCTCCCCTTGGTTTCTATCATGAAAGCCTGCATGTTGTCAACTTTAATTTCGTTTCTTCTAATTTCTTCATTAAACATATACTCTTTGATTACATCCAAAAAGAGCACACCTTCAAGAGCTGAGTTGCTAATCGTCACCACTAGTGTTTCCCAGCTATCCAGTAATGAACTCAACAAGAACAAAACTTGGAATTCATCATCAAGAATGGTCTTCATTATAGTCAGCATGTTGATTATGCCCTGGAAATTACTTAGATGCTCCGACACTAATTTTCCAACCTTCAACTTCAAGTTCATAAGCATCTTAATTAGAGAAGCCTTGTTGTGAGCAATTTTCCTTTCATATAGACCTTCTAATTTCTTCCATAGCTTAAAAGGATATGTTTCTTGGGACACATGGTTGAATATGCTAACATCAATCCATTGTTTATAATGCCTAAAGTTTTTCGCTTTATCTTTTCTTTTTTCTGTCCGACATCTTTTGCAGTTTTGAATGAATATCATCCTTCATACCTCTATCCACATTAATAGGATCAAAGCGATCCCTGCAATACAGAAGGTCCTTTATCATAGGCCTCCAAATCAAGTAATTTGATGACGTTAACTTGACCATAGAGTTGCTTACACCTTCTCTTATGATGGCTTTGATACCACTTTTTGGGAGAAAAATAACATAACTTTCTAAAAAGTCAACCAATATCAACAACAAGAAACAACTTTTCAAATTACAGCAGCAGAATAATACGGGAATAAGAAACTAAACGATTAAACAAACATCAAGATTTAACATGAAAAACTCTCCAATGTAGAGAAAAAAATCACTAGACAAACTAACAAATAAATCCACTAAACTCAATAAGGATTTATAGAAAAGTCAATCTCTCATCCCCCACGATAACAAGTTGTCTCACAAAGTTTCAGGATTAAAATCAAAGTTGATATTAGAATCAACAATCCCTCAAACTAATCCCAAAAACAATGAAACAAAGATAAGAATCTAACCCTCTTTGCCCTCTCTCTATTTTTTTTCCTCATTTTTGGATGTTGTGACAGCACTCAGTATCTCTTCTCTATCTCATGTATGGAGCAAGGCTCTAATGAGCTATTTATAGGCTCCTCTAATTTACAATTCAGAATCCGAACTGAACTAAATTAACTAGATCACATCTTATCCTAAACAGATTAAATCACATTATTCAATAAGATAATATCCATATCTAAATAGAATTATATCTGATAGGATTTATCTACATCACTATTAACAAGATAAGAGATTGTATTTAACTAGGATTGATTCATCCCTATCCGCGAAGATCTTCGCTATCTTTAGATGATTCTTCCACATGATCTTATCTTTTAGAGTTGATGACTATCTACTATAATCTTGTTTACTACATCATCCAAAATCTCAAAATAAGGTTGGATACTCAACACGTTAGTGCTTTGCAAATGCATTCAAGTTTCACAAAAAAGCTTATTATCATGCTCGAGGTACAGTACACTCTCCTGAGAACCCACTTCACTGCAACTTTTATGATCCCATTTTGGGTATGCGTATGCTTACTGTTGGAAAATCCCTTAGGATTGCAGATTCTTGATTTTAGGAATCAATTTAGAGATATTGATTTGATTTCTATCAAATAAATTAGATTTTATTTTATGTTGATTTAGATTAGATGTTATCTGTTTTTGAATTTTAGTTAGAAAAAAACTCTATAAATTGACAAGTTTTTATTCAATAAAACAACGGTGTTAAAACGGTGTTCTACGACAAAACCTTTGCTTTCTCTTCTCTTTCACTTATTATGTTTTAGCCCTATAAAAACAACATGGTATTAGAGCCTTTTTTCTTGAGGGACCTGTGAGATGAGCGAAACCAAAACACA
>JANZLX010000211.1:10632421-10649767 GCA_025531955.1 Erythroxylum orinocense | reverse complement strand
GGATTGGCATCCCGGGGATGCTGAGAGTGGGGATGGGAATTAATTTCAGCGTTATCCTCCAAGGCTACGCTCTGCTCTTCTTGATTCTGATTTTGAGGCTGTAGGTGATCATTCGGGTGTGAAGACTATATGCGAGAATCGAGATGTGCTGGTGGGAGAACGGCAGGTAACTGCAAAACCATCCGTTGCAGTGCAAGTGTCGTGACGGCGACAATATCAGGGTTGGCTGCTGCCATCTGACTGATCTATGTAGTTCTGGGCGTGGTGCCCGGACGTCGGGCCCCACGGGGGCGCCAAATGGTTCAGCCTGATTCTGCTGGAGTTGAACGTCGTTGATAGGATCCATGATCGGTGCGACTCTAGCTACGGAATACCTGCAAAACAAACAATGGCGGGCCGGGGGTTGATTTCCGAGAGGCCCCTCCGACGCTCAAGTCAGTCTTTCTGTGAGGGTTTTGATTATAACCAGTAGGCAAACTAGGATTGTAGTGACATACCTGAATCAGAGAGGAATAGTACCTTATATACCTATGATTACTACTAGGTTTAGGTCTTTACGTAGATCATTGTGTTTGCATGGGAATCTAACACCTGATAGGCCGGATGGGCCGTGGACGTTTGGAGTTGGGCCTGGACCTAGCACAGCCGACCCAACCAATTAGAATTCCTTATAAGTAAGCCTCTAAGCACTAGCTTTTGTTATCTTGAGTTCTCTTCATTAGTTAACATTATCATTTTCATTAATTTATTAGTTTAATTACTTTTTTCTAAAATTCCATTTATTTAATTTTGTTTTTTTGGCTATAAAATGTAGTAGCTATAGTCTTTGTAGGATCAATACTCTAAAATATTCTAGGTTTTATAAGTTGTTACAATCCAGTCTATACACTTGTAGATAGATTCAATCATTTAGTTTTGCAGAAAAGTATTGATTAAGTAACTGAAACAATTTTGCTAATTGAAGCCATGTCGGTTGGCACATCAGCTAGTCAATGTTCAAAGTGTAAAAATCACCCAGTCTATCCAATTTTGAACACTCTATTAGTTATCGATATTAATCATTTTAACTAATCAATGTCTTATAGAAAATATATTCAAATCTTTAATTTTTCAAGTATTTCCAAAGATTAAACATGACACCTTTGATCATTTGAAAAAAAATCCCATTTTATTTAAAGATCGTGATGTTTTCCAGTGTTGATTATAAAAGAATTTATGCATTATGCCTAAAACTTAAATAATTATACAATATTTATGCCGCTAGACCATTGGAAAGAGTAATTTAAGGATTATAAGAAATTTTCATTGATTGAATTACAGATTATGTACCTATTTCTTAAATGCGTTTCACTTTACTCATTTTTTTGATTTCCTGCTTTATTTAACTAACTTTTTAAATCACTTTTGCATTTCTATTGAACTTTATCTTTTTCATATATTACTTGAGTCTATGACAACTGACTTACTACTGTCACCAAAAATAAATTGACTAATTAGTAAGGACTTTACATAGTTAAACTAAACATTTTGATTTTGTTTGATGCATTTAATAGTTTATATAAAGAAATTTATTTTATAAATAAATAAATAATAAATGAAACTAAAACTAAAACTAAAATTTCACCTAAAAGAAAGTATGTCAAAAAAATAATGAAGTCTTACAAAAATATTTTTAAGTATTTAAATTAAACTTCACGTCAATATATTTTCCATCTAATTCAACTAAAATATTTGAGTTAGCCAACTGAAAAAATATATATAGTATTGGTTAAAACAATAAAGGTCATCATATTTGTCAATGAGTAAAAGTCAATTGAATCCCTAACTTTTTTTTACCAATTAAGACCTTAAACACTTTTGATTTATTCAATTAAGTGTATATATAAGTCAAAACTAATGAAAGTGACTATTGGATATAAGATCACACGAATATCACAAATTTCTATTGGAATGTTTGAGAAAAGTCACATTAATAAAATTCCCTAATTTATCAAATCCTTAAATTCTTTAAATGTCCATACTTTAAAATTACAATTCTTCCTCCCCATTTATTTAGGCAAGTTTTTTAATTGAAAGAGTATGAATTTGTTAGCATTTGAGCTAAGGAACTATATCTCAATATCATTTAACCTTTCGAAAATCTTTTTTAAGGTCTTTATTCTCACAATCAATCTCATTATTCACTACCAAAATCATAATTCTAAGTTCAAACCTTTCCTATTGAAGAAGAAATTTTATTGAAATTGGGTTTGCAAATAAAAGAGAAAAGAATTCAAGAATTTAATATATTTTAAAATTAATTAGATCTTAGCAATTAAGAAATTGACTTTAAGATTTGATAAATTTGATGTTTAGCTAGTGACTCTTCATAATATGAGTCTTCGAAATGTCAATAGGTACATGTGATATCTATGTTAGGGCTCCTTTACACTTCCCTTGGCTGGCTTATTGCGCACTTGTAATTCCTTAGGTTTTATTTGCTTGCCTGCTTAAGGGGTGGCTTTTGCGTTTTGTTTACCTTGGTTTTGCTTGCTTGCGATTGTTGTTTAATCTTGATTTGTGCCTCTCGTCGCACTTGTACTGAACGCTATGTACATATTCTTTTGATTTTTCAAAAAAAAAGAATATACTGATCATGTATCTACTTATTTCTTTTATTAGTTTTGATTGGCAAAAAGGTTTAATTAATTGAATTAAAAATATTTAGATTTTTAGTTGATGAAAAAAAAATAAGAATACAATGGTCTAAATGGATGAATAAGTATTAACAAATATGATATCCTAAAAAAATAAAACTTGAAATAATTTAAATCCTAAGTTTTTTTTTAATTCGTATTATGTAATAAATTTAAATGATAACCTTCCCACCAAAATTATTGTTAAACAAATTGATTAATAATATGGTATAACAATGAAAAGAAAATATATTAGATCGTATTTCAAAAATTTTTAAATATATGAGTTATAGGTACACATAATTTAGAAGATTTCAAAATATCCATTTATCCCTTTGGGTTAATTATAAAAAAATTAAACTTTATTCAATCTTATATTTATAGTCCAAGCTTAAAAAAGGGACAATTAAATACTTAAATTTTTAATTTTTTCAATTTTAATACAGCATTAATTTCTTCGTTAAATTCACTTATGTAACTTATCACGTGTTTGAGGAACTCTCAGTAGACGTCGTTCAATACATGTTAGATTAATTAACTGAGATTAACGTAATTTAGTTAAAGGTACATATTAAAGAAAACTAAAATGTCAAAAAAAAAAGAAAACTAAAATGATGTAGTTTTGATATTCAATCCCTAAGCATTGCCCACGTGCTTGTGCTTTTGAAATTGCTGCTTCCTTTTACTTATGAAATCGTTGTTGCTACCGTCCGTCTTTAATAGTTGTCCTAGTCCTTTCATATACTCATAATTCTTTTATGTTACACGAACACGATATTCTCTCCTTTCTCTATATGAGCATTTTATAATAGAAATATATACCAGAAATTAAAATTGTAATTTAGATGTGTGATCAGATTAAAGAAAGGTAATTTAATAAATGGAAACGAGCTTCAAAAGAGTAAATACAACAATCCTTAACTATTACTATCTGAGGACCTCATCACGGCCATACTAGATACATGTCTAACAAACACTGGTAGGCGAAGTCCTTTAGTCAATAGATTGGCTAACTTCTCCTCGGTCCTGATATGCTCCACTTCAGTGTCACTTTTCTGAATCAACTCCTTTATGATTAAGTATTTGACTTCTAAATGCTTAAACCCAGTGATATTCTTATTGTTGTTACTAAACAATACTGCATCAAGATTATCACAGTACAATCGAATGAGTCTAGCTACCAAATCTACCACAGACAATTCAGAAATCAAGTTTTTGAGTCAAACTGCCTGTGAAGCAATTTCATAGCATACAATAAACTCTGCATGCATGGTCGAGGAAGTTACCAATGTCTGCTTGACACTCGTCCACGATACTGCACCATCTATCAACATAAAAATATACCCTAAAGTGGATTTGCAATCATCCAGACATATAGCAAAATCAGAATTTATATACCCTGTGAGGTTTAAATCGTTGACCGTCCTATATGTCAACATATAATCATTGGTACCCTTAGGTGTTTCAACACTCACTTAACTGCATTCTAGTAGTCTACACCTGGGTTAGCTAGATATCGACCAAGTAGTCCAACAGCAAATGCAATGTAAGAATCATCTATAAACATTAGAAAATATCTAGCATTACATTATAGGGTTCACTAATGTCCGTATGTATAAATTCTAACAGACCAGAAGCACAAATTGACCCCTTCTTCTTTATCTTGGTCAACTTACCTCTACAACGGTCAACATATATTTCCAGATTACCGAAGTCTAAAGTTGGGAGAATGTTATCCTTTATCAATCTCTCAACCCTTTCTCTAGAAATGTAGCCCAGGCATTTACACCACCATATGTATGACGTTTACTTAATCAGAGGTCTCTTACAAGTCACAAGTTTGACAATGTAAGAAGAAGCATACATTTCATTAGGGGTATGACACATTCTATATAATTCGTAGGATAAGAAGGCAGTTATGATATATTTTGCATTGATAAAAATATTTACAACTGAAGTATCAAATACAAGACGACAACTTTTTTTAATCCAAAACTGACACAGAGATCAGATTCCATCTAAAAGATGATATATACAATGTGTCCCGTAAAACCAATGCAAACCCCGTATCAAGGTTTAAACCTACATGCCCTATATACAAAACTTTCACTTCATTACTATCGACCATCAACTTCTCCCCTTCTTTAGTCAATCTTTTGGTGGATCTGAACCCCTGCATTGTGGAAGCAACATGATTAGAAGCTCCACTATCTAGCCACCACTTGGTGTGGCCTTAGCTAAGTTAGATTCATGAATCATATAGGGCGAGGAGTTACCTGATAGTTCCTGTTTGACTTTCCAAAGTTTATGCTTCTGGTAGTCAGACTTCCTATGCCCCTCTTATTACAGAAGAAGCATCTCATGTTCTTCAAGTTATATGGATCCTTAGTAATGCTAGATTGTTTAGTCTGAATGTTCGAAGAGGGTTTAAATTTCTTACCCTTACCCATTTGGGGTTTCGCCTTTCCATTGCCTTTGGCTGCTGCATACAAGGCTGTATGAGAAGAACTCTTCAACTTCTCCTTTGTTGCAACACACCAATAAATTAAAACATTAATGTCCTAAGCCTTATCTTGAGAGATATATAATGTTACCAGCATCTCAAACTCTCATGAGAGAGTGTTAAGGCCTGATACACAATCAGTATGCTAAGACTAGGCACATTCAACGCTTTCAGTTTACTTTAAAGGTAAACCATTTTGATAATATACTCGCTGATGTCGCCTTCTCATGTGTACCTCATGGAGAACAGCTCTTTAATCAAGGTACTGTGCTCCGCATAGGATGACACCTTGTACCTCTAAGAAACACTGTCTATAAACTTCTTCACTATGTTTGTGTCCAGTAATCCACTTAGCAAATTATCCAGGATCGACCTCTTGATGGTCAAATAACACATCTTATTTGACCACTCCCATATTGCTTTAGCCGCCTTATCAGCTTCTAAGTTGATATCTGTAAGTAGAGAAGGTCTCTTTACAAGCATCGCCATACTGATGTCAGTCATCTCTACAGCAAACTCAACATCCTTTTTCTACTTCTTGAAATTGAAACCGGTCAAGGTCTTAATAGTGACAACATTGTTGTTTATAGAAAAGATGACTACAAAACAGAAAAGACAACGTAAAGATCAGTATAAATGCAAGATAACAACAATAATTAAAGCATTAAAACAGTATTTGTACCAAGAATCCGATCACATATATTATAAAATACCTTTGGCCAAAATGCATAATATATACAATTAGACTTTCACATAAAAGCGATCAGACTACAAACCATCAACTCTCATGACACTATCACCTTTGGACGAATAGATCATTTAAGCAATGATTTTCCTCTATCTTATTCCTTTTATGCACATCTTAAAATCCTATATAAGGCCAACACTTTTTGGCAAAATAATCAAATATAAAACCAGAGACATCCCCAACATGTAAGCATAACAATCCAATATAGGCCACTTTGGTAACTACTTCCTTACCAGTACACTGAAAACTCCACAAACACAAGGGATATATCCTTATGTCTTTCTCACATTCTATATAGGCATACCGTATATGAAAACGTATCAACAAATGCGAAAACCAAACGCACATTCAAATTGTCACATACAAGTGTTGAAAACATTGTTTTTAAACTTTATTTGAGACTTTTATCTTAAAAAATCTCAATCAGAATGACTATCGTGCTTTTTCGAACATCAAACCTACCACACGAGATACAAAACCTTAAGTGTCTCCCTTATGTACAATTCAAGGCAAGAAAATTCTCTCAAAAATAACTTTAAAATGCTTTAAAACCTTTTACAGAATCATATTACCAACATGATTAATTCAAAAAATTGAAAAAATCACTTTATAAATTCCCCGACTTTGAAACTAACCTAAAATACCTCTAACACCTTTGCAGAAATTCTGAAACTTTCAAAAAAAAATTTTTGAGTGCTGACGTTAGCAGTACTATAGCGCTAACATTTGCTGAGGTAACAACTACTCGTGGGAACGGAGGCGTGTTCGATGCAGGCACACCCGGTTGACACACTTCAGAGGCATCTGGCGAGTGCAACGCATGCTCCCCGATGCATGATGATTACTGTTACACTCGCCACCATATGTAGATGAGCCTCTACTGTATGGTGCACTACACGAGCTACCATGTGTTGGGACAGGTGGTAAGCGCGTGTGACGCACACACCTGCGCATCCCTGCCAGTTGGAGCCCAACCACCTTTAGGCAGTTATTATAGAATCGTCGGGCACGTTCACTGCAATCGTCCTCTAACAAGAGGGTGATTTTCGGCTATCCTGGAGCCTTTTTTTTGCACTTTATGGCTCGTTTTTGACTTGTTGTTCATGGCTAACCTCATGTACTCCTCTTTCACGTATCCATACAGGTGAAAAAAATAAAAGAACGAATCAAAAACAATAAAAAACCCTAATGGATAAAAACAAAAAAAAATCGTTTTTAACCACCGAATCACGCAATCGTTTTGATACCACATGTAACATATAGCATGAACCTTATTACGTGTTATGTATCGTTCATGAAAGGGAAATAAACAAAAGAAATACAGAATACCTGATTTCGATTTCATTCCAACTTCTAAGGTGGTTTTTGAGGCTGAAACGAGTTCCAATCTTTCGGGTGCTTCACAGAAATCCTTCACCGACACATGCTTAATATCTATTTACAGTTTTTTCAAAACGTAAGCTTTCTTAATAGATCAGAGAATTTGTATGCTTATGAATGGTATGAACAACTACAGGAGACCTTAACCTTTATATATGGCTTTCGTATTACAGGTTTGATATGGGTTCGATCCACACTAATCTAGATCTATTTTTCTCCTGAACTTTGACCTATTAACTTAGATCATTTATTGACCACTTTATTATCTTTATACAAATCAAATTATTGAAAAACTGAAAAATTCAATTAAATGTTTCCTAACTTTACGAGAAAAGTCAAAATTATGAAACATATCTTTCTTTTCTTGCTCTTGTATCATATCTTTCTTTTCTTGCTCTTGTATTTGTCGTCGTGCTCCTGTCTGTGTTGTTTTCTAGTTCATATTTGCACTTTTTTTTTCTTTCTTATTTCTGTTTATCTCAATCATTTGCTCATGGTTGTTCTTGGTCTCCAAGTTCATTCATCGTGTCTCTCATGTCCATTCTTTTCTGTCCCTTAGTTGTTCATCGTCTCTCTGCTGGTTTTCATCTTTCTCCATCATTTCTGAACACTAGCAGGGTCTCCTATGTTGCATCAAAGGATTCAACAGCTGCTCCATTGTTACTGTAAATCCATACTCAATTTGGCGATAAAAATTATTGTGGCATCTCTAGGGTAATACTAAAAATTCCAGAAGAAGATGAACGTATATCTTCTCCCCTGGCTTTCTCTGTTATGCCTCTGTCTCCTCTCCTCCAGTTTGTTACTTTCATGGATCAAAACTCAATTTAGAAACTTCAAAAATTACAGTTTTGTTGTCTAATATTAGACCGAAACTGATATCGATGGGTCGATGGGTGATTCGGAATCATCCTCACGACTTTGTTAGAATCAAATATTGAACAGACTAGCATTTGGCGAACACATTAATTAAATGTCTTCACCAATAAGAATCTGACCCTCCCTAACTGGAAAGCCCTTGTCTCTTCATTTGTTTGGAATATTGTCAAGTCTGAATTCAATGGCTATCTGATGTAAGAGGCAAGTCACTACTGGCATCACTAGCAATCTCTTGTTGCATGTTGGGAGTAGGAAGGAAATAAGGCTTTGGAGGAATTTCAATGTCGTCTAGGTTCCCAGATAGCATATCCACAACTCTTGTCATCGAGGGACGGTCTTTAGGGCTTATTTGGATGCACCACAGACCTACCATTACCATCTTCCTTACGGTGCAAGTATGTTCTTCGATTACTTCTTTTTGTTCAGTGAGTTTCTCATAGATCCAATCCGGGAAGTAAGCTTCAGTCGAAGTGCTTCCCTGAAAATTAATGCTTTTGTTTTTCCTGCCTTCAGCAATCTCCAACAACAACATGCCATAGCTATAAACATCAGACTTGTGAGAAGCATTCCCAAGGTTTCTCATGAAGACCTCAGGTGCGATGTAACCAACGGTCCCTCTTGCAGCTGTCATGGTAACAGCGCTTCTACTTCTTGAATATACTTTTGCCAACCCAAAATCCGAGATCTTGGGATTGAAGTTATGATCAAGAAGAACATTTTGAGGCTTTATGTCCAGGTGCAATATTCGTGCCTCGCAACCATTGTGCAAGTACTCTATTCCATGAGCTATTCCTAACGCAATCTCCAACAACCTTGCCACTCCCAATGAAAGCCTCATCTGCTCATCAGATAACAAGTCGCCTAGCGACCCATGAGGCATGTACTCATAAACAAGAGCTTGTTTTGAGCCATTCCAGCTAAAACCCAACAAATTTATGACATGAACATGGTGTATCCTACCAATAGTGGCAACTTCATTAACAAAATCACGGCCAATATTGCTCGGTTTGTCCAGTAATTTGACAGCAACTGGGCGGCCATCTGACAGCTGCCCCTTGTAGACGCTGCCATAGCCTCCTTGGCCTAGTTTTTCTTTGAAGCTGTTTGTCATCTTCTTAATATCGCTATATGAATAGCTAGTCACTAATGTAGATCTCATGGTACTGATGAACTCCTCACGATTTCGTCCAAGGTCATCAGTACTCTGGGTTCTCTTGATGGTCACTAAAATTCTTCTTCTGAAAGCTAGTAGTAGAACAATAATCAGGACAAATGAACAGCTTCCAGTAATACCTGCAGATTATCTAAAGCCCGATCAGCAAGTACACAAAGGAACTGCTTTCACGACTATAACTTACGTCTGAATAAAACAAAACAATTAACAATTGAAACGGAATAATTACCATTACTGAATCACTGGGAGCAATTAAACTAACATGTCTAAGCAAAAATTATAACTGAAGATCAATGCCTTCTTTTATATAGATGTGACGAAGCTTACATACCGAAGATGAGGGCTGGACCCGGGCTCTGCTTTTTAGAACGTGGCTGCCTGTAGGATCAGTGCATAAACTATTATGTATCTGCTATGATTATTATACACTCGGGAAAGCGACGTTTGACCATTTCCAAATTGAATATAATATTCCGTGAATTTTCATAATTTTTGTGAGAATTTACTGAACAGCTGGAGATTTTTTTATGAATTTTTTTTTTTTTTTTTTTTTTTGGTCTGGGAGTGGGACTGGGACTGGGACAAGTCTAGGAACTTATGTCATTGAATGAACTAGATACCTGTAAGAATCTTTTCTTTAAGAAAAAGAGATGGCTTTTGATTGCCAAATGAACAAAAAAATGCCCATTTTTTGAGATCAAATTTTCTGTCTATTTTTACTCTGTCTCATAAAATCTCAGCCATTTATTTTGTGAACTTTATATAGGTCTTATGCAGGATCGACGTAAATAAACGACTGAAATTTATTAATAATAATAAAACACTGTAATATTGAACAGAAAATTTATACACTTCTTACTTCGGAGTTGGACCAGATGGTCAGACTGAAAAGTAGCAAGTACCCGAGTATTATAAGTTTATCGCCTGATGTTACCCGATAGCGTGGAACAAAAAGAAACCACATACTACTCTTGGAGATTGGTATTCTCAGGAGGGAACTTACTTGTAGGAGCAAACAATCCTATTTAAGCTGGCATCGTATCCACATCGTCCACCAGTCGCATCACAGCTACTACACTCTCTAAATTCAGGCCAGCTCAATGGAAATCCATCACTTAGCACGTCTACAAGTTCGACGGAACTATTATTGAACCTGAACCGATCTCCTGCACTAAACACAGGAACCATGATCAAGTTACACCCAGTTGGAGTTGAAATAGTTCCAGGCGGATCAAATTGACTTCCGCTTAACCAGAGATATATCTGCTTCCCATTATCACATGAATAGTTTCGGACCACCTTATTAGCAAGAGAGGAAAAGTCAACCTTTGTCGGACACATTAACAAAGTCAGGTTATACAGTCCGAGAGGTAGGTTTGGAGATGTAAAATCTGTGGTGGAAATTGTAAAATTACGTAAATAGTTACATGAGCCAGCACTAAGATCCCTGAGAAGTTGGGTGTCCACCACGACCAGTGTGGTAGATGGGTCTGACGGAGTTGGTGGGTAGAAATTCTTGACTTGGTATAGCCTGCCGGAGAAAATAAGGCCTGCGGGGAGGGCGGACGAGTTGTCGCATATAACCTGGTAGCCAGGGAGGCCGCACAGTAAAGGGCCAGCAAGAGAGGATGTCCAGGAGAAGAAAGGAAAGGAGAAGGTGATGTTACCGCACTTGAACGGAGAACACAAATCGTAGTCAGAGTGGGAGTGGTACTGGGAGTCCTGGGATTCACCCGTCGCCAGAAAGGTTGTGAACATCAGTGAGAAGGGTACAAGGATGGAAGAAGATCCAACTTTCACAACCATAGCTATTTAACTAAGTATAGAATTGTAATTGTTGTGTCTGGACTCCTATCCTCGCTCAGGTTATTGAGATAATCAAAAGCCAATTTGACTTTCGCTTCAAGAACTTGGGGTATCTTTCGTTCAAGATGGCCAACATTTGACCCGCAGCAGTGTCACGCCGTGTGAGGTTAAATACAATAGTATTTTTTACTTAAATTAACCTAATATTAAAACTTAAATTTAAGGATAAATTATAATAAAAATATTTAATTTGTTACAAAAAAAATAATTAAGTGCGTGAAATCATTAAATTAAAAAATAAAACTATTTAGAGGATTTCGGAGAAACAAAATTTTCGCACAGGGATTAAGGGCTAAATTCCAACTACCCCTATTTTAGTCCTGATATATGGTTTGCATACTACAGCTATCATCTGATTGAAACAAATAATGCATTGATAAAATCTCAAAAGGCTTCTAAGTCCTATCAAAGTAGTAATGAAATCTCACATACCCTAGATCTGGAAGTTCAAAATTTGAAGCTGGATATACTTCACGTCCTGTTAAAAGTAGAAGTGTGTAGATGGTTCTGCTGTGAGATTTTTGTCATGCGTCGAGATCTACTGTTGATGAAAAACCAGTAAACGAGAAATTCTTTTGGCTTTAAGAGCTCAACAGATCTTATGCCCCCTTTCAAATCAGTAAAGATCTTGAACCAGATAAATCTACTGCTTCCAGTAACAAAGCTATAGGCGGGGGTCTGGAGGCAATGTTGGGTTCTGCTTCACTTAAATTCTCTCTCGATCAAATGAATGTTTCATCTTCTAATAGTGCTGGAGCTATAATTTATCAACTTTCCAAAAGAAGGGTTGTTTGCTCTATGGTGGACGAGGACGAAGAGGAGGAGCAAAAACTCCAGTTTCTGGAGGGTCAGACGGAGTTTCTAGAGAACTTAGATCCATGTTTGATACTGTGAAGAAAACAGATGCAAATGTCATAATCTTTTTAGAATTTTTAGATCGTTATGAAATTATAAATTTTAACCACAATATTCAGTGTAATTAACAGTACTTTTAGCTAGAGCTTCCAAGTACACCTACCCGTTCGTCCCGTCCCGTCCCGTCACATGCACCTCTGAATACCATTTTTCCGTGAAGTTGATAAATGATGATTTCTAGCGTCGGCAACTCTTAAATGATTAAGTGGATAAAACTTCTAATTCTGTACATTTCTTCCAAGATATTCAAATAACAACAACCAAAAATCCTGGAACTGGAACGTACTATGAATCCAGGAGCCTCAGACAAGAGGCAAAGATGTAGGGCGTGCAAAAATTTTGTTACAGTGGGATTGATTTACAAACCGCAGAAGCAGGGAAGTATATACAAGTTGATATTACGAGTTCGAAGTTGAGCAAGTTGAAATCGTTGTGTCAACCTTAATAACCCTTGTATTGTAGGACCCGCAAAAGCTACATTTGTGATAAAGCCAGTGGAAGGGTGCTGTTCCCTTCTTATCACAGTCATTGCATAATACATCCTGGACAAGACAACCACAATTAGTTTCAATTTTTACAAGACCAATATACTTGAACAATTTTGAATGGGTTACCTGACAACGGTCCCTGTATTCTTCTGGAAGCTCTTCAGAAGCCAACAGAGCATCGAGCATGCCAAAGTAAACCTGAGCAGAAGAGGCAGAAGGGTGAGAAGACCCAGCAATAAGTTTCTTGGTTTGACTCTCAGCACATGAGATGATTACCACCAAAATTAACAGAGAAAGTTCAGCTGCATATACACGTGTTTCTTAATCACATTGGCAACACCTCATGCTTCAGGACTAACCAACTCATCATAAGTGGAGAACTCTAATTCGTTGGTTAGTTCATGGTCTTCCATTCCCATTCTGCTTATTACGCTCTTCTACTTAAACTGATGGCTAATTTTCAATTTCTTTTTCTTAACTGTTCCATTCTTCCCGTTCATCCATCAATAAACTTATCTAAATGCAACTATTCAGTTTCTCACAAACTTTACATTGCTTTCAGCAGCTCAATACCCTTGGATTTCAGTAATCAAGCTGTTTAGAAATACAGGTATGCTTGATACTGTACCACCATTCAGAGGGAAACGGTCGAATCACGTTTCAAATAAAAACAAAACTCAATTAGCAAATACTATCGAATATGTGATGCTGTTAAAACGACTTTCATTAAAGGAAAAAAGTGTGAAATATTTCATAGCCATGCCGGTCTTAAAAGGCCTCAACCACATCACAATATCATCGCCATGAACATCAATCATAACAGCACACATGAAAATTTAAAAGGCCAGTTCATATTGATCTTACCGACATATCTCCCAACGATTTGCTACAAATTGGGCAGGTGTAATGGCTGCAAGTGTATGCCTGACACAATGAAAGGTGAAATAAGGGTTAGTGCCCTATCAGATTTCATTTGAATTGTTCCAACTAAGTAAAAGCCCAGTAAAGGATAGACCTGAAAGCAACTTGAATGCATGAAATGGCCACAAGGGAGAGCTCTGACACTTGCACTCGAGGTAAATAAGAAATCACAACAAATGGGGCAATTTGTTTCAAGGCCTTTTTCTCGACATTTGTGGTCGACTAGCTTCATTGCAAGGCAACAATTACACTTCATGCAATGAAAGAAGTCAATGCCAAGACCCTTCCCAAGTCGGCATAAATTGCAGAAAGGGCAGTGATAAACAGTTCTGAAATTATAGCAAGAGACATAAGGAATACGATTGATGAGCAATATAATGCAAGTGTAATATAGAAATCATAATTAAAGGTTACTGGATCTATTCATTACGGAGTAACTGCTCCATTCTAGTTTATCACAGCATCTTAAGCTTACAACTGTAGTTCAGAGGATCATGCAACATGAACATTTACATAACACATTAACAAGACACCGATCAAGGTAGCATCAAAAGAAAAAAGAGCTCAGTGAAAGCTTGTAACCTTTCATCATCGAAGAACCTGCAGATGTTACAATAGTAATTTGCCATAGAGAACCCGCCACAAGAAGGTGTCGAGCATACTGGTCCAACAGGCTGGATTTTCAGGCAGCGCATACACATAATTTCAGATGTAGCTTTCCTGCATGTAGAATTAATTACTAATCAGCATCATCAACTTCACCAGTTTAAAATTAAAGAAAAAAAGAACTTCATCAATAGAAAAACATTACCGGTCCATAGAATGGTCACTGACTTTATCATGACAGAACCGGCAAGTAAATAATTTTCCACAGCAAGCAGCGCGAAGTTTGCAATTTCTTTTATAATGCTCACATCCAAATACTTTTTTCTCTGGATCCCGGAATGAAGGGAAACATCCAAGTAAATCTTCACTATTTGAATTCTCACCAAGTTGTGTTTGAGGAGACTTCTGCTGGGCAGCTATCCAGCGACTAACATAACCAATATATTCATCAGAGAAACAGAAAGCTATAGTCAGAAACTGCACAGCGTGTACAACAATGAAACAAACCTGGTCATAAGATTTTGAATAAGGTAGGCTTTTCTTCTTGGATCAAGAGTTGAATCACGAGAAACTTTTCTTATCTCTGCTTCAAGCTCATTTTGATTCATCCGAAAAATATCTTTCCACCCAGGCTTAAATGTCTGATCACTGGTATCCAGGCTCTCATATAGATCAGTACCTAAACAAGAAGGGTCGACAAACATCCCAATAATCATTCCGTGATATGAGCCTCTAATTAATAATGTTATAGAATCAATAGGTAACAGCAAATAAAGATAGGACAAAGACCTAGAGATATACAACTCTCTGATGTTGTTGCATGTGGACTTGCAGCAGAAGTTCCTTCCCACCATTCATTAAGCCACTCACTGAACATTGTGTTTTTCGTAGCCTGTTTCCATGTATCCATCATCCTATTTTGTTCCTCCTGTGTAAGAACAGATGTCACCCAAGGAAGCATTGACTGAAGCACCTCTGCACCAGTAGTACCAATTATTCGGCCAACAATTTTATCCTGTTCCTCTACAGAAAAATGCCTATCAAATAATGGCCACAACTCCAGTTCTTCTCGGTAAACATGTTGATCCAGGGTTACTCTCAATGATTTACACATGCTCTGAAGTGTTGTTGCAAGCTGATTATACTTCGTAACAGCATCTTCGCGATGAGACAGGTCTGTGTGATTATTTGATAAAGCATCAGGGGCATCCGTACTCTTCAAGCATTCATAAAGATGCGTAAGCTCAGAAAGTGCAGATGATATATATTCAAATAATTTTTCCTCCTGTAGGTGGTCCAGGGTGTAAGAATGGCTAACATTATGAAGTGTCTCTTTAGATTCTAGGGCAGGGAAAACTATATCATCTTCCGCATTACTATGAGCCCTATATAAACCCCACAACAGACGAAATCTACCAGTAAACTGCCTAAGCAAAGTTTCACTGCAATCAGTTAGTTTTCCAGATTCTATGTCTAGATATTCCACATCTTTGCGGATTGCCTTATGAAATTTGAAAATGTTGTCTATAGGCCGGGATGCATAACCAACATCAGCTGGACTAGAATCCATCTCCCAGTTAAAAAGACTGGAGTTCAGGGAGGGAGCAGGACTAATAGAGGAGCGTAGTGATTTTGCTGCAGCAAGAGAGCTCATTCCTAAATTACTGCTGTTCACTCCTAACCCTGGAACACAGCAAGCCTGATTGCTACAAGAGAGTTTTTCTGGGTTTCCATTCCCTGTAGAGCAGCAGGTATGACTTTCTTCCTGAGATAATATGTTTCCACGCTTAAGCGGTCTTCTACAGTCATCTGCTTCAGTGGACAGTTTATCATCAGTAGATGATGTAACACTACATACTTTGGAAAGTTGTCCACTATCTCCCTCATTTTCAGATAGAACTCTTGCTGGACAACAACCAATGGCATTTGAAGATAAACAAACATTCCTGGAACGACCTTTGCATGCCCACCCCGAAAAAAGTGTAACTAATGCCGTGTCTGATGCAGGAGCTGCATCAGATTAGAACTCAAGTTAGGAACTGTGGAAACTGGTAATAGAAATGGCACAGAACGGACAACTTTCTCAATAAAATACTAGTGCAAAATACAGTTAAAGATTAACAACAAACCTGCCATGCAAATGTTTTGAAGAAAAGCAATTGCTTGCTCATCATTAAGTGATCCTACCAACCAGGGCAACACACACTCGATCAACTTCAAGGGCATCACACATAAGCTTTCATAAAGAAGTTCTCGCTGTCTTTTGGTACTAAAATATGTTCGAGCAAGGGGGAGAACCTACAGCACATAGTCAGCACAGGATCAAGAAGACTGAAAGCATAAACGAACCCCATCTAAAATATGTATGAAGTAGGAAATGGAAAAACAGATCTATGAGAATGACAAGTTTTATGCAATAAAGAAGAATTAGCATGTTAACCTGAACTTCTTCGTTTTGAAAGTGCTTCTGGATAGTATCCATGATCTGATCTGCTTGCAAGCACAAGTTTGTGTAAAACTCAGTGACAGATACATTGGCTCCAGCACTTTGAACGCTTTCGATGAGGCACCTAAGCTTGTCAAATTGACTTTCTTCTTCCACATGCTCCTGTACAAAAGAGATCTCTGCATCTACAGCAGGGAATATAACTTTGTCCTCAGCAATACTGCAGTCAAAGAGACAAACCACCATTCATTTCACAAGATATAGCCTAATAAACAACAAAGTATGTTTTTGGTAATTCTGTGAAGCACAAAGCTGAAAGGAGTAAGGAGCTCCAATATCTCGCCAAATGGACCACTTAATGAACCTAGGGTCATCATCAAGGAGGGTCATCATAAAGGAGATGTCTATACTTTGAGGAAGTCAACTTCACTTGAAAACAGAATTGGCGATAAACCTACCTGTGAAAAATGCAAACTTCAGCAATGAATTGTAGCCGCCTATTCAGTGCAGAAAGATCAGAAACATCTTCAGAATGCTGTATCTTCCTAGCTGCTTCAGCTATATCTCTCAACTCTCTTTTTATTGCATTATGCCAAAGTAAAATTTCATCTATAGGATGGGACAAGGTGGAATTAGTGTCATCACAGCTTAACTCCATAAATTTCCTTTTGACTGCCTTTGATGAGTTGCACAAAGAGTCACATGCACAAGTCGCCTTACTGCTTTGACAAAAAAAGGATGATGT
>JANZLX010000211.1:10613509-10624607 GCA_025531955.1 Erythroxylum orinocense | reverse complement strand
TAACAGATTTTGTTTATTATGAAATAAAAACAATCGTCATTCCTTTAGAAAGGTACAAGATGATAGGAGTACATTATAATATATTTTTCTAGGTATTTAAGTGTGTTTTTAAATGATAATAAAGTGTTTAGGACTTAAAATAGTGTTCTTATTAATGTTTGCATATTTTTCAATTGTTTGATTGATTTAAAGTAAGAATATGATCTTAATTTTAAGTTTCAAGAAATTTTTGATTTGTTTGTGAGTGAAGGGAAATAGGAAATTGAAGAAAAGAGAAGTATTGGAAGCATGAAATAATGTAGGTCACGATCGTATTAGACGTGACAGAGCAAATTCCATCGAATTTTAGCTTTTCTAATATGCAAATTTTTTTTGTATTTTTTATGTTCGAGGGTTATTTTTGGAACCAAATTAAGTAGAGGAACCCTAGAAAGAATTCTAGAAATCTTAAAAACTATTTAAGAACAAGAAGGATGTGAAAAAGGCAGTAGTCGTACATCATCGCAAATCTAAGTGGAAAGATCCAAGAAGAGCTTCAAGAATTCCAGCATTCTAGATCAAGGCATTAAACAGTTTTTATTCTTTTCCCTTTTATTTTATTCATAGTTCTTTACGTGTGATTGGATTTCTATAATGTATAACATGTATATGGATTTCTAAATCCTAATTAGGAATTATTCTGAAATTACTTTGTGAACTTTAATTATTGTTGATTTTAGTTTATCTTTGAATATTTGTGATAATTATCATGCATTATAATTGAAAATAAGTTGGGAGTGTGAATCAAAGTAATTAATGTTAAGGTGTACAAGGAGACTTGACAACTTAATAGACCCACAATTGTCAAATTAACGATTAATTGAAGATACATCTTAGTTATGACATTAATTAATCTAATTGAATAAGTTAGGAATAATTTTGTGAATTGAGATATTACAAATATATAAATATCGAATTCAATTAGGGTTGATTTATTAGTTAATGAGAGAGAGTAATACAAATTTTAAGAAATCTTGGATCAAACGTAATCGAATCAACAAGATTAAAAGAAACAAAATAAGAATAGATTAGTTCCTAAATATTAAATTTTTATCAAATCCTAATCTTATTGGTAGCTTGCTTGTTTAATTGCTTAATTATTTTGATTATTTATCTATTTTAATTTATGTTATTTATTTTAATTCAAATCAATTTCCTAATAACTTAAATAAAGTTATATTCAAATTGTTTAGGTGTTTATAATTCTCGAGAAGAATACCTTTCGATATTACAAGATATGACCTGTATACTTATAGTATTGAGAGTTTTATTATATATAAAACTTGCTTAACACAAGATATATTATAAACCCATATATACATATATATTGAGGGAAATCTTAAAAAATGGATCTATTCATGGTTTAATATCCTAAAATGTTGTCCAATTTTATTCTATTAAAATTTAAGAAAGATTTCAACTTATAAAAGTGTTTATATAATAATCGCTAAGCATACATTTAGTTCTGTGGTACTACCAATGGTATAAGAGATAAGAAAAATTCACCCTAACTTTTCGTGTTATTTTAACTAACCGAATTTTAAAAAAATAAAAAAGAATTTTAAGAAGCATTGCTTTTTTATTTCATGTTTTTCATTTTTGGAATCTACTATATGTTTGTTTATTTTTATATTTATTTCCATTTTAGATTAAAATAGTTTCTTAAATATTGGTAATTAATAAAAAGTTATGAATATTATAATTTAATTATTCATTATCAATACTATAATTTATTTTTAAAATAAAAGCATTTTGATAATAATGAATTTACTTCAAAAATTCAAAATATTTAAACAATTTAAAATATATTTGAAATTATTTGGAAATTTTTAATATCAATATTTATAAAATTAAACATTTATCTTTAAATAATAAATTTATTTTAAGCTATTACGTATTTTATTTAAATTTTAATAAATATATAGTTTTATAAAAAAATTTAATTATTTAAATACAAATTTTATACTTTTATGTTTATTTATTTATTTATTGCTAATAAGTGTATATTGGATCATTTCATAATCATTCGATTACATATTTGTAATATATAGTATAATAAGTAAAAGTTAAATATTAGTACTAATTTAATATGTAGTTTTATTAACAAAAAAATTGACAATAGTATTATTTTAACCAAACTATTTTTATTTTTCAATATAGTAATAAAAAACTTAAAAATCAAAATAAAATTAGAAAGCAAAACGAAGAATTTTAACCAAACTTACTCTTTAGGGTTAGTTGATTTTACTTTCGTTTTTTTGCATCTAGTGCACAGGACTACCAAATGTATAAGATTCTTTTCTTTCTCATTGCAAAGTTTGGAGAGGGCATAATATAACTTTTTATATATATTTTTACAAAAAAAACCATTTTATGACTTGAACATATGACCTTATGATCAGTGGCGAGGCCAGAAATTTGTTTCAGGGAGGACAAGGTATATATATGTAGTTTTTTTCAGGAGGCAAAGTAAAATTTGTATACACAGTGAACGCCCTCAACTCTATATACATATATATATATATTTTTTTAAAAAAATTTGAGGTGGGCAAATGCACACCCTCATGCCCATGTAACTTCGCTACTGCTTATGATCACAAAAGAATAATTTTACCAATTAATCTAAGGCTCGCCCTCATTTTAATCATTTTTAAAATAAAAAATTTTGTATAGTAATTTATGTCAATGTAATTATAATAATTAAATATTTGATAAAATTTAGATATGAATTAATTTTATAAATAAATTAAATAAATATTAGTAAGTAATATTTATTTGTTAATTATTAAAAATCAAATTTATTTATTTTACATTTTACAATCCAAAATAAATGGATTTTATAATTCAATTTTAGAAACATTATCTTTCCTTTGATTCACTTATTGAATCTGTCACGAACCAGAAAAATGGTCTTTAGCGGTCCGTCCGCAAAAAAAGTCATAAAAGTTAATTTATGCCCTTATTATTGTTAGTTTAGACTTGAGATTTAAAGAGTTTTTTTTTGGATTCCAGAGGAACTAAAATGCATGTTCCTGTTGGCACTGCGAGTCAAAACGGCAGGCTACCACAGAGTCCAATGAAACAAGGGTCTTCATTCCTGAACTGAGACTGAGAGTTGCAGAAGTCATGCACGTGGAGATTTATTCCACGGCTGATTAATAAGAAGATTTCACGCCCCAATTTTGGACCTTTCATCTGACTTTCTAACTCCATATACGGAGAAAAATTATAATCATCATTATTTCTTTGAATAATTATTTTTTTCCATAGTTAAGCAAAACAAAAAGGAAATAACAGAGAGGAAAGGAGACTTTTAAAAAGCAACAGACAGTGACACGAAAATGAAACCGGTTTGCTTTTAATAATTTGACTGACTGCTCAAATGGCAACGAGGTAATTAAATAAAGAAATATTGTTTAGTAGGCATTTGCTTTTTTCATTTGTTATTTTATGTTTTTATTTTACAAAAGGAAAAAGGAAAAGAAAAATCAGGAAGTGAGATGCACTAGTGTACATAAATGGTCCAAAGAAGTTGGTATCTGGGGATGCCTATTACCCAAAACCAAAAGTTGATTGTGACCTCTTCATGACATTTAACTTAGGTGGCGTTTGGGACAATATGATTATAATTACAGGTAGATAAGAGCCTGTGAAGATTAGAATGAGAATCATTATAATAATTACATGTATAGGTATAGCCAGTAGGTATGTCCTTGAATCCCGGGCGAAGCTGACCAAACAAAATGATTAAAATACGAGATGTGTAGAAGAAGAAGAAGAGAATTGGATGGAAATGGCAGTCAGCCATGGAGATGTGTCTCTACAAGTGGATGAGTGTTGTGTTCAACATCAACATTAATGAATTCCAGGGGCGTGGCGTCCTTATGCTTGGCACGCATTCTATCATAAAATATTTTGTTGCACTAAATGGATAATCCACCAGGAGGATACAAAGTGAGCCACTAAACCTTGTCCACATCTAGGGCCTAGTCAATCTTGCCTTTTCTTTTATAAGCTTTCTATTCTAAACACTTTCATTTTCCTCTTGGGAATTCCTTTCGAGATAAAAAGATTTACTTTTAAACCACGATCTCATGTTAGAAAGTTCCACTGTCCACATTCAAGCCATTGCCCCCAATTAATGCCATCCACGTCTGTCTTGGTTGTCTATGGAATTCAAAGGAACTCCTCAAGTTTTAGTGGGAGTAGCAGCTACAGCTTCCAAACATCCTTTATGAGACATGGAAAGCCAATTGATATGCCGTTGAACGGCTACTCCTGGATGATCGAATTCCTGAAGAAGTCATCAATTAAAACAGAACTACTGCTAAGACCAAATTGGGACTTCTTTTCTCCGTTTATTATAATATTCCTTCTCAGCAACTTGCACAAATCGTTTTACTACGTCTGTAAAGGTTACATCCAAAGAGCTTAATTGCACTGCTAAAATCACTCATCTTTAACCCTTAATTTAGTGAAACCTTTGAACTTTTTGAAAATGCTAAAGTAATCGTCGAGTCAGTCCATGTGACATTGTTTTTTCTTGTTACTTAAATTTTAGGAAGTTGAGATAAGAAAGCAAAAAACGGGTTCAAGTTTGCAGGTCGAGTAGACAAAGCACTCCTAATGGAGGGATAAATGGGGTGCCAAAGGCCCTAGCACCATTAGACCTTTCACTGAACTTACTGACAGTAGTTCCCCATTCTGGTCAAGGTCAATGGATAACATGCACTATCAAAGCACAAACTTTCCCTGAGGCCATGCACCAGCTAATAATGGATACTATCAAAGCACAAACTTTCCCTGAGGCCATGCACCAGCTAATAATGGGTAATGACTAATATATGCATGCATACGTCAAATTGGATTGTTCGTCATCGGCTACTAACTACCATATGGAGTCACAGGATCAACTTACATCCATTTCTCAGGTGGCGCGCTGGTGTCTCTAAATTTAAATTACTTAAAAAAAAATCTATCTTGGCTGGAAATTAAGTTTCCCCTTCGGAAATCTTTCAGAGCTCATTAAAATATTTAAATGTCTCCAACTTTGGGTCCTTCTTTAGCTTAGAACTTGGAATGGGGTTAAAGAACAAGGCCTTTTTCATTACAGTAGTTCTCCCACTAAGCCCTCTTCACTTGTAGTTAGCTCTTTGAGAGAATTGGATTTAGGGGATTCCCAATCTTCTAAGAGCCCAGGGTGGCATAAGTTACCCAATTTAACTTGGATTTAAAATTCCAACTTATTCTTACCAAATATTTTAATTTACAATTAAAATAACATAGACGTTGATCATGCTTAATCCATATCACAAATTCCTCTACACTTCATGTTCTTTTAATGTTGGCCGCAAGTTTTGGTGCTTCCTGCCCACTTTTTTTATGCATTTCTTATCTATGTCACTTTAATGCTTCCTCCACAAGCATTTAAAATTATTTGAAAATCTTCTGATGCTAATAATTATCAAATTTTTGCTTTGAACTGTATTTGCTTGCTAAGATTGTGTAAAGTATAAAGTGTAAAGCAACTTGTTTTTCTTTCCTAATCCTAAAGAACTTACGTTTATGTCATAAACGAGCATTGCCCCCCACCACCTTGGTGCTAACACTTGTTACTATCGATGCAAACAAATTGAGGGTTAAATATCTTTGTCCCTTTTGCATATAGGCTTATCAAATTTTGTATAGAAAACTGAAACTCCATCTGTTCGTACAAGGAGCTCAAATTTTTGGTATATTCTTCTCCAGCTTGTAGTATCTTACAATTTCTATATAGTGTTGTAACAAATCTCTCTATATAATAACCAATTTCGGTTAGCGTACTAAAAGTTATACGTTAGTCACTTATCTGATAACTTACACAATTCCAGTACTATGACTAATCAACTTGTTATGAGTAGAAGTTGTCGCGTCATGTCTAAGAATTTTATATGCAAAATGCAAGAGAATTGCGAGACTAACAAATAAATGACTGATAATAACTATAACAACACTAGTGCATGGGTAAACAAAGCAGGGAAATTTTCTCCCCCCATGGCCGCTGGAGAAGATAGATTTGAAGCTGAGCAAGTTGAAATTAAAGGAGGGGAAGCATATTATGAAAGAGAAATAATTTCTAATGGATGTCGAGATAATGTTTATTTTGGTTCTATGAGCTAGTATAAGTACACAATAACTAGTAAAACAAAAGTTACAATTGTTGGTGGCACTTTATCTAACCCAATGATCGGTACTGACCGGTATTTATACTCGATACATAAGATCTTTATTTGTTTCCATTTTTCAGTTGGTACGAAACGAAATTCAAAACTTTGATCTAACCCTTTTTTATTGTTTTTCTTCTATCAGAAATTGGTGCAGAAGTTAGCTTGATAAAAAGACGCCAACTAGTTTAAGAAAAAGGATGTGATATCGATGCTTTGATAGTTTGCCGTATTTTAAAATTAGAAAGCAATTTTTACTTTTGTGAGGTATATATACTGACTAGCTTAGTACTCTAGTCGAAGATTACTTTAATATCTAATATTAACGTTCATTTTTTCTATGTTTTATTTTCTAAAATTGGATTATATTTTGAATTTTGGCTACTAATATGTGGTGATTTGTAATTATATTATAATGTTATATCAAGGACTTATGCTTGACAGGGTAGTGCAGGTACTTACCGTGCTAGATTGTGACAAAAAATGAAAATAACAATGACAGTGTTTTGTTAGTAAGAATTGTTGTTCTAATTGATCAGATGATTCAGTACCATAAAAGTTACCATGAGTCACTGTATATTATTGTATCACATTTATTTATGCCTTAGATCATGGAAACGTTATTGTGGAGCTCTAAGAAGTATCTCGATTGATGGAAAGCCTCATATAGGAACCGATTGATTAGTTTATATGCTTCCTAATTTTAGGAAGTATTTGCAAAATCTAGGCCTAAGTCGTTGAGTTAGCTTTTAATTTTCAAAAGTTGGTTAATACTTACTCTTGTTCAGTATGACATATTTTTAACAATGAGAGATTATGGACATCATATTAGTGAAACAATGGTTATTAATAGAGTTGTACACAATTAAGATGAAGGTGTAGAATCCTATGCCAAAATAAGTTCCCAATATAAAGAACCTAGATCACGTTTTCATCTCCTTTTTTTAAAAATTTGTATTCGTATTAGCTCTATGTGTAATCTCTATATCTAATTGTTCTAGTCTCTTGTTTTTCCCTTTATTAGGTCATAAACTTGGAACTTTTCATCTCCAAATTAGCATCCAATTGATCATTATGCCTTTTCATTTTCTTTTTGAAGAGGAAAACGTTATTTATTTGAGCATTCACATCACATTTTTTCATTAGAAATAAAAGGATTCTTATAACAAAAAAAAGGTATAAAGATAAAAAGAAATGACAAGGTCTTAATCATGTATATGTACAATCAACTTTTGAATATTGCACAAATTAGCTCTATTTATATTTGCTCTATACATCAACAAGATACATTAGAGTATGGATGCTAGAACAATAATACTCCCTCCGATTCATAATAAGTGTCGTTTTATATACATTTTAATTATTCAAAATAAGTGTCATTCTTGACTTTGTATGCATGTTTATAATTTTACCTCCAAAATTAACCTTTAATTTCTCTTTCATCTTAATTACACAGATCACAATTTCAAGACAATTTAATATACAATTTCTCTCACATTTATAACTTCACGAGAGTCACGAGGTAACTTTATGGGAGTATTAATAAGGATATATCTATAATTTCATTAGCTTTCTTAATAAGCGTGCGTTTTTTTAAAACGACACTTACTATGAATCGGAGGGAGTACTAAATAAGTAGTAGCCATTTGATCTTAGGTTTTACTATCATATATTATTCAGTTTCCAATTAATAATTAGAATGAGTTGTGCTTACTTTTACTTCATTATTGTACTATTTGTTAAAATTAGCCGAATTTATAATTGCAACCTTCAATGTTATCTCTCTCTTTTTTCCTTCATTGTTAATTGATGCTAATCCTTCCTAAACGTGAGAGATCATTAAAAATGTGAAAACCCACGTGATTAACATGTCACTTTATAGTTATTGTTCTATGAAGTTATGTTAACTATAGGATTTTTACTTTTTATTTATTATGTATCAATTTTATAATAGCTCAATAGCAATTGAATCTTTAAATATTAATCTCTTCTTACTAGCTTGATGTCTGATTTTATTTTTAAAACATTGATAATAACTTTTATTAAGATTGTTAGCGCTTCTTAGAGTTAGCATATTCTTAAAATTTTGAATGTCAATTAAGTTGTTTTATTCATAATCTTGAAACATGAAGGATAAAAAATAACATCTTTATCATTTTCCTTCTAGTTTAAATGATAATAATCTCAATATAAGCATAATATTTTTAGAGATTTATATGATAACTTTATAAGGATGTAATAAGGTAATAATAATAATAAATTATAAAAATGTCTAAATTTTTAAAATTTTTAATTTAATGATTAAACTTTTAAAGTTCGTACAATTCGTTAATTATTTACTAATATGGTTAACAAAATACACTTTTAACTTGATATTTAGATACCTTGTAATTTTTGTTAAATCTAGACACCTACATTATATTTAACATAATTTATCTAACCCATAATTGGCTTAAATTTATTTCTTCTCCATTTCTTTTAAATTGGTCAAAAATTTGGGAGTCATAATTATCTTTTGTTATAAATATTTATGAATGAACAAAGGAAAACAAGACAAATATAATAGTGTAATTTAACATGTTCATGAAAAATATGAAAAGAACTATTTCTAAAGATGTCATGATATGAACAATGTCCTCCACACCATTATTTGGGTTAAAAATGCATTAATGAATTTACATAGATTTATCGGTAGTTTAAACTATGCCAACATATACGATCTATTGGAAAAAAAGAACAAGAAGAACACAAAAAATCAATTAACACAAGTAGCATATGCAAATAATGATCTTGATTTGCTTATTCTTGGTGGTGACAATATCTATGTCTATGGTTACTATTCAACCTTTAAGTCCTAATTGTGAAATCATATAAGCATTGGGGAGCCTTGACTAATGTTTGATACTTAGGATGACGAAACAAGTTAATGACTTGCGTTTAGGCAAGAAAAATAAGCATTGTCAATGAGTTGACACGCGTTGGTATATATTGGCAAAAAACGGGATGCATGATTCAGATGTGAGACCAAACGATAGTTTGAGATGGACCTTTGGTTGAAGATTATCTAAATCACATGCACGAGGGAGACATGTGAGAGCTCTAAAGACTTAATATGGGATCAAATAAACGGATCATGACATGAGTAAGCATTGGACCAGACCATGCTTTAGGCGTTATAACTCATCATCAATGGGTAGAGATCACCTTAGATGATGTGCCAGATAAGATTACAATAGATATACATTAGCTCCAAAAGATAAAGACCACATAGGAGGATCATCTGAGGATAGTAAAGTTCTTTATGGATATGGATGTATCTTTCCTAATTAAATGTAATCTCTTATCTTGTTAATTGTGATGTAGATAAATCCTATTAGATAAAGATCAATTTGGAAGGGGTGTCATTTAGTGTGATGTAATCCAATAAGGATATAGGCGATCTAGTTAGTTCAATTCTATTAGAATTTTGAATTATAAAGCCAAAAGGTGTCAATAAATAACTTATTTAATCCTTGTTCCAAAAGAAAGATAGAGGAGAAGGGAACACATTGAAAGAGAGCATTCATTTGTATACATTTAGGTAAATAATAAAGGTTGGTTTTTACTATACACAATAAGAAAATTAAAGATTACCAACGAAAAATTAGCAACAGAAATCATTCCGTAGCAAATTAGCAACAAAACTTCAACTCCGTTGGTAATCTTGTTAGAAAAAATGACATTTCTAGATGGAAAAACAATCCATCGGTAAATGTGGAGGGAAATTTTCTTCAAAACTTTGTTAACGAACTTTCACGACAGAATGGCAAAATTCATTGGAAAAATGGGCGGCAATGTTTGGAGGGAGAAATGAGTGACGGCATTTACTGACGGAATTGTTATTCCATTGGTAAAATCAAATGACGTTGGCATTGTTTTTAAATTTATGGTAAAACAACATCGTTTGATAATTCATAAAAACCTAATACCAAAAGTTGCCCCTTTGTTGTCTTCTCTGGTTTTTCGGTGGCTTTTGTTTTCTCCTCCATGCATCTTCTTCCATTTATTGATCTTCTTTCATTCTTTCATTGCTTCCATTATGCTGGGTTTTTCATGTGGAGGTTGGTTGTCCATTTTCTGCTCTTGTGTTATTTTTTGTGTGTTTGTAATTTTTGTTTTAGTGTGGATTAAGTCATTATGGACGTTTGTTTGGGTTATTAATAAGTCATTGTTTATTGTTGTATGGTTGTGTTGGTAAATAATGCATCATAATCAGTAGTTTAGAAACAAAGTAGTGTTGTTTTTCAATAGTGTATCAAGTGTTCAATGAAAGTTTTGTAATAGGATGATAGATATGATTTGTAATTTGGAATGTTTATAATGATTATCAAACATTACCTTATATGCCATTGTCTATAAAGATTATTAATAGGAGTTCATATTTGTATATTAAAAAAATTCTACATATATTTCTATTATATTGGACCCTATTCTAAGAGTTTTTTCACCTATTTTGAATTATCTATCAATTTTTCCTCTTATAGATATTTTTTGAATTGATATGTATAATATGTTTCATTTCCCTTAGTAATACCTACTTGATTTATTTGAGTTGACATTAGTTTTGTCTTCTTCTCGTAATAATTTTCCCTTTGATACAATACCGCTATTACTCCTAATTTGGGTATGTAAATAGTTAGGTTGAAATTTTGTTATCAACGTAACATCCCGTTCCCCTACAAAGGGTTTGAACCCTAGAAATTTGGTACATGTGAGATCAATCAGAGAAATTAGGAAAATACATTTCATGCTCATGCATTACATAAGGTGTACATGCACATGAATAGTGAATATTTGCACATAACAATAATTGTACA
>JANZLX010000211.1:10595618-10606092 GCA_025531955.1 Erythroxylum orinocense | reverse complement strand
TGCTAGGTTAACAAAATCTGACGTTCAATTTTGGTAACCATAAGTAGCAATTAGGATTAACCCCTCTACGTTAGAGTTGGAAAATTCTAAGAAAATATCCACTTGATTGATTTCATGTCGTACATGTTTATCACTTGTCATTGATTCTCGATTCTTAATGCTATTATTTAATTTAATCTATGATCGTATCTAGATTATTTTTTAATAAGATTGTTAGGATATATGTTTTTAGTCAATACACTTAAGAGAAAATCACCTCAATGAATGTTCATTAATAATTATAATTTTATGTTGAGGATCCATAATAGCATGGTAGCGTCGGTGACTGAAACCAAGGTATTTTTCCTATTGAATTTTCATATTTAATCATTATTTCAATTTGCAATTTTTCTTTTGATTTTTCATTATTATTGCCGTGAGTAACAAAGCCTCCCATTTTTTATTGTTTACGTTATTTGTACCGTTTGAATTCGTAATTTCTATAATCGTAAACTTCCTCGTGGGAACGATATCCGCTTACCGCTACTATATTAATTTGTTTTAACGGGAGTGAAAATCTTTTATATTTTGTTGCAGGCGACAGCATAACCACCTAAGGTATAACATACAATGTCTACTTAAGGACACATAAGTCCCAGGATCAATTTGTTAATCGAGATGTCATATACTCCTAATATATATATGGCATTGTGCTCTTGTTGTATGCTAGTCACACCCGTTATTGAACAAGTATGAGCATTGCAGAGTTTGTTTTTAAGATTAAACCCATCATATGTGAGTAGGAAATATGAGTCATTATTACACCCATGAAGGGTATAATAGTCCTTAGACTCTTGAAATAACTATAAAGAGTAGTTATCTGAAGAAGGCAACATTATATGTTTGTATATATGCATCTGTGTGGATGGTTGCTTCTACTTCTGGAATCAATAAAAGAGTACAGAAACAATAAACGAAGGATTCTGCAATTAAAGTTGGCGATAAAGTTCTTTAACCGGTGAAACTACAACAATAAACCAAGTATGTGTCTTTGTTTATGATATGCATATGTAAAGATCCTGTTTAACATAATCTATATGATCGTGTTTTACATTGATGTTTTCTAACAATAACAATAATGGAGTTATTAGATAACTATAACTCTTCATTCCACTAAAATTCATTTGGCTTTTTAATGTTTCCATGGATAATATAACGTTATATTTGTTATAAATTAACTTTGATTCTCTTATGGGTGTTCATGAATTTGAGGAATTCATCTACCTATGCCCTTACCCCTAATGTTCATTTTTTAGAGTTAAGAATCATGTCATATTTTCCTAGGGTTGTAAAGCATTATGTTAACTTGGTCGAATGATCTTCGTCCCTTTTTTGTCTTTATATCATATAGTTGGCATAGGATTATATATTCCTATAGTTACTTATAGAGGACCTGTTAACTGACCTTTGTTTTCTTCATATTGAAAGGCATGGGTCTATAATAGTATCTCATTGTGAGTGATGATCAGAGAGTTGTTCAGCTTGAGAGCACAGTAGAGAGGCTAATAGACTGCATCGCCCAGTTCTATAATGAGGTGGATGAGTTGAAGGAAAGGGGTAACACCTCATCGCAGCAGTCAGAACATCCACCTTTACCAACTGCATAGCTTAGATGGATAAGTTAATGTAGACTCATTTTACCATAATTCTTAATTTACATTTATTTTCAAGATACTTATTGTTGTAGATAATAATTTTTTGTTATCAATTAAGATAATTTTCACTTTATTTCATAAATTAACTTACTATTTAAAGAAATTAAATGTATAAAAAATCAACAAATTATCAATAGATAACTCAGGAAGGAAATGAGAAATGGTGGTTGAAGTTGTTATCGATACATTTACCGAAGCAATAAACAAAAACCATAGGTAAATTTAGTGGTAAATTTATCAAGGGACGTAGAGCGTCCATCGCTAATATTAGCGAGGGAAGCTTGCTACTTCGTTGTTAAATTTAGTGATGGGATTATAGGTCCGTTGCTAATATTAGAGATGGTATTGCAATGGTCCGTCGTTAATGTTAGCGATAAAACTTTTGAATTCCATCGCTAACTTTTACCTACGGTTAATTCTCCGACGACTCATTCCATCAGTAATTTCTGTCACCTTCTTCGTTTGCGGATGAAAAACCTTAACTTTCCGTAGATAATTTATGTTGCTAAAATCAATTTTTTCTTGTATTGGTAGCTCTTGTGTATTTATTGTTGCCTATGGTTATTAATATTTTCATAGTATGTTTACCTGAGTGTGAGAGTTAATCATTCCGAGAATTATGAGGCATTTGAAAACAAGGTTTTATTAAATATTAATCACATAGAATGACTGAACCTTGCTTAAATGGAGCTCAGTGAGATTGTCTTATATAGGAGTAGATGCAGCTTTGGTATAAATAAGGTGTCTAAAAACATCTTTGTAATATTTGTAGTAAAACGAGTTAAAAACCATAAGATCCAGAAGTGAGCACCATAAATGACCATGACAATTAAGGTTAAATGGTGGAATAAAAAGCCCACCAAAAGATCATGGTCTATTTTCTATTATTTTTTTAATTTAAAAGATAATATTTTTAATATTAAATTTATTATTTTTAGAGATTTATAAAATACTTTGTAAGGATATAGTAAGATAAAAACGGTAGTTATTTATAGGGAAAAAATAATTTTGTATCATTTCAAAATTATTTTAGCCTCTTCAAATTACTTATTATCAAACTTTGACAAGTTGTAATTATAATACCAATAATTTTTTTAATTGCAGAGAGAATTAGAGGAAGAAAACAGATTATTGCTTGTGGATACAAAACTGACAAAAGTATGCTGCATTTGCAGGCATTTTGCATTCAGGACTTTAGAAGAACTTGTGAGACACATCTTCTATCCAGATGGGCATGGTCCTACATGGCTACATTACCAGTATGTTTCTGCACAAAATAATTATGTTTGACCTATATTTACTTGCTGCTGGAGCTGTGGCTAGCTTCTTTACAAACGAAAAGAAAACAAAGACAAATGTTGGTGTGTCAATTTCGAGATTGACAATGGTGGTGCTGTATTAATTTTGTCTCGGGGATTGCTCAGCAGAAGATAGTTGTGGCATTTTCTTTAACGGAAAAAAGGTGTAGAAACATAATCGATTCATTTGCTGAAGATTGTCCAGAAATTCAAAGAAGTCCATAGCAAATACCCATGAAACCCAAGAAAAGAAAGAACAAGTACCAAAAATAATTGTAGACTTTATTCTGGGGAAAAGGCCATACAATCTAAAGAACAACACCTATCGTGCATGTATTTGTACCTGGTCTAATAGCAGTTCATTTTGCACTTAAAGGTACTGTTGCTGTAATTGCTGCAGCTGGTGGCTCCTTGAGGCACACACACCAGTTAAGGAAACAGTCGCATATACTTGGATTGTAGCAATCAAAATGAGTTTTGCATGACCCTTTCACAACTGTTTCTGCTTTTGCTCCCATCTGCAATCCTGCCATTGTTCATGATATCAACATCCTTAGAATTAGAATTAGAATTCCACCAAGATATCATCTACCATGAATCTGTATCATCTGATTATTGAAAAGAACAGAAGATTTACCAGCTGCAAGCATCACAATTGTTAGGATAAAAGCCAATTTAAGTGAAACATTTCCCATGTCTTCCGTTTTGGCAGAATAGAAATGATGATACGAACCCCTATGCCTCTCTATGATGTTTGATTGTTTTCTAGAAAGATAGTACTTGAACTCCTATATAGATATTTCTTATAGAGGTTTTCTTTTTTGTTTGGTACCAGGGCATAAAGCTTCTCGCTTTATAAAGATATTAGGAGGATCATAACATAGCAACCTTAATTTCTTATTTTTACAAAAAGCTGTTTTCTTAAAAAAATGTAAATTTGATTTAAGAAAAGATGTGCATTATAAATGCCATTATCACACGTCTACTACCTTAGGTAGTTTATTCTTGTTCTTAATAGATGTTCTATTGACTATAAATGAATATGGACTGTTGAAATATAAGAGTAGGAGTTTGTCCCACATTGAAAAAAGAGAGGAAAGAAGACCAACATATAAGTCTAGTGGACTACTCCACCTATCACCAATTAGTTTATAAGTCTAGTGGACTACTCCACCTATCACCAATTAGTTTTAGGATGGAACCTCATTTGGACTTATATGTAATTTAACTTTCTTTCTCGTGTGAGCCTGTAGGCTAATTGTAAATCTAACATGGACATCGTTGTTTAGAAACTGGGTTGCGTTTTGAATTAAGTGATTGCTAAAATTTAGATCCAATCACAATTAATTTTGGCGCGAGATTTGGTTAAAAGCACAAAATGAAAAGGAAAAAGGAAAGGCCTACTCTCAAGATTTTAAAGACGCGAAGTAATGAGTGTCTTAAGTACGAGGTTTGTTCCTTGAGCACATTAACGTGGAAAAATGGGAACATACGCACACTTCATTATTTTAAGAGATGGACGAAGTACTTTTACAATGATCACAATAAATTCATTATATCGATAGATTCATCTTCTGTCTAGTATTATCTTAACTTATCTTATCCTATTTATTTAAATTTTAATTATTTATTTATGTGAGATTTACTTAAATAAACATAAAACTTATATAAATAGATGACTGAAATTCGATGAACATAATAAGACAAAATAATATTAAACAGAAGATCTAGCACCTTCAGAAATTATGAGAAGTGGAACAAGAGCGGTTGTATGATAAAAGACGAAGACGAATTAAAATTATTTATTTTGGTTGAAAATTTTTAAGGATTAAAATTTTAAAAATCTAACTCAAAGTCAAAGTCCGCATTCCATTGTCGTCAGTCTTGCAAAGCAAGTTGCTCGGTCTCTCCTTTCTTCATCGACACTGCTCATCACCTTTCTCTTCTTCATCATTGTTAACTCTCTCGACTTCGTCTTTTTCAGCCATCTTTAACCCTTTCCGTATAGAGATTCATCCTCTTTGCATTTTGCATGTCCTTAAAGGGCACGAGAGGCTCAACTCTTGTGACCACGTTCGTGAGAAACACTGCTGAAGAAGTACGTTCTGGGCCATCAAATTTGGTGGAGCTCATAGTTAACCTATTAGAGCACTGAGAGGAGAATACCGAGTTAGATTGAGCCAATTCAACTAAGTTGGGTTTTGGAGACTTTCGAGGAAACTTGCTCAATAGTTACTTCAATGTTGCGGGAATGAAATTTGAAAGAACACAACAAATTTGCAGAACTCAGATAAAAACCGACCATATTCTAGCCACCAAAGATGAGTGTATTATAGATTATTGAATTTTATACATGGATCTGAATCCTAAACATTGGTTATCGATATAATGAATTACTATTGGCAAAATGCATGCAAAAGTTCACATTTTGAGGACATATAGGGTTGTTAAACTAGCCCAAATCTTGAGAGGCAATGAAGAAAAACAAAGAAAACTCAACCACAAAATAGAAACTCATTTTTTTCCGCAAACCCAATAATAAGGAAATCAGTCTCAACACTTTCTATAGAGGTGAGATGAAGATGATTCTAAGTAATAATGGAGAAGTTGAACATGAATCTCACTAGAAATCTATTGTTAAAAGTATTGAAAATAGAATTTTGAAAGAAATAAATGAGAAATTTTTGTTGAAAAAAGATATTATGTTCATAAGAAATTTATTTTTATCAGTTTTTGTTTTATGTTTGTTTTGTTTAAAAGTTTGTTTTCACATTTTAATTAATCTATATTATTATCGATCTTATAAGAATTAAATTAAAGTTAAAAATTATTTAGCAAAACTATATCAAAGCATTATTTTATAATTTTATAAAATTAAAGATTATTTATAATTTTAAAAAATCTAAAATGGTATCTGATATGATTAATACCAGTATTATATTGTACCATAATTAACATCAATACCAATCTAGTATTATATGTGCAATATTATTAATTTTCTCGGTATTGATCTATTAAGCTTTATTTTTATTTATAGTTTTTAGTGTTTGATTGTTACGTATCACTTGTTACTTTATTTTTTTTATAAAATGATATGAATGTCGAAAGTCCCAAAAATCATCAATAGAAATTTTGCCTACGATTTGTGTTTTATATAAGTTTTGAGTTGATTTATACATTATTTGTTTGGTAGATTATTATTACGTTTCATACGAAGGCTTATCATGTTTATATTCACATGCCATATTGATTCTTTTTGTTCAATTTAATATTGCTTGGTTTGTGTTGTTTTGTTAAACTTATTTATGAACTAGGTATTAAGGGGTTATGGTAACACTCAAACTTATCATAATAACCCTTTCGATTTATTTTGTTAGTTTAATTTGAGAATTAAATTCTTTATTTTTTTAAATAAAGCCCCATATAATATGTTGTCTGATGTATATAACACTAGTGTGATCAAACCCATTCTTAACATCTTATTGTCTTCAAAGTCCAACACAAATTAGGTCAAGTCAAAATTCAAGAGGGTGTTCAATTGTGGGTCTTAATCGCTTTTTAAGATATTTGTGGAATTTATAATAATAATAATTTTTTTCATTTTGTCCAAGAATTTAGGATTACTCTTTTTAAAATAAAGACTTTCATTTATAACTTAGTTCAGCTAAACCTAGTTTCATATATTGACTTTTTTTCTAAAAGTATATGATGTGCTTAATTAATATGTATGTGTATAATATAAAACCATAATTAAAGTCAAATTAAAAATGAAAATTTCCTCCTTTTCTATTTTTATCTTATTTACATTTAATTAATGTTTCTATGTGATTGTTTGATCCATTAAAGAAAGAGTGGAGACAAAGAGGTTAATAATTTAACTAAAATTGGCTCAATAAATACTAGTAAATAAAAAGCCTATCATAAGTTTAAAAAATTAAAAAAAATTAACTCTACTTACAAAAGACCTAATTCGAGAGAGAAGAGTGAAAACCCCGCTTTTAATGATCGAATGTATTAAGTCTTTTCAATATAAGCTTATAGCCCGGAGCTTTTACCTCTAACTAATAAAACATGTCTGTTTTCTTTATCCCTAATGAGTTCATTAATTTAAAATTATTTCATCTTACAACTTATATCATGTTTAGACTATTTATTAGGATGTTGATGATGATATATTATATGAATAATAATAATAATAATAATAATAATAATAATAATAATAATAATAATAATAATAATAATAATATTATAATAATAATAATAATAATAAAAAATATACGTGACATTGTGATCCCATAATGCCAAGTGATAACACAATATACATATATAATTAGACCAACATTAATAAATTCTCAATTTAAACATGCTATTATTGATAAATTCTTCATTTTTTTTAGTGTAATGCTACAATATCTATTATACGTATTATTATTATGATGTAAAATGATAAAGTGTTATTTATGCAATGATTGATGAGCCTTACAGTGAGATAACATGTCCCTTCTTAGAATTGTTACTATCATGATATGCAATATTTATATTTTCATGAACAAAATTAATGATAAGTATTTAAATAAGAAAATTATAATATAAAAAGTGATTTAAGAACCTAGTTTGGTAAAATAACTAAAAGTTTCAAGATCCCATTTCAATACTATTACTATCTTCACTAAGTTACAACAAATCATCTTTATTTATTTATATCACTTAATGGGAAGATTTTGTTAGTTATAACATGAACTTTAATAATGGATCTAGGATCAATCATTAACTTATATTAACAGAGAAAATGAAAAAAAAAACTTTTTTTTGCTATCCATTGCACGATAAACAAGCTTACGAAATTTTCGTTTGACCTTTATGAAAGTTGTACATCTTCGTGTCGTTAACATCTTTCTTTGCCTTTCTTAATGTGTGGACCTCTTAACGGATTATAAAAACTGAACATTCACAAACTTACTTCTGCAGGCAACAAGAGACCTTAATAGTTATTTATAGTAACCTTATTGGGCCTCCTTATTACAAACCCAATACATAATTGACCTATACTATTAGGGTACATTTTCCTTATTGGACTTTAACCCATTAAACTAGATTTTTTATTGGGCTTCTTTATTATCTTTAGTTCTGATCAACTTTAATTTTCTTACCATTAAGTTTATAAAATCCCATAATTAATAATTGTCCAATTAACAAAATCACTAACATTCTCCCTTTGGAAAAAAAATTAATTACAATTGTTATAACGATAATAAAACTAGTAAAAGTGGCTAAGAAAAATCAATATATAGGTCAACCAATTTAAAACATTTGATCTGAAGATAATCAAAGTCCATCATTTGATCACATAAAGCTTTCGATATTAGAAAATATATAATGCATGTCATATGCGACACAGATCCAATACAATCATGCAAATCTAATACCTCACGAGCAGAAATGAGAAAATGGAGTGTGACAAATGACAATGATACCCTATGATCTAAAATGTATGGAGTGTGACAAATGACAATGATACCATATGATCTAAAATGTATCATCTTTCCATTTGTGAAAAAATATCTATTTTACTATCATTTTTGCAATGAACAAGCTACTAAACTACTTGAACAAGCTCTTGAAACTTTAGGTTAATCTTTATGTCATTAATGTCTTTTTGTGCCTTCGCAATGCGTAGGCCTTTTAACGAATTAGAGAGATTGAACGTCTACGAACTTACTTCACATAACAGGAGGCCTTAGTAGTTAATTATAGTAACCTTATTGAGTCTCCCTATCATAGGCCCGATACATGATCAACCCAAACTAATTAAGGCCCATTTTCTTCATTAGACTTCAACCCATTGAACCAAATCCTTTATTAGTTTTTTATTATCTTTAATCTAAATCAAATATAATATTCTTACACGTGGATTTATAAAAACTCGTAATTAATAATTATCTAATTAAAAAAATCACTAACAAATTTTATACCATTAAGTTTGTAAGATAGGAAACATATAAATTGAAAGGAGAAACCTTTTGGTTTATAACTCTAGTATGTGATTCATTCCAAAAATCAATAATTGACTATGCTTATTCATATTTCCCTTATGCATTATACTATTATATTATTTTAGAAGAAACCTAAATTATGGTGAAGGTAACAAATGTTAGAATTTTATACGAGGTATTTTCATTGTATTAATCTTTCATACTCATTTCTAGGTGTACAACAAGCTACTTGGTGCCTTTTGAACAAAACCTTAAATTAAACCATTATTAAAATGGCTTTTATTTTTAAAGTTAAATTAAACAATAAAATTTAAACCACATATAACCAATTCGTATCAATTTGATTCGAATTGACGATTTAAATTTGTTCTTTGTAAAATTTGATCCTTACAATTAAGATTTATAAAAATATTTTTATATAAATTAAAATACATGAACTTTTAATTTTATTAAGTATCACGCAATTACAAAATAAATTTAGACAAATTTATGAAATATTCATCCAATATATAAATAGAAAAAGAAAAAATGGAATATGATTTTATCCTAATCAAAAATGTTTTTATTAAATAAAAGGTATCGTATACTACAACATCAAAAATCTCATTGAAAATTGATCATATAATAAAATCATAACAACTTTGATTAAACGAGTATTAAAAGAAAATCACTACATCAAAAACATGCTTTTGGGATCGTTAAACGACGTTTTACTAAAACGTCGCAAAATTGTCTAACTTTTTGTGACATTTTTTATTAAAATGTCACAAAATAACTACAGCGACGTTTTGTTGAATAAAACGTTGTTGAAGCCTTTGGCAACAAATTAATTGAAACGATACTTTTTGGTATCGCTTTGAAATTTTTTTCATTCCTCACTACTACCTTTCTCTCTTTCCCTAGTCCTTCAACACCTTCAAATCTCTCTCTCAAATTCACCCCTGGTCCTCTGCGCTCGTGGTTCTAGAGGTACACTCTAATACCCACTGCTTTGTTTTCATCCTACTTGCTAAAGTTCGAACCTCTCTCTGGTTATTTGTTTCATGCTATTTCTTGGAAAGATGTTTTTCTTATAACACGGTAGGTGGTCGATGAAATGCTTTTTCCACCTTTTCCTTGGTTCTCTTCTTTCTTGCGTGGTTTTTTTCGTTTTTGTTCCCCACCCCGTACATGAAATAGTCGCCTACGTCAGGTTTCTTGGTGTCGTGCATTCAGTCTCCTTCGCATGCGTTAGGTTTTCTTCAAATGCAGCAACTACCACTACAAGAAAATTTGGTTTCAATAACCAAATTCTCGGCAACCATAATAAAATGGTTGCTAATTACATACATTTTGCAACCAAAAATTATTTGATTGCAATATATAAGTTACGTATATTTTTTACCTACCAATCAATACTTGGTGGCTATAGATGGTCACTGAAACTTACAATTCATGGATAATAATATAAAGACTAAAATTAACAATTTTAGCGACAACTTTAATAGTC
>JANZLX010000211.1:10543679-10557827 GCA_025531955.1 Erythroxylum orinocense | reverse complement strand
GGGTTTCTTGCTAGTTACGCCTCTTATGTCGTGCATGGGAAGCTTTCTCATGCTAACGGGCTGTGAATGTGTGGGTTGGGCCCAAATCAATCTATGGGGTGAGACTGATCGATCGGCCTGTGAGATTAGACTTGGGCTCGACATATCCGACCCAACCAGTTATAATTAGACATATAACTAATCTATCACACCTTGTGGTAATCTTAGGCTTGTTTTCTAGATATTATAAGTGCTTTTGTAAGATTCTTTTATGAGTTCATGTTTTTTAGAGTTATATAGTGATAATTTGTTTGTCTCATTAAAACATTTGTGATATCTTAGGTTTTTATTTAATTTTAATTTTATATTGTTAGTTTCAGATTAAAGATATTGTTACTTTAAACTCTTTTCTTTATTACCAGTATTTGTGCAATAAATACCAATCTAAAATTGACAAAGTTTGAATGATGGTGAAAATTAAGGATTTGATTTGTATTTCATCACCATCCGAAGAAATTTGAGGGATGAGAGAAGCACCGAACACGCGCGCGAAAAGGATGACCCATATCATGCGTAACTTTGGTCTGCTTTTCCTTATAAACTTCGAATGTCATGCTACTTATATGTACATTTCTTTTCTTCTTGGACTATTATATTTAATATGGAAAAGCAATTCCCAGTCTAAGCACCAACTTGTTTGAAAGGCACCCATCGATATTTGCCCTTCCACGCAATCTCACAAATTAAGTTTGCCATTCCATTCAATTTTACAACTATTTCAAACTCTGGATCTGAATTTGGTAAATGTATTAGCAATGGCCGGTCATTTCCTTCCCCAAAACAACTCTGCTTCATTCAATGCAAAATAGAGGCATTAATGTAGATTGGATTGTTGCAAAATCAAAATTGGAAAGCATAAATTAGGCGAATCATACATTTTAATTATTTTTTACAAGAGTTAAGAAAGCCCAGCTATTAGACTTTATTTCACTCATTCTCATTTTCAGGAATACCAGCGAGCATTGGCCGCCAAGCTCTCCTCAAAATAGACCGGTGTCTAAAACCGATCCAACCCGGTCTAGGCGAACCAGTTTCACCTAGCAAACCGTTAACCTTCATCTTAAACAACTCACACTTACCTTCTCCCATCACCTCTCTAGCCTTGCGGTCATCCTTTTCTTCTTCTTCTTCGAACGCCGGCGACGACACGAACAGGTCCTTCAACGTGTCTCTCTTTTTCTCGGGCGGCGGACCGGGGACCTTGGGCAGTGGCGGAGGGTAGAACTGGCGTGGGGGAGACCGGCGGGAGGAGCTCCGGCTGAGAAGCATCCGAAGGGTGGTTTTCCGGCGACGGAGGTGGACGACGGGGCTCGTTCTAGGGCTTCGTGTGGGGCTCTGCGCAACGCCGCATTGTGTAGCGAGAAGCTTAAATTTTTGCAGCGTTGCCATTTTGAGAGAGAGCACAGAGTCAGGTTTGTTTGTTTTGATCTCTCTCTCTCAGTATTTAAAGCAAGTTTGTTTGTTTCTTTCTTGGGTTGGGTTTGCTTGAAACAGAGAGGAAAGGATCTGTTTTGGTGTAGAATTGTCTCTCTTAGTGATTCTTTTTAGGAAATCATTAGCTTTAAAGTTTAAAGTTGGTGCTTACTTTGAATGGAATTTGTGAAAGAGAAATGGGTGGTTCAGTTTCCAAAGTAAATTCTAAATCCTTGAGCTGTTGCTTTAGGAACTCACTCACCCTCTCTCCGTATAGTTATCAATAGTGAAGAGGATCGAAAAGTCATTATCAGAGGTCTTTTGATTCTACAGATTGGAAGAATCCATTCAAGGGCAGGGGTTAAAGACTTAATTTAAAAGTTATCTTGCATCGGAACCAAAAAAGTACGTAAACAGTGATATTATTGTTGTTGAAGCAAATTTACAAAGGAACAGGGATATGCTCCTCTCACGGCCTCCTTCCGAACTAGTTGCTTCGTCCATTATGACACGAGCTGTGCTGCTATTTCTTGAACTAAACCAAAATGTTTTTCCACAACCATCTAGAAGGAGTGAAGGACTATAGGAACTTGGGTTTTTCTTTTGCCTTTTGACTGGCATTGCATTACCCTACCCACCTATTCTTGCTTTAACTTAAAATAAAGCTTTTCTCTTGGACCAAAATTTTTTGAAAATTTTTGAGCACGACAGTCGTGGCATGTATTGTTTTTCTTTTATCTGTTGTGGGGCCGATGGAACTACTGCAGAATATTATTTGTATAGTTTAATCTTGTGCTCCGTACATTGCATGGTCATAGATGCCTCACTTCCTTTTATTTAGACAAATAAAGGAAGACAAAATAGACGATCATCATCTCCGACCGCGGTCAATTGAGGCCACGTCGGACAAGATCACTGCAATTCATCTTAGTTCCTTCGGCACCTCATTCATGCCAGGTCTTAGTCGACAACGAAACGCCAACTCTGCAACCAAAGCTATCATTCTGTCTTCATTTTTGTCTGTCCTATGCCCCATACGCCTTGAGGACCAGTTGAGATATGAGTCGCATCATCTGGGAAAAAACTCGATATTCCAAAATCTGCAACTTTAACGAAGAAATCGTTGTCAAGTAGAATGTTGATGGTTTTAAAATGATGTCAGAAGCATGAAGGTAAGCCAGTGAATTGGCTGTTTCAGTGGCAATCCTCACCCGGATCGACCAAGTTAACAAAGTAGAATTGGCTTGATCCCCGTGGAGGTGATGGACAAGGAGGTGACGACTGCCCCTCAAAGAGCGGCCATAAGGACCTACCAGATTGTTGTGGCGCAGTCGTGTGAGGATCTCAATTTCATTCATGAACTATTCCAACCTCTTATAGTTGTGCTCATAAAGGCGCTTGACTGCAATTTCTCGCCCATCTCGGAGTTTCCCTAGTGGAGAATGACCAAAGAATAATCAATTAAATTAAATCAGCTTCCTAGAGTTTTGATAATCACATTTGTTGCTGTTAGCCATACAACTTCTTGTTCATACGGTAATAGACAGTTCCAAAACCTCAATGTCCAAGTGTCTTTCCAGAATCGAAGTTATCAGCAGCCTCTTCAAGTTCACTGTAGGAGAAGATTGGCAGCCTAAAGCAGACATTGTTTAATTGCAGGTTTGACTTTGAGGAGGGGTCTAAAGAAGTCTGTGCTGAGACAGAATTTCTCCTCTGTTGATACCAGATTAAAATTACGGAGAGCAAGAATATTATTATGACGGCAAGGACCCCTATAACTAAAGCAGGAAAGAAGTTAGAGAAGGCCTAAAAATTTATGCTGGGTTTTTCAAGAGAAACATAACAAGTGAGAGATTGAGATGATCAGGAATGTACATCGAGGAGAACGAACAAGATTATTGTTACGGTTTCTAAATATTATAGCTTTAGAATGATACAATTATGGTAGTTTGATCTCACAAGTTCTCAACAAAAATTGCCCAATTTCTTAAACTGCAAGGATCCTACACTTACCCTTGAGGGAACGATTTGGACCTCAAGTTGTAAGTATTTGGATCAGTTCAAGAATGCACATAAACATAGAGGGGGCTATTACTTTATTCATATGTCTTCGGTAGATGAAGGATGAGGAATGGTACGGTTCTTGCTGTCTTCTGGTTCAAATTCTGAACCATGGTCTGACACAGTGAAGCATTTGATCTGGATATGAGAAGAGGTGTAAGTAAGACTGAGAGAACTGATGGACCGAGTCTTGCAGAGGCTGGACTTCAGTTCTATCTGGAGTGTCTTAAGGTTGGCGATGTTCTGGACGTTGTATAATCCTCCTATTCCTGGGACATAATAGATTTTCTCATGCTGTTTTGTATTAGGGGTTTGATGCATCGAGGGCCTTTGGAGTTGGTGATGGAGGTCTGATTTGTGCAAGTGTATGCACATATACAATCTTTGAATAATCTACTTGTGTATTCCTCTGGCTTGCATGGAGATCCAGATTGGAAGAGAACAAAGGAAACTAAGAGGAAGAGAACAACCATCCCAGAAGTTTCCAATTCAATGAGCCAGTAAAGAGGTTCCAAGAATATCAGCAAGAGTTGCACGCCTGCAACTGGCATAGTTTGAAGTTCTCGAAGCTTTAATTTCATTTTAGTCTACCCAAGTGCAGCTACAAGATTTTACCTGACTCACGTTTCTCTTTAAAAACCTCAAGTTGACATGGAAATTGGCACAGAGGACTTGTGAAATGGAGTGAAAGAGAGGGAAGAAACACCGACTCTATGACTCTCCATTGATCAAAGTTCGGTTGAACAAAGCACTTTAGGATCACCAGTTTTATTAGCAGGATTTTGCTATGAATGTCCAACCAATGCATATCCGTCAACTAACTGATCTGTTTTTTGCATTAAAAAAAAGAAAGAAAACGTGAGTGTTGAGCAATCTTTAGAAAAGTTTGAAACTTTAGTTTGTGGTCCACACGCTTGAAAAAGTGAATGTATGTGTGGGGAAGGTATAAAAATTTGATGCCAAGAGAGAAAGCAACAGGATTCGAAACAAATGAGGAAATTTCTTATAGTCGTAATCAAGGTAGTGAATGCTTATAACTCGGCTTGATAGATTAGAACATAATAAGATTATCTCACAAAGGACTTACACCTCTGTAATACAATAGAGTATTTGAGAAGAGAAATCAAACTCTATTTAATATGATTTGTTTCATTATCAGTCATTCAATTATTCCTACCTTTTTTAGATTATGCCTTTGAAACTACTGCATATCTTCTTAACATAATAGCATCCAAGTCAGTTGACAAATTTTCATGTCAGATATGGATTGATAATATAATAAAGTTTTTATACCTAAAGAGTTAAAGATGTGAAGCGCACAATGTTTGAAAAGTTTCTCTTAAGAAAGAAATATTTATCTCAAAACATGCTACACTCTTAAAAAAGAGAATTCATTCTTAAAGAAAGTAATTGGAGTGAAGTAGAAGTTATAAAAGCTTAAGACTACAAATTCACTCATAGGTGGAACAAAAGCTTCAAGTTGATATATATTACATACAACTAAAGGTTGAAGAGACATATAATCCGCAATTCATTGGTAAATCTACGTATAAAAAAAGAGAGACGATGTATTACTCATAGATAAGGAGCCTAATACTTTTAAGGACGAAATGTCTAGCACTTATTCTTTAAAATTTACAAGAATCTATGAGATCTAAAATAGAATCTATTTACATTAATTAAGTATATTCTTTGTTGTATATTTGTAATGGGAATAAGCCTATAAGATGAAAAATGGGTTTTAAAGCAAAAAATTGACATGGATGATTGTTTATACAATTATTGGTTTTATGATTGAGGTCAGGTATATTTAAGTGCTTGAAATGATAAAGGAAGTTGTTTGGATTAAGAAATCTATAACCAAACTTGGCTCTATTTCTAGTGTTATTGAGCTAATAATATTATACAGTCACAATAATGATAGTATTTTACAGGCAAAGAAACTAATTAGGATTGACAACAAATTGCGTAAAGCTTGGGCCGTATTATTAGCTCAATTTTGACTTGAGACTCGATCAGGTCTAAAACTTAGGGCCGAAGCTTAATTGAGTTTCGAGTGATTTAAATCTAAGAAAATTAATTTTTTAAAAAATAAAATTCATTAATTTTTTGTAGTTAAAAAGATAATAAAATTTCATTGCAATTCAAATTCAAAAGCAACCAGATCGAACTCTACAAAATTTCCTACTTCATCCTAGTATGCCAATCCTAAGTATCTTTTCTTTTGTCTTTGGAACTCATCTTCGAGAGTCCCAACATCAATAACTGCCTATGAAATTCATTTATAAAAAACCAAATCAGTTGCATAAAAAAAGTACATAAAAAGACAACAAACTAGCAAGAGAAGAAAATGGGCTAGCTAATTGTTATAGTTGAGATTGCCAATAATCCGCACCACTTCATCCACATATTAAAATTTTATTATGTAAATCATACCTAATTATGTAACAAATTTATTATTTTGATTGAATGATAATTAAAAAAATAAAAATATCGTCATTATAGGATATTTGTTCAAAAAACTTTTAGTTAGATGAATGGTCTTCGCACCTGTCACTATATAAAAAAAAAGATAATATGATAATAATTATTAAAATTATAAAAGTAAAAAAAAAAGTTATCATAAAGTATATAATTTAACTTGTATATTTTTGGAACCTAACTAATTTTAAAACACAATAGGGATTTTATAGTTTTATAATGAAGTCGACTATGATGATGACTCATTAGCCAACACCAATACTAAAAACAGACTCAAAAGGCAACTATAAATGCTAGAATTGTTAACAAAGTTTGTGCAATTACTTGTATAATAAGATATTCAGATCCATTTGATTTCCTTTATAATAATATGTTAAAATGCTCATTATCATCTATGGTCACAATATTTGCTTCAAGTATTTATCAAACTCCATCCTATTGTAAGAAGTCTTACTTCTTTTTTCCTTAATGAATTCCTAAAAATAAAAACTTAAACTTCTAACTGTGTTTGATGATGATGTATCAACAACAAATGAAAATAATACTAAACTACTACAATCTAACTCTTTTTTGTTTAGGAATAAAAGAAATGCATTAAGACAATTCCCTAAAGAATGCAAAGGAATGAGTTCATGGTATAGACATAGATAATCACTTCAACATCCTACAAAATAAGAACACAAATGTAACTTAGGGGTCCCTAATAGTGTCAAAATAACTTGTTACATGGACATATAACCAATCAACAACATTAGCCAATGGTATTTTGATTATCCTTGCTCAAGTATAGAGAGTTTAGGCTAGACCTTTAGGAAGTTGATTTTCACCCATAACATTTCCTCTATCTAGTTTTTTTTAGCTCATTTAACATTATATTAATCTCTTATGAGGATTGTTGAAACATTCTCCTGTTCCTTTCTCTCTAAATCCAAGAAAGATAGCTACTAAGAGTCATGCCAAAGAGGTTTTTGTGTGGTTTTGATAGGAAATTATAAGAGCATGTGTAGGTAAAGATGTTGTCAAGGTTGATTCTAGGGTAGCTAAAATTAATTTATCCTAAAGCTTATTTACAAATAATTTTAAAAGTTTCACACTTGAAAAAGAGATGGTTCTAGGATTCTTACTCTAGGTTACACAAGTAGTAGATGTTGTTAATCTTAATCCTTTTCGTCCTATCCTTTGTAGGTAGTTTTCCTTTAATTGCCATCCACAGGATGAAATTGGCCTTGGGATTACAACATTGATTTCATACAAACTTAGACCAATTTACTTTAGTATAAGGGTTTTAAAACAAAGATATGCATGATTTATTTGTGAATTGTCCCAAAGCATTTGCTTTTGAGAAGATTGTATCTTTTTTGGTTAGCTTGTGATTGTAATAAGCCAAATTAACAATAATCTCACTAAAGCCTTTTAGCCGATAGGTCCATTCGCTTTCATTCACCAGCTCTTTCACTTGAGCTTGAGCAGGCAGGATATACCTGAGGGGTTGGAAGTCTGGTAGCTTGAGTAATGGTCTCAACTTATGGTAATTTTCATACCAAAAGTATTTGTTATTTCCATTACCAACAAGCCTCACAATGTTCTGAGGCATTTGGTTTCTTATCTTCAGCAATTTTTACAGTATCCAAGAGGAATTAATGGGTGGTTTAAAGCTCCAGATGTTGCTTCCTTGTAGGTATTAGGTGTGAAACCATTTAACCCATAAGGATTCTGTATCCACTAGCAATTTCCAAATCCTCTTTGCAAGCAATATGTTATTGATAGCTTTTATGGAATAGATTCCCAAACCTCCTTCCTATTTGGGGGAACAAACCTCATTCCATTTTATCTTAGCATATAAGTGATTGCTAGGATCACCAGTCTATAAGAAATTCTTTATAGATTTCTTTATATTCTTAATTAAGCTCCAAAGTAAAGATACATGGGAACTCCATTGCATATGTATACTGTTAAGGATGGCTATGACAAGTTGGAGTCTTCTTATATAAGATAATTTTTTTATTACAGCAGCCTAATCTATTTTAGGTCACATCAAGAAAAGGCAAATAGCCTAATGGTAAGCCTAGTGGTTATTATTTGCACTCCAAGATACCTAAATAGGGGTGCATCATAAAAAGCAAGATCTTTAACTTGCTGTTGATTAGTCCTTGAAATAAGATGAACTCTTTTGCGAATTGATTTTTAGCCTTAACATATCATTAAGTTGAATCATAGCTTCCATTATCACTTTGATTAATTCTTTTTTTTTCTACATGTAAGAGCATAAGGTCATTTGCAAAAGCTAGGTGAGAGATCCTATTTTTCTTGCATTTATAGTGGAATTTAAAGATGCTACTCTCATTTATGTTTTCATCAATTAGTATCGAAAGTACTTGTACACAAATGGTGAAAAGGTGTGGCGATAATGGGACCCCTTGCCTTAATACATGTCCCCTTTTGAAGAGAATAGTGGTCCCCCCATTTATAAAGATCATAAAGGTAGTAGTTATGATGCACATTTCAATCCCTTTAAAAAATTTGAGTCAGAAAACCCATAACCTCCATAGCCTCCAGGATAAAGGAACAAGCAACAGAGTCAAAGGCCTTATATATATCTATTTTCATTAGGTAACTCCTAATTATCTTGCTTCTATGGTAATCTCTGAGTAGTTCTAAAATTAAGAGGATATTATCCCTATTGTTCTTGCCTTATAAAAGCCACCTTAGCTTGAATTAATAATGCAATTGAGTGACTTTTTAAGCTTAATAGCAAGCATCTTGGCTAAGATCTTGTACAAAACATTACAACAAGAGATTGGCCTAATTATGCAAGGTAAGTGGTTTAATAATCTTTGGAATCAAGCATATATGAGTGTTGTTAATCTCTCAGCATGCTACAATTTAAGAGGAGTTCAATGATAACATTGGTTACCTAGTTTCCCACCAAGTGCTAAGATCTTTTAAAGAAATTTTCTTTCAATCCGTCAAGTTCAAGTGCTTTCTCAAAGTTGAGGCTTCATAGTTTGACATCCTCAGTAGTGAATTGAGTTGTTAGATATTTTCCTTATTTTTCATTTATTAAAGGAGGTATAATGTTCCTAAGCATATGCAAGGAAAATCTAATTTAGAAGTTGTGTCAATGATACTTTTGAAGTAAGTGAAGACTGCTTCCTTGAGTCCACATTAAGAGGTGATTAAATTTCCATTAGGGCTTTGCAAGCATTCTAGCTCTTTATTTTATATAAGAGGAATGGTATTATAAGGCTTGGGTGTATTCAAAGAGTGCATCCCTTTCTGCTTGTAAAAGTAAGTAGTAATTTGCATTAGAATAGGTATTAACTTACACCTACTCCAGCTTTTGCTTTTTACAAGCTAAGTTTTCTATAATACTATTAATCTTACTTTTGCTTAATATTTTAACTTCCTTTTTTACAATTTTAAGTTTCATAATGCATTTGAATGCTGTAAATCCATTAATTTTTACACTCATCCCCTTAAAGATTGCTACTTCAAAACCATCCAGCTTAATTAGGTAATTATTAAATCTAAGTGGATGGTGCTTGGGGCAAGAAGGCGTTTTTGTAAGGATTTCAATGGGTAAGTATTTAGATGATATAGGGCATCCAAAATGAGATTTAATTTCTATGAAGAGGTTTAACAAGTGGAGTTTACCATTGCCCTATCTAGTTTTTTCCTAAGTAATTAAGGCTCTTATTGTATATTACTCCAAGTCAAGAAGTTTCCATCATATTTAAGGTTTGATAATTCCAATTTGTTCATGCATTCTCTGAAACCATCAGCGAATAAGTTGAATACCTTAGTATCCCCCTCAACCTCAATGAAGTATATTGTTAATGGGATACTATTAAAGTCTCCCATTAACATCCATGGATGATTCGTACTAGTATGTATGTTGTATAACTCTCTTAATAAATCAACCAATTGAAATGCAAATTTGGATACATAGATAAATGTAATGTAAAAGGTTTCTAGGAAATTATAACCTTAACTTGCAAATCAGTGAATTGTGTAGCTATTAGGTGTTTAATACCTTGATCAATAAGTTATTTTCACAATAATTCTCCCATTGGTTCCTAAAAAAATAGGAACTTGATTTGAGATTTCATTTTGTATTTTGATCTCTAGTAGTCCTACTGACATGGGTTTCTTAACGGTCAAAAAATTATAAACTACCTATTGTTTAATAGGGGAACTAATAGAGCTCAATTTCCAAGTAACGATGGATATGATTTTTAGTGTTTGAGTTCATTTTAGACTCTGCCCTTACTTTCCTTTTGGATAATTAATGTATTGTTTCGTATATCTATAATTATTGTAAAAGGACTACCTGCATGATGTTAGATATTTAAGAGATCAACACTCTCTTATTTCTTATAATGTTTAAGCTTATATGGAGGAGAGACAATAATGCTCTTACTTATGGGAGTTGAATGTGGTGCATAATGAGCTTCATTTAGTTCCTTAGTATCTAGGGGAACATAGCTTGTGTTCCCTTTGTAGTCATGGTGTTGAGTGTTTACTACTTCATTTTTTTCTAGGTTAGAAATGTCTACTAAACTTAAAGAGGTGTTTTTAATAATTTTCAAGCATGGTGCTTCCCTCATTCACATTCTTATCACCTTTTGAACCTTCTAGTAAGTTTATGGTATTGGTCAGTTTTTGGCTAGTATTATGAGATGTAACATTTTGGGCAGTTTCACCATAGAATTCTCCATAGGATCCTTTCTTAAATGGTTTCCTAGTTGGCTTATAAACTTGTTTCCTTGGGTTTGGTTGGCTTCCATTGGTAGGTTACTAGTAAAGTACACTCTATGAGATTCCCTCCCTTATTCAGCCTCATCACCTTAAGCTTTTTAGGAAACTCCCTAGAGACATCAATTTTTATACATATTTTAGTAAACCTTCTTCTACTCATAGAGGCTGTATTATGGTCCATACATAGGGGTTTTCGTAGAGAACTGGCCAAGTAGCTCAAGCCTAGAGTACTTTAATATTTAAGTGGAATTTTATGAAATTGAGTTCAAATAGGAAGAGCTTTGTTCTATAATGTTTAAAGTATTGGCTTTATTGGAGATTCTAACAATGTAAAAATCTTCTTCATAAATGAGGATAACTTCTAATCTAGAGCTTCACCATCTTTCATTAACCCAGGTTTTAATTAAGGGATAAGGGAGTCTTGTTTAGCAAAGTACTGATAAAGGAAGAAGTCCATCTTCTTACACCCATATAGAGAAATTCCTAGGGATGAGAGATAATGACATGTTGAATAAATCCAATTAAGTAAGTAAGATGATCTAAAGAGTTACATCTTGAGACCAAGTCTTCTTGTTAAGGAGATTCCCTATAAAGGACTGATAGCAAGGTTGGCAGTTAACCAAGAACGTCCAGAGTGAGGAGTGATGAAGGATATTGTAAGTTTGAGGAATCAAAGATTTTGGGTTAGAAGGACTGTCGATATGTTTAAGGGTATTAACAAAGGTAAGAGATGGAGAGGTGCTAGGAATGCCTGGTGGAAAGGAGTTAGAGTTGGGAACTTTCATGGTGTCCAAGAGCTGAGGGTGGGGAGGGGAGCTAGGTCAAAGTGCTACCTACCTAGATGCTTTACCAAAACAAGTAATTGAAAGTTGAAAAAATTGGGATAAAAGTATAAGGTTACTAGTATACGTAAAAACAAGTTATTTGATAATAAGAAGAGCAAAGGGAAACTTTAGTAAGAGATGAGAGAAAATTCTAATGGGAAAATGATTTTTTAAATATTATATTTTACTGTAATCTAACTCTTTGTCCATTCTTAATTGATAACTAATAAAAATCATTCCATAAATGTTTAATGATATTAATATGTCCTTAAACTCGATTACTAGATAACTATTGATAAAAATTTGAATTCTTTCCATTTAAGTGAAAATCAAAATTTTCCTTGTTTATTCATTTTTTTTATGAGTGCTGAATTAGTGATAACCTTTTTGTTATCGTAGATGTCGCACTTCATGTGGATTATAACATGGATCATAATATTGCTTAAAGATCAAATCAATACTTTTGATAAGTGAAACATTAGGTGAAACCTTAAATGAAACCATTTTTTTTTCTAACTTAAACCTCAAACACTAAATATATCTAATCCCTAAATTTTGTAAACCTAATATGATTACCTATAAATCCAATACACTAAATTGGATGTCCACACATTTTCATCAAAATCCTTACACGTTAAAGCTAAAAATTCCACTATGTCCCTTTAAGATACAAAAATTAATCGTAAACACAATAACATATAATTGAAAGATGGATGTTCATTTTATATTTATTATACATGTAAAAAAGATGACTTTAAAGACTTATTTGAATCTAGGTAGGAAATTTATTAGATGCAAGAATTAATGCATATCATTTTTTAGAGTGGGTTGATCCTCTTATATCTAAGAGAAATAACTAGATTATTTTTATTGAGTAACCCAAAAGCTATGGAATCTAAAATTGACAAATCAAAGAGGGCATATGCATTGGAACTTGAAGAACAAGGAGAACTAAATGCATTACAACTTAAAGAGCATAAGCATACTTTTGAAAGGGATCTAAAGACATTAAAAAACTATAAAATATAAGAGAGATAGAGCAAATATTAAAGAGAAAATAGCTATAAGACATGGGCACTATTGTCATGTTCTTCTCATGTTTTATATTGGATGTTTATTAGCGGTTGCAAATATTAGGATTATTTCATGATAAAACACTTTGCAAAATTGATGTACTTATGTAAACAAATAAAAGAAAGATGTTTTGAATTAATTCATAATTTTTATACTTTTTATGAAGGAAGTTAAATATATATGTTGCTTTCATAAGTTTGGAGGTTTCTACTGGTACTTCTATCCACTAGTTATGCAATTCTCATAACTAATCATTATTTGAATTTCTAATTTTTGTCATACTAATTCCATTTTATATAAGATTTAAAAGATGGCAATGATAATTATGTCATACTAATACCCATTGGCATAAAAGACTTGTTATCCAAAGATCAAATACTAATTTTCATAACCTAATAATAATATCTTTAACAAAAACCAAAGTAGGTGTAACCTTATAAGTTCATATCACGGACCAAAATAGACAAACATTTTGAATTGTCATCATGTTTAACCATCTTCAATTATTATTATGTTTTTACATGCTTGATTAATATAACTCCTTTAACTTAGATGTTTCAGTCATTCCACAAATTAATGAATCTTTATATATAATGCTCATTGTTGATATTTTAGCAATCTCATTATTTCCAACTATTATATTTCTTAAATTTATTTCATTATATACTTTAGCCCTTGTATTACTAGTAATTACAAAACCATCATTATCTTGTTTTCCTTTTCTATTTTGAGTTAATCTATCGTGACTTTTCACCAAATACCTTACAGTATCACTTTTTACTTAAAAAATAATGTTAATTAATTATAACGCATTAAAATTTATCCGTTGGTTGCGTAAAAATGTCATATGTTAATATATGTTATTGTCTTTTTTTTTCATATTGGTGCTATAACCAATAGTTCTTTTCTTCCTTCTACAATTTTCTTTAATTATGGTAGTGATATTGCTTATAGATCCTGTTATTCTTAATCATCATATGCTTGCTGCTTTAACTCCTTTAGAAATTGGATATACTTTGTATAATGACTTGTTTGTTTTTTTCAATGCATGCCTAAAATTGTTTTTGAAGCCCTACACCTCTATGACTTATCTTTTAATTGGAAAATAAATGTCAAACATAAAACATGTATTATACTTTAAGAAGTATTTATCTGACAACATAAATTAATCCTTAGAAAATAATACATATTGATTATCATAATTAAATAACTGGAAATAATTAGCTGAATCCATAATATGCCATACAAAATATTATTACCTTTTGTTGATCTCTGATGATTATAGGACCACAATCATTTAACATTTATAAATTATCACTTAATAATTTTAGAAGCTGTTGGGCCCCGAAATTTTTTCTTTTATTTTTTTATTTTTTATTGATTTATTTATTTATTTGTTTACTTTAATTTCTTTTTATTTTGCCTTAATTGTTTTAATTATGTGTATATTTATATTTATTGAGTCTTGGAATTAGCAAGTGATTGGGAATTAAAATTG
>JANZLX010000211.1:10532887-10543579 GCA_025531955.1 Erythroxylum orinocense | reverse complement strand
AGTGGCGTTGGAATCGTTAGAACCAAGGGAACGATTTATTAAAAAGCCAATCCAATTATTTTCTAATTGAGTTTTTCCCTTTTCTTTGTGGCCAATACGTGTTCGGTTTTGGGTCCTCTATGCTTTGTGGGTCCGAATGTTGGGCCTCGGAGATGGGGTCCAACATTTGGGAATGTTGGGCCTCGGAGACGGGGTCCAACAGAAGTCATCTCCATGTTTTTGAGCATTCTGACCTCATTAAGCCTATACTATAGGGAACATTAGATTATTTCCATCACTTTCAATTGCTACCAATAATATCCCTTTACATAGACCTTTTAGAAAACAACCATATAATCCATTTACTCTTCTACATCCAACCCTTTTTTTTTGTAATATGGAGTCATATATAGTGCAGTCCTAGAAACAGTCCTTGAAACAATCATCTTCATTGTAGACTTTAGGTTAGATGTCAAAATCTTAACACCATAATCCCTGTAGTTTGGTATGTTCATCCTTTGATTATGTCTAACTCTTATTTATCACTAATTTTGTAGTTTTTTGACATATGGTCAATAAAAAATCCAAACTTAATTGATTCTTTATATTTTATTAGACGTCAACAGTCTTTTTAAACTCAATCTATTTCATTTTTATCAAATATTTGAAGGCTAAATTACTTGATGGTCATGTTCCTTATGCTAAAGTTATTAGAACAATTATATTTGTTATAAAATATTTTTGTAATAAAATCACCACAAGTCCTTTTTGTGGAAGCATAAACCAACCATAAGTAATTATGTTTAGCACAAGTAACCCTTACTTTCTCTCTATTCTTAAGAAATTAATACCCTTCCTCTTAGCTATTGAGTACCTAGTGATAATTTCTTTGAACTCCGTTACATAAGCAAAGTGTATGACAAGACTAAACCCAAGCTTCTATATACTTCAATCATATCTACATTTAGAACTTCTAACCTTTGAATTGTTATCCTCGTCCAATTTACTTGTATTGCACTAACTTCCTATACAATTAACATTATCATCAGTATCAACTAAATATATCTATTTGCCCTCTTTCCTACCTCTAACATTGTTTTCTTCTTTTGTATATATGGTTTCTTCCTCTCCCTCACTGACATCTACACCTAAAGGATCAAATAGAGGATGAACATGGTCATTTCTTCTATTAAAGAGCTCTTAATCATTGCTTAAAATAAGGATCTCAGGGTGAAAGCTCTGAAGGTGAATGGGCTATATATGAAGGAAAATTATGATCATGAAAGAAAGCGCATTAAACATTACTTATCTAAAATGAGTTTTAGGATAGAATCCAAGAGTAAAAAAGGCATTTTCGTGTTACAAGCATGAGAAAATTGGTAATATTAAAAGACATTATCCAAACAAGAAGTTGAATGATAAAAGAAAATTGATGATTTATTAAGGCCTGCTAATATAACGAAAGCGGGGACTCAAATTGCAACAATAAAGACATGCTTTATGTTTCAACTAGTGAACTACTTAATTCATGAATTTTGGATAGATGATGCACACATGACTTGATACTAAATAAGAATTGGTTTATGTCATTTACGTCAACTAACTTTGACATATCCACTCAAGAGATAATAAAACTTGTAAAATTATTATGGCATGAAAATTTAGGATCAAAATATTTGATAGCGTTATTGAGACTTTGTAATTTTCAACATGTGCTAAATTTATGGAAGAACTTGATCTCTTTTGGAACTTTACATACAAACCATTTTAGCTATGAAATTGATGGAAACAACTTTAAGGTGGATAAAGGTGCATTGATTGCCATGAAAAGTCAAGACTAGTAAGAAACATATAATATTAATATGAATCACCTTTATATATGGAGTTGTTATAGTATGATTAGTGGAAGATAATATTGCATTATGGCACATATCACTAGGTCATCTTAGTGAGTGAGGGATGAAAGGACTATATATGATGAGATTATAGAAGGGCTTTAAACATTGTAAGTTAGACTTCTATAAGTTCTATGTGCTTGGTAAAAAAATAAAAGTGACTTTCAAGGCGGGAAGCATAAAACTAATGGAATTTTATACTATGTTCATACTAAGGTATAAGGTCTTACTGGAGACTTATTGTTAATGGATCGCAATATTTTCTTATCTTGATTGATGATTTCTTTAGGAAAATCTTCATAAAGTAAAATTTTGAGGTCATTGCAAAGTTTAAGGAATGGAGGGCTAAAGTGAAGAACTAGATGGCAGAAAAGTCAAGTACTTGAGATCAAAAAATTGTACCAAGTATACGGACTCACATTTCCAAAAAAAAATTATAAAGAGCATGACATTTAATGGTATTACATAATAGATATATAACTAAAAAAATTAGGTGTTGTGGTTGAATATAAGGCTCTTTAAAATTTTCTAAATTAAATCAATAGGCATGACATGTTACCTCATCAGTGGTAAAGGAAGTGTGGAAAGGAAACAAGGTAAATTTTTTGGATTTGAAGATTTTTAGCTTACCCTCATATTTACTTACTTTTAGTGATGAGAGGTCGAAACCAAATCCAAAGTTGAAAAATTATATCTTCATTAGCTATCTAAAAGGTGTAAAAGGCTATAATTTCTAGTTTAAGAGATAGAAGAACAATGACAAGAGAAGAGCATCATCATAATATAGTTGTGGATAAAACAAGGCATACCATTTGGTTACTACGTAGATATAACTAGGAAGACTCGATCTCTCATACACTTACCATTGGTACTAAGGATCCAACTATGTTTTATGAAACTATGAATAGTCAAGATAAAGATAGATAGATGGGCGCTATGCTAAAAGATGTGAGGTCTTGAAAGATCAAGTAGATAATTGCATCTAGTCAGATCATGTTAGAAAAAGGTTGACACTTTGAAAAATGCAACTGATATGTTATCAAAGTTAGTTATCATAAAAACAATTAAGTAATTATTAGACTTAATCAATGTCTCTAAATGTTATACATGGCTACAATTTGACCTACTTCGAATATTTTAGAAAAGGTAGAGATTTTGAAAAAATTTGCTTCATTTTTAATTGGGTCTTGTAACCAATACATATAGGTGCGTAATTTTTAAGTGTCTCTAGAAGAACATAAATGTGTGTTACGACGTGTTCTTCTTTGAAATACTGAGATGAAGACACAAGTAAGAAAATAATTGGAATATGAGCGTGTTCAAATCGTGGAAGAGTTTTTAAAGAAGTATACAACTTGAACTATGGGTCTATTTATGTTTATGTTCCTCACTAAAAAGAGTTACAGAGAAGCAGTGAACTATACAACCTACAATATGGGCGTATCTGTGACTATATTCCATTTATAAATAATATTGTAAAACATTGTTAGGACATGATCATGTTCAAGCCTGTGTTTAAAATATAATAACTTAGATAAAAAATGCTTTGAGTTGAAATTTAAGCTTTAGAAGAATTCTAGGTTTTATAGAAATCATATTTATAATAAATTAGGTTTAGTGATGGGTGATTTATTTAGGATTGTACCAGTTAAAGTTTGGATGCAAATATACTTATGTATACCTAGTTTAATGTAATCATCATTACCATTATAAAATAGTGAAAAATAGTTACCCTTAGTCTCAAGGATGTAGGCATATAAAAATTGGTAGAACCTCTTTAAATCTTCTTGCATTCTTGATTGTTTGTTTTGCACTATTCTATTCTTGTTATGTATCCTTTCTCACCAGATGTGATATTCCATTGCACTAGTTGTTTTATTGTAGTGTACTTCATAATCTAAAGGCCTTGAAACCCTTTCTCTTCCTTTATCTCTTCCTATTGTATATATATTACCATTGACTTATTTTATCTAATTTGTGTTCGAATTTGGCTCCATTTGACCATTGGTTTTTGATATTTTGATTTTGTCTATTGCTTTTTAGTGAGTTTTTTTTTCTTTACTTAAGTTTTCTCTATCAAAATATTTTATCATAACCTAAGAAAAGTGTATCTATTATTTGGTAGTAATATAGTGGTGAATTAAGTGTCGATCACATGAGCATGTGGTAAATACTTGAAACAATATTCCACTATTACACAATTAACTAAATAAAATGATTAGTTTTTATAATTGAATATTAAATCTAAAACTATACCTAAGCCTATTAGAGATAAACCAAAGCTTAAAATCAATAAAAGAATTCATATATAAATAAACTTCTAGATAAGACTTCCCCTAGCATTATATTTGTATTCATGATTTAATTCATCAAGAAGGTTCTATAATATAGACTAGTGAAGTTTCTTAAATTGATAAATTGCTAGGTCAAATTAAAACTGCACATTCCTAAGTTTAATAATCGATGCCCTACCTGAATTAAACTTCCAAAAACATATTAAGATTTGTGAAATTCCATGAAAATTTTGATCATAACACTGAAGGATTTATGTAAGTTTATTTTTAGTAGCCCATGCAACTCCTAATATTTAAGCTATGGTCATTTATATGCAAGTTCACTCAAATCGTTAATGTGAAAATTATAATATGATCTATCTGCTAACTTTAGTTAGATCAACATTAAAAATAATTAAAGATATTTTTATATAAATAAAACATTACTTGATAGATAAAATTGAATTATCTATAACAAAGACAATAACCAAGGTTCCCTTATTTATACATAAGAAAAGTTTAGCTAATAATCATCTTTGCACCAATAAATATAAACAAAAGAATGAAAGAAATAAAAATAGATAGAGTTCTAAATGTAATCTCAATATTCCAATTATATTTGATTTATTTGGATGATTTTCAATATTCTCATTCCTTAAAAATGGTTGCTCATCATCTCTCTAAGGTGTTTTATTCCATTGACATCTAACCATAATTATGAAACAAAAAAGAATGCCAAAGTCTTCTCCCTTTAGGATTTTTATGTGTACTTATAAGAAATTCTAACAACAGAAACATGTTAAGATATGATTGTATTTTTCACTACTTCTCACTTGGGAATTGCATAGGAGAGGCATGCCCATATCTTTAGTCGTATTTTACATTGCATTTGTTCTGCCTATAGAAATGGGCACTGGCATGCCTGTGTCTTCAGTATTATTATACACTATTTCTAGACTTTGATTTTAGGAAAATATGTGGGCGCAAACACGTCCATATTCATAATTGTGTTTTTCTTTGTTTCGTTAGTTCCATATCACACAAATTCCATCCACATATATAATTTGCCTTATTTTTAATATTAAGTTTTTTATAAGAACATCGGTTGGCACTCGAGCATGCAAGGCCTTGTATTTTTTCCAAATTGAGATTTTTTTTCTTGATTTCCTTATAAAATTCCTTTAGATCTTAAATTTTACTAAAAATAATGTATCTAGGTAATAAAATTTATCACAAACATGACATAAGACATGATTGAATCTAGGTTGTGTTTTAAACTATTTAGTTTTAGAATAGAACAAAAACATAAACAAACCTATGTTTTAGGCTATGTAGTTCGCTGCTTCTGCATAACTCTTTCTAGTGACGAAAATGGACATAAACACTTTGTCTTTTAGGTCATGCACTTCTTTGGAAACTCCTACACCATTTTAAGATGCTCATATTGTAATTATATTTTTGCACGTCTTTACCTCAACATTTTAAAGAAGATCATACCCTGACATATCACCACCTATTAGAGTGTGTTCATCTAACATACTTAAATGAATGCTCGTGTTCTTTTAGAGAAATTTCAAGATTGCACACCTGCATATATGAGTCATACAACAATCTTCGTGTTAGAAAATATACCCCAAATAGTTTAGGTTATATTTATATATAACATCTAAAGACATTGATTAAGTATAAGCAAAGTTTAGAATTCTTTATAGTAACTAACTTTGTCAATATGTCCGTTGCATTTTCTAAAGCGTGAACTTTTTCCAACAAGATTTGATCAGATACAATTAACTCCTTGATTTTATAAAACCTTATATATTTCACCATAGAACCTATTAATCTATCCTTATTTTGATTATATATGGTTTCTTGCAAGGTTATTGGATCACCGTTACTAAGAGTAAGTGTATACAAGATTGATTCTTCCAATCATTTCTACTTGATGTCTAATAGTATATCTTGTAACCTATTAATATATCCTTATTTTGATTATCTATGGTTTCTTGCAAGGTAATTGGATCATCGTTACTAATAGTAAGTGTATACAAGATTGATTCTTCCAATCATTTCTACTTGATGTCTAATAGTATATCTCGTCTTATACGAGGCTATACCATAACTTGTCTAAAAAGTTCCTCTGCTATTTTTATACTCATGTGTTCCAAAATTCTGCCCGGGTGTTTACCTTAGCATTCCAAAGAAGAACAGAGTCTAGAATATAGTCATGTTCATCCAACACACTCCAAGAAATGCTTATGTTCTTTCAAAGACACTTATAAATTACACACATATGTATATGAGTCATACACCATAATATAAGTGTTTTATATTTTACATCTATAAACAATAATCAATAAAGAACATAATTATGTACATTGAAGTGTGACTCTTGTATAGCAAGGACTTTTAGTTTTGATGTTGACTGTAAGATCAAATTAATGACTAATCATGCAAAAGTCAAATTGTGTTAGTAGATCACCTAAAAATTTCAAGAATAAGAGACTTAAGCATACTATAAATTAGAGGAATAAATATTATAGATTTTTTGACTTTGTTTTAAAGCATTTATGATGATATTACTTAATTTTTAAAATGTAATTAGGATATTATGTTATGGAACAAGTTTTTTTTGGACAAGTCACTATTGTCACCAATGTTATTACAACACTTTCACTGTTGTGGACATATTCATTTTATGAATACTACTAGTGTTCTACTAGTTTAATGTTTAGAACTCCATTTTGTTTTTCCTAATTACATCATACTTAATCTAGGAGCATTTTCACAAATAAAAGGCTAACATTTATAATTGAATCATGGATATTTAATTGATAACCAGAACAAGTTAAGATTCAACAATAATAACATACACTATCCAATTATTAGCCTCTCCAACCTGTTTGAAAAAATAAAGGCCAATTTTTTTGCTACTCATATCCATAAAAGAAACTTGTAAAGCATCTCTAGAAGTAAAAACAATACTACAATTTACATCATGCATATTAATTTGTAATAAACTACCAATTTTTGTAACTTTTCTCCTTCAATAACAAGTTTCAACATCCCTTTCAACTCGGACAACTTTCCTTTCACATTGGTCATTTGTTCTTCTATTTTAAAATATTCTTGGGAAACCCTACTTGGTTTTTCATCCACCATACTAACTTCATAATGCAATGCACTTATCTCTTATTCTTAACCTTTAAGGGATTAATTACATGCTTCATCTTCTCTATTATATCTTCATTCTATCAAAGAAAGAAGTGATAACCCTTTTCTATAGCAATAAATATAAAATTTAAATTTAAATTAAAACACATCAACAAATTACCTCTTACAACTTATTTCATATTACGAGCATTCATAAAATCTTCCAATAGGATTTTTTAGTAGTTTACAAGGTTATTAATTGACTCCTTATTCTACATTAATAAATTATTTATCCACTACTATTTTAATTCCTTTTTATTAATGTTGATGAATCCATATGTGGCATCGCATTTTATAACATCTACAATTAATAATTGACATTAAACATTCATTATTTAAATTCCTACATTATTCCGAGTAATAACAATAATAAGTTAAACACTATTATTAACACCATCCTTAATGACATAGCCAATTGCCAAATCACAAAACCCACAATTTTATATGACGTTAAAGATATCATTTGGTAATCAAAGGAAAGTGATAAACCAACACTACACTAATCAAAATCTAGACTAATTTTGTAGACAATTACATGATAAAGCACCCACTAATAACAAAACATTAGTTGGAATTGTCATCTCTTTCAAACTTTGATTGATGGATTCAGGAGTGAAGATGGTTGTCTTAGTTAGAAAACAATATTTTTCCCTGAAATCAACTGAAAATTACTACAATTTAGGGAAAATCATGTTTTGACCATGTAATACCTATGAAACTGAGAGAAATTGGATTTGTGTTTCACTCCTTCCATCTAATTCAAAACAGTAATTACAAAAAGCTCCAAATTAAGCCACTACGAGGATTAGCTTAGCCACTGGCAGTTGTTGATGTAGAACAAGCACTATACCAATTTTCAGTCACGGACTTTGGTGATGGTGGCCTGGCATCTTTCAGACGAGCATCCTCATGGGTATTTGGTGGTGAAGATGTTACTACTTCGTCGTTCAACACATTGCTTTTGTTTTGCATTTCCTGTCGGCAGTCTTTGGACTCACCAACTTCAATTTTCTTTAGTTCTTCCAAAACCTTTTCCATGGAAGGTCTCATTTCTTTCTTCTGTTGAAGACATTGGAAAGCCAACTCTGCAACTGCAGTTGCCATTCTTTTAACATTTTCATCTGATTCACTCCCAAGGCATGGGTCAATCAGCTCATGATGTGCCCTTTCCTGAATTTTACTCACAGCTAAGTTGGACAGATTAATCTCGTCACAGTCCCTAGTTATATCAACAGCAGGCATCGAGGATATGAGCTCGATCAGGACAACTCCAAAGCTATAAACATCACTCTTGTCAGTAAGCTGGTAAAACTTGTGATACTCTGGATCGACATAACCTGGACTTCCTTGTGGGACAGTTGAGACGTGGGTTACATCATTCGGGAACAATCTGGAGATACCGAAATCTGCTACCTTCACACATAATTTGTCATCAAGGAGAATGTTGTTAGTTTTAACATCACGGTGTATGATGCCAGAGGCATGAAGGTAGGCCAATGCACAAGCAGTTTCAAGTGCAATGCTCATTCGAATAGGCCATGTCAATGGAGAGGACTTTGCTTGTTCACCGTGAAGATGATCAGCAACGGTTCCATTAGAAATATACTCATAGACAAGGAGGAGCTGGCGACTGTGTCGTGAAGTGCAGCCATAAAGGGAGACAAGATTTTTATGACGCAAACGTGTCAGAATTTGGACCTCATTCATGAATTGCTCTACCCTTCTGTAGTTGTGCTCATATAAGCGCTTAACTGCAACTTCCCTTCCATCTGGTAGCTTACCTATTTCAAATAGATGAAGTAAGCTCATTAAGCATAGCAGTTGATAATATCAGATAGATCAAACAAATACTAAAATCTTACCATAATATACAACTCCAAAACCGCCATCTCCTAGTTCATTTTCGCAGCAAAAATATTTGGTGGCCTCTCTAAGTTCATTGTAGGAGAAGATAGGGATACCAAGGTACTCCCCTTCTGGGTCTGCCTTTGAGGAGGTACTAGAAAAGGAGTTTTTGGGCAAGAATTTAGAAGAGCCCTGTCTTCTTCTGCATTGATGCCAGACAGCATAGAGTAATGTCAATATGAGTGAGCCTCCTATGCCTATACCTGAAACGGTAGAGGTGGTAGCTTTCTTTTTAGCACAAAAAGGTGGTTAAAATCATTTATCAACACAATTTTTAAGATTCCATTGCAAAACAAACACAATCATAGGATGTTGCTTGAAGAATTACCTAATCCCAGCTGCAATTTCAGCTTGTGATTTTCTGCAACATAATTACACTTTTGTGTTAAAATCTCAACAGTAAAATATGAACACACTGCAATCATGATAAAAGTGATGCACAAGGAATGTTAAAACTTAAAACTATTTCCTAGCATCTTTTCATTGCAACAGAATCTCTCTCAGGGGCCATTCAAGAAATTGATCCAACTCGGGAGCCAATTCTATGCAGTCGAGGATACATCATAGATAAACCGTTTCTCCATGTACTCCAATTTCCATACCTTATGTTGCATTAACATGGTATAATTTCCTTTGCTGCCAATCTCAGATTTCTCATCTCTTTAATGACACCTCTTACAGACAGGACATACATGCACTTCAAGTGAAAAGTTGGCTGATAGCAACCAAAATGGGTCAGTGTGCTTTTGGCTCCCTAATCTAGGGAACCTGAATAAATGTGCATTGAGATGGAAGACGTTGGTAACAATACCTGGCTAAAGTTTGTGCAGATTTTGTAAGTAAATTCTTATGGCAGAACCCCAGTAAGATGGTGTCACATTTGAAAATAGCTAGGTTTGGAATGATCAGAAATGAAACTAAAAGGGAGCTAGAGAATGTCACATCATTAAAGCTTGCACATTCATGGAAATTCGTTTGCTTCCATAACACTTCTCATGAATGAACATAGACTCAGCCTTCAGTAGAGAAGGCAGATATGAAGACAAGTGAGTTTAGTACTACAGCATTCTCAGAATCGAACAGAAATTTCACTTTGTGATGCTGGGGATTTGGAAAATTATGTTATGGTTTTGTGGGGAAGAAGAAATTGATCCAGAGGAAAGTAAAAAGCATGGGAGTCTACAAAAAAAAAATTGAAATGTGGCAAGGTCATAAAAGGCAACTTGTAAGGGATCAAAATTTGCCATCAGGATAAGATCTAGACTTCCAATGACAGCCTAACTGGGCTAGTATTCGTGGCTGAGACCAACTAGTCTGAGGAGAAAATATTCACAAGGGAACAGAATGTGATATGTGTTGACAGATATGGAATGTATACAGATATGGAATGTATATAATTAGGATTCTACCGTTATTATTCTTCCTAATTA
>JANZLX010000211.1:10522609-10532787 GCA_025531955.1 Erythroxylum orinocense | reverse complement strand
AATTAGGATAGTTTTTCCTATATATTCAGATGTATATGCCTTGTAAATATTTTCATAAGAGAATGAAATTCTTCAATATGCCCAAATCAATTCAAGGTCTTGATTGGTCCATAAATTCAATGGTTCTTGTTGGCTATCTACGCTTCCGTTTTCTTAATTCTAGTCCCTCCTTTATAGTATACCAAAGACAACAGATTTCAAGCCTAAAGGGCATTTGATTCTGACAATGAAAGCAAACTGTACGAGACCATTTCCTATCATTTCTTATCACAACCATCACTCCAATACTTACAATCCTCCTAGCAAAGCAGGTAATTCTGGTACAGGTAGCTCCCAGAATGTGACAGATGGTGTGGACAATGCACAAGAAAGACTTGAGCAATGTATAGCTGGCCACTATTTGTCATTCCTTTCCCCGTCGTAATTATCCTCCATCTTGCAACTTATCTGTTCTAATTAAAGCGTGAATCCAGAGAAATAAGCTATAGCTAACCTTCTTGTTCTAGGCATTGGCTTTGAGATTTTATAAACGTCATTCAAACTTGGACCTCAGGGTTCATACTGATAACATTTAGATTGCATTGTGCACATATTAGTGCCGATTAGAGTCTAGGAAAAAAAGTTATATAAATCATATAAACAATAATTACACACCAAATTCAAATACTCTTCACTTGCTTAGGTTGTTAGCAATCTAGATAAAACTGACATGGACTGAGTTTACTAGAATGTGTTAGATAAACAAAACTTATTCACACCAAATCGGCAAGTAGAAACAATTTACTTACAGCGTGCATTCAACCGACCATATTTGAGCTACAGAGTTGCAAAGAGATTGACAAACAACTCAAGAATATCTATGCAGTTTATCCGCTGCTAATAATTAAGATAGATATTTGGAAGGGAAGATGAGCATGCAGGGGGAAACTAGAATAAAGGAAACTATTTGCTAATAGCATTATTTAAGACTCGCTCCATGTAAGAGAATAGTTTTAAACCTCACCGTCATTGCAGTATCTTGAAATGGATCCGTCAGGACAGTAACACACAATTTTAACTTCTTCAAACCCACAACGGCCGCCACTTCTCTGGCATTTAGCACATTTGCCACCAAAACCAAGCCAATTAAGTGAAAAACCGTCTTTCAGCAATTTTACATAGTCAATGTCTAAAATTGTTTGATTGATCTCCCATTGATTCAAATAAACAGGTGCAGCAACTAGGAAGTCGCAGGCTGTTCTAGTCCAATCCAAGTTCTCATCTCTAGGGACTAACGAAACAATGGTCTTATTTATGGGACCAGAACTGCAGTTAACCACAGAACTTGTGTAGTTGGCTGAAAACAAGCTACTGCAGTTATAGAAAAAGAAGATATCAGCATGATAGGGGCTGAAATCAAGGGAGGATCGATCAAAGGAGTAGTTTTGAAGCGGGGTGGGGCAAGTGGTGTTAAGAACTTCCAGGTTGACCAACCGAAATGACTGGTTTTCATAACTTATGCTCTGAACCACATAGTCAGCAGCAGAGGTCCTATAAATTGGCCTACCCTCCTCACAGTTAATTTTAAAACCTGGATAACCACAGAACTTAGTCCCGTTGCCATGAATATAGAAGGGGTAACTTATATTTGGACCACTACCACAGTTCTTTGGCTTGCACGCTTCATATCTTGATTCTTCTCCTGATACTCCTGACTCCACCAAGAAGTTGCTGCCCACAAGAGGAATCGCAACAAGCAATAACAGTTTGAGACCATAGCTTTGCTGTATATCCATGTATAAGGAAAGAAGAACCAAAAGAGACTGAAGAAGCATAGGAGATGTGCTGAGGCATCACATGAAACTCAAGTTATCAACCTGGGACTAGATCTAACTTTTATAGTACCCTGATCCTCTCCTCTCTTTCTACTTATTATGTTAGATGTTTCCGGTGACCTGATTTGAATCACTTTCTGTTTCAATGAAGCTATTGGCAGGATGACAATGAAGACGCAAGAAAAGTCCACTGGTTTCCATTTTCTGTCAAGAGACTTTCTTATATTTTAAATGCAATCACAACAAAGTGTTATAAAATTAGTCTTCGTGGAAGACATTGTTTATGAATTATGATGGCATAATCTACAAGTGTGGAATATAGATTTCGGAATACCGATGCAAGTATATTCTCCTATGGGCGATATAATAAAAAATTAAAAGCAAATTGGTCTATGAGATGGTATAGTTAATGTGGAAAAGGCATATAAACATGTCTGATGTTTTGTCATTTCTACAAAGAAGAAGCTTTTGGTCAAAGTACTGAATACTAACTGGTACGGGGGAAGTTGGTCTTTCTTCAATAGCATTAAATACATAAAATAAAAGAGAACGTGGTGAATTAAAAAAAAAAATCAAGTCGTGTATAAACAATTTAATATGAAGCCGTGTATAAACAATTTAATCATCTTGTCAACTTTATGTGAGAGGTGATGACCGTTGTCCTCATGAAACAGTCAGTGAGACATCACTTGAAACTTTCTGGGAAAATTGTTAGTCATCTTCAGCCTATGGTTGGTTTTTAGTCGGAGCAAGAAGCTTGTTTGACCTTGGTTCCTAAGACCAACAGAAAAGTAGGTCTGGGAGGAACAAGCTAATTGGACTAGTGGGCTACTAAAAAGGGTGTGATATGGATTTGAGATCAACAGCTTGGGACGTTTCAAGACGAGGATGAGGCCGAAAGTTAGAACATGCAGTCTAATTTCCCACTTGAGGACAAAATTGGGTACTCCTATTTTTGGTATCCCTCTGTTTAAGAATAAAGTGACAAGATTCAGGGGACAGAAAAATGACCAAGAATTATGAGCCTGTGACTGAAGTACTGAACACATAACTTATTTTGGCCCGACAATTCATTCCCTAGTGAAACACCAATTTCTTTTTGGTTTTTGAAAATGAATTTAGATTTTCTATAGATAAGTTTTATTACATCATTATTGAATTCTAGATAGTCACTATGAATTAGTTCAACTATTGTGTACTATACATTAAAACTATTGTGTAGTATAATTTATAAACGAATATACAACAACCAAAACGAGGTCAACTCAACAGCAGTACAAGATTTGAAAGCGGCTACAAGCTATACCTACAAAAGAAGAGGACATGTGCTTTCCATTTTCCTAAAAGATGATATATATTTTTGCAGGGATAGATTACAGATACCACCTAGGCTAAAACTAAGAGAGAATTTTAATCTATAGGATAGGATAGGATAGGATAGGATAGGATAGGAGGTGGACGCTTAAAACAAAAATTGTCATCCATCTTTCCTAGTTTATCAGCATTATTATTGTCTTAAGAAGTTTCAAAGCTGCGACAGCCATTATTGAATTGCGCTGTCAATTTTGACCTATAGTTTGCCTGCCTCTGTTCAGATGCTAATCACTGCAACATTTCATTTCCTTTTCAGTTCATGAATAAATCAGAAATCATGATCCATCTCTTCCAAACGCCAGTGAAACTCTCTGTCTTTAACACTAATTACTACATAAGCTCAATAAAATTATTAATAATTATAATAAGTTATTAATTTAGATCGACCTTATATAATTTGAGTCAAATTTAAAGATCAAATTGGACTGTCATATAAATAATAATATGTAATTAATTTACATATGATATTTATGTTTATATTTTAACCTAAACTTAAGAGAAGAAATGTTTTCAAAAATAAAAACTACAATAACTTTTTCAAATTTGAAAGATTAATAAAAAATTTTAAAATTCATAATCTTTAGAAATAATTTAGACTTATTGTTGTTGAGGTTTGAAATTATTTAATAATCTAAATCTAATATATATCTTAATAATTACTAAATTATATGAATCTTCAATAATTAACATGTAGGTTTAATAAATCAACTAATAAGAAGATAATGGCATCACATTAATTTGTAAATCAATAATCAGATTAAATATCATTTTTCCATAAAATTATTTTACGAACTGTCATACTATGTAGTAACATCATAAAGCTTTCGTTAATCTTTAATACATCACTAGTATTAAACTTACTGCCAAGAAGTCCCTCTGTATGTACTCCGATCAAGTAATCAACCAAGTCTAATAACTTTCAAATGTAAAGTTATGAAATTCTCAACTTTGGATTTTAAAAAAAAAAGCCATATAACTTTAATTTTTTATAGGGAATTTTAAAATATAAGGGATGTCCACGCATAAGGTGACGTAATCATGTTGTAAAGAGAAACTGTCCACGCATAAGGTGACGTAATCATGTTGTAAAGAGAAACAAACACATGTAGATGTTTGAGACAACTAGAGCTACTCTACCGAGCAATCTAAACGGCTAGCAATTCAAGGCTTTAACTATGATGGTAGTAGGTACTAGTCCTATCATTAATTTAAACTCAAATTATGTTCTAGCCTAGGCAGCGGAAGCTTTTAGCCGCCACAACCGACACCACTCTGCGTTTGGGTTCCACCACAAAAACAAACGCTCTGGAGTAGTATGGACACGATGAAAACCAAAATTCTTAAGAGGACCGGTCTTCCTATCCTAAACGGACACGGTGAATATTTTTTGTAATCTTATCTGAACACATGCAACCCAACATGACACACAACTTGCCAGAGCACATGTACAAGACAAGTGGCTACTGTCACTGCCATCGATCATTACTCGACCCTCGCTCTAGAGAAAACAAAGAAAAATTAAACAACCGTAAAACTTTGCGTACAGAAGAAGATGACTTACCGGTCTTGCATCTCCGATAGTGAGGACGATCGGGGCAATAACACTTGAATTGGAACATATCGCTATGGATACCGCACCTGCCACCACTCTCCTCGCATTCGCTACAATTGCTTGCCGTCCAATTCAACATAAACCCTCTCTCCAGTGCGCGTTTCAGCAGCATTTCACCACCTTCTGGCCGGTCCTCTTCCAAAGTCACGGGAGCTTTCACCACATTTGAACACTGCTTTAATTTATAACTCAATAAGGGATCGTTTTCCAACATTGCAATTACGGAATCGTTTCTAGTAGTATTATCACCATAACAACCGATCTTGTATCTCGTAAGTTCAGTATCATTCAATACCATCGTTCTGTTGCAAACCAAAAGCAAAAGGAACTTATTTTGGTTAGGAGACAGGGTGAAACGGTCTTCAGGCAGAGACATGTTTTGGATTGGACGAAAACAAGAGGTGTTGCCCGCAAAAACAGCTTCGTTTGAGACACGAACAGATTGGTTTTGGTAGAAGATTCGGTGAATTACATATTGCTTGTCTTCGATTGGGAGGATTGGCTTGCCATTTCTACTACAAAAAACCTCGAATCTGGGGTACCCACAAAAGGGTTCTTGCTCGTTTTTGATATAAAACGGAAAACTGATGTTTTGGCCGTCACCGCAGCTTTTAGGCTTGCAGGCCAAGTACTGTGAATCTACACATGAGATTTTTTTAGCAAGCAAAAGGGTAGTAACAATTAAGAGAGTTAATAATGGCGAAATGCGTGGTGAGCAGAAGATCATCAAAAGATTGGGCATCTGTGAGAGAAGAGGAAGCACAAGAGACGAGGAGGACGATGGCAATATGATAAAGAGAAAGAAAGAAAGAGTTGATTTTATGAGGATGAATTTAACTTGACAGATCATAGAAGGTCTTTGTCTGACCAATTGCAGCATGGAATGGAAGAATGGGATTGGGCCCATTTGGCTCAATGTGCGTCAAATGTTGACCATTGAATTTAATTAAGACAACGACGGAGGGTGCGACCCGGTAAGAAAACTGTTGCGTTGACAATCACAAGCCGTAAGCTCCAATTTAGAAGTATCGCTATTAGGCCAATCTTATACACTTACTTCCCAAATTTACTCTTTTCATTGTATTTTGGTCCTTCTTTAATAGGAAAATGTTCAAATTTGTCCCTCAACTTTAATATTAAGTGTACGATAATCTCCAAACTTTTATGTTTGCCAATTTAACTTTAAATTTATTAAAGTTTCTTGTTTAACCCTTATTTTATTGATAAATCAGTTTTGAAGTGCCCTTTTCACCTATATGATGTGGACTTAAATAAAATAGATATTAGTAAGAATGTTTTAGTATTTTAATAATCAAAATTATCATCCCTCCCTCCATTCTTTTTCTTAGTCCTATGTTTTCAACCTTATCCTCTCTCTCTTTAGATTAATTGATTTAGCACCATTATTCGACTATTTTTCAAGCTTTTCATTATTGAGCATCTTCTTCTATCTCTTTCCACAATCTACTAGCTTCCTCTAAGCCAACAAAGGTAAGCTTTAAATCAAGGTGTTTTCATATTTAAATGAGGGAAACATCACTTGGTTTTGGAATTTAAAGAATACTTGTCTCTAATAGAGCAAAATTAAAAAAAAGGAAGTTGAACTAATAAGGAACTTTCATTTAGATTAAACTTCACCTCATCAAATTGAGTACTCATGCACATTTATTAGAGTGCTCATGTATTCTTATCTAAAGGTCTCATCAAAACCATTGAAGGACTAATGAGCAACTTTTTATAGGATAAGTGTAATGTAAATAAGTTTAACGTTAAAGTCCAACTGACAGAAGTATGCAAAACTAAAGAGGAGGGGGTCTTGGAATTACCCCTATAAATGTCAGTAATAAATTGCTCATGGCTAAAATGCTCTAGTGAGTGCTTGTAGATAAGGAGTCCTTGTGGATGAAATGGATGCATAGTTATGTATTGAAAGGGGTAGTATTTGGGTTCTTACAAATAAAGATAATCACTCATGGTTCACCTATCAATTGCTTAAAAGTAGAAGCTTAAAAAAGCTTAATGTGGGTTACAAAATTGGTAATGGCATCTCCGCTTTCTTATGGTATGACTATTGGATAGGGGATGAGCCACTAATTAACATTGAACAACCTTTTCAAGTACTTAATCATCTTCGGACTCAATCTAAAGTGTGTTTATAGATTGAAGAAGGGCAATGGATAACTTTTATAGGTAATTGAATCATCTAATCCCACCTTGCTCTCCAAATGTTTAGGTAAGGAATTGATACATAAGGAAAAATGAATTGAATGGCAAGTTCACCATTAGGGCTTGTAGAGAGTGGATGAGGCTAGACTATAGAGTGGCATAAGCTCATTTGGAATCATAATCTTTTACCTAGAGACTCCTTTCTACTGTGTTTAGCAGCTAAGGATAGGTTCAATGCTATTGATAAATTACACTTCTTACTACTCTAAAGCACTTGCATTCTATATAGTTTGGTAAATGAAACACTGCCCAAATTATTTTTTGAATATAGGTACTCAATTGTCTTATGGAATTGAGTTAAAGCCTCTGAAATAAGGATTCAAACGTGTCAAGGATTTTGGAAATTATTCAATGGCTAAAGTAAAAACAAAACAATCTTACCAAGGGGGATCTAGTAATCTATCTTGTTGGACTTAATACTTGCTTATGGACAATATTGATGTTAAGAAACAAAAGTCGATTTAGGTAATAAGAGTGGCAAATCGACACTACCTTATATCTGGCACTCCTTTGCATAAGGGATCGATTGTTGTTTTTGTTATGTGACGAAAATAATCAAATAAGTTGGTCGATTAAACATGCATGGAGAATGAGATAACAAGGTCTCCTAATTTATATATAATTTCAAAGGATTCAGAATAAATTAGGTCAGGCAGAAGCAAGATTATACTAACTAATATCCAAATAAAAGAGAGTAAAAATATAATTCTATTCACTATTAAGCATATAAGAATTGAAAGAGTGAGGTGATGTAAAGGAAACTTACCATCAATTGGAGCTAGGGGAGAATCCGGCGATGATCGCAAGAAGAATATAGGAGTCTTGTTAATGAAATTTCCTAATTTTTTAGGTAGATTATATGTAAAGTCATAAAAACCTAATCCATTCAATATTGGGCATCTAAAAGATATAACTATAAGGTGTGGTAAAGAAAGCCTATCATCAAATTAAGTTAGAGTTGAAGAAGGTGGGGCTCATAGTACCAATCTATGAGCATCGTTGTTGGAATTCTATACAACATTTCATAGACAACACTAAAAGGAATATGGAAATTTCAAATAGCTTATTGAAGTTTCCAGAATCTGTTTTAGGACATGTGGATTTATAAAATGGAGAGCATTTAGTACCCAATTTGTTTTATACAGAGTGATGTTGTGCAAAACATGGTGACTAACTAAATGTATACCTTAATTCTTCTAATTCAATTGAAATCTTTAATTTTTCCAAAAAAATTTTGGAGAGTGATGACATTAATTATATCTAGGAATTTGAAGCTCAAAATCTTGATAGTTGTTCCAACATAAATAGTGCTTGTGTATTTTATGTAGATTGGTACTTGCTTATAAGTAATTTTTCCATTTAAAGGTAAATTGGAAATGGATAAATTTTTTTGTTAATATGGTTGTATTAGTATATCACCATGGGCATGACTAAATTAATTTAGCTTACTGTCTTAACTCATTAAAGTTTTTATAGCTAGAGGGAGATACACTAATGTTTGATATTTGATTGGTATAGGTTTTTATTAACCATAATTGATAATGAATCTTCCAAATAAATTGGCAAAAGTCGTAGGTAAATGCAATATGATGAGAAAATTCTTGTTGATGTGAAAGTCAATGCCCTTTGGTCATTTCTTAGATCGACAACAATATTAGAAGATGATTTTATAGATATCCTAATTATGAGGTCAGTTAATTATTAATAATAAAATAGTTGTAAGTGAACTCTGTTACATTATTATAGAAAGACATATGTAATTCTTTCAGTTGGTAGATAAAGATTTCGATAAAAAAAGATTAAATCGATTATAAATAAATTAAGAGTTGATAATAAAAAGTAGAAACTTGTGAATAAGAAGTTAAAGATAGTAAGTGCATGGATAATATACATGAGCTATATAGAGAATTGAAATAAGTAAAAGTCGCATTGAAATTTATAGTATCTAAGGCAAGAGGATTGCAGAGGAAGATAATTTATTATAGAATATGTGATGTAATATTTGTAGTTATACTTATAGCACTCATTAATGAAAAGTTAAAGAATATGAAATTCATAAACTTTGGTATTGTACCATGGTAATTTATTAGGAATGTTCTGTTAGATTGAAAATTTCTTGTAGGTTGTATGAACTAATATATTATCAACTTTTCTAGTTATTTAAGCCTAAAAGATGAGAGTTAATGTAAAACTTCTTTTATATACACAATATAAAAGAAGATAATATTTGCTAAGGTATTGGTATTTGCCCATTTGGTTCTATTAATTATCTATTATTTAAGTAATAAAAAGGAAAAGAGAAGATATTAACTATAAGATAAGATATCTTAACAAAACTAGTACACCATATTAAGGAAATTATCATCATGCATGATCTTAATCATATATAAAAGGCTAATTTCACTAACAAGTAATTCCAATAACATCTTCTTTTTAAACAAATTCATCTTCTAATTGTAAGCTAATTCTAATAGGAAGGAAATACCATTTAACTAACTATAAAATATAAGAAAAAATTTGATAATTAGGTTTAATGCTAAATAACTTCCATTATAACAATCTAAATCCATAATATAATTCACAATAATGAAATTTTATAACAATTCAAAATGGAATAATAGACAACCAAGTTTGACTTGAGTTCGAGGTCAAATTCATAAGCCTTCTTCTATTTACATCACTCTCGTTAATTAAGGTTGATGAAGTGATGATATTCCCTCCATTTTATTGTAATCCTCTAAATTGAAAGCTAATTTTAGTTGCCCTAATAAACATTTAGCTGTGAATGTCGGACCCGGCTCCCGGAGCCCGACGGTCCCGAGAAATGAGCCTTACTGAGACCCATTCCCGAGACCTGAGCCTGGCTGACACTCGTTAGGTGAATACTGTTGTCTAACCTTAACCCAAATTTGCTCTTGAAGCAACCCAAAACAAAAGAGCACCTGTCTGGTGCTCGGTGGTGCTCGCTGGCCGAGCACCTACCTGGTGCTCACTGGCCGAGCTGGCGCTCGCTGGCCGAGCACCTGCCTGGTGCTCGCTGGCCAAGCACCTGCTCGCTCGCACGCCGCGCGTCTTGGACGCTCGCTCAAAAGAAACTAGCTTTCCTAACATAAATTGACTTACAGGACATATAACTCGCCTGGCGCTTACTG
>JANZLX010000211.1:10491018-10503135 GCA_025531955.1 Erythroxylum orinocense | reverse complement strand
TCAAACATGTATCTCATATTCATACACCACCACAACCAAATTCATCCCTAATCAATCATCATAAATGTTATTCTAACTTATGTCAATAGGTCAATAATTCACTTACTAATTTAGCTCAATGTCTCCTCAGCCATCAAGCTAACCTAACCTTATATCCAATGTTTACATCCTTTTCTTCCTAATGTTCCTTTATGAATAAGTTGTTTTCTTTTAATCATAACTCTCCCTACAAAGATCCAAATTCCATGATTCTTGTACCCCCAGAAACTAGACTTCCATTAATCTTAATATATCTAAAAATTATACAAACAACATCTCCCTTTAAAATATAATCTCCATCCAAATTTTGTCCTGTTTCTAGTAAGCAACAAACTGGCAACCAATACTCAACCTTTAATAAATCATTATCAAGACATCTCCTAATAAAATCTTTTCATAGAAGCATTAATATCAATATTCATTTTTCATGTTTTATACTTTTACTAATTCGGACTCTATGGTCCTCAAAAGTTAGTAATTAATACAAGGTTCCTTCACAGGGGTCTATCACAAGCAGTATTAGGGAAACAAACATAACTCAAACTCTAGTCACTATTTTTTCAACCCACTTTCACAGAGGTCAAGTTAAGACCTATATGTACAACTTTCATTGTTTGAGTTTCTTCAAATTCGTGCTCTAAGAATATGAAACACAGATAGAAATAAAAAGATGAAATTGAAACCAAAATTTCAACTTACCTTGATAACTTATTTCCTTCTCCTCTTCTCTTCCCCTTTTTCTCTCCTCCTCTTCTCATTTTCGTTTTTCTCCCTCTTCTAACCTTACGTCAGACCTTCACTCTTACTTCTATTTCCTTTTCGTCCATTTTCTCTATAAAATTCAAAAAGGTCAAACTAATTCATGTGTCACCATTCCATTGGTCCATGTGTCACCATTCTATTGGTATATATGTTATCCTTCTATGATCCATATGTTACTATTCTACTGGTCCATGTTTCACTTACTTTAGACTCCACATGTCACTCATTTAAGCCTCCATATGTCACTACTTGAAAGGCTAGAAATGTCACCAATTGTAATATAAGAAGAAAGATTATGTGGCCTGTGTCACCATTTGTAAAGCTACATATGTCACCATTCTATTGCTCCACATGTCACAAGTCTAAAGTGCCATTTGTTACAAACTTAAAGGGCCACTTGTCGCAATTATACTCAAGCCAATTTTCATCCATTTAACTGAGCCATTTGCCACTTATTCCCATTGCAACATGTCACCATTTCATAGGCTTAATCAACCTAAATTCCCATCTATCAATTTGTCTTGCTCTTTAATATTTTCTTAAACTAGATGGACATATCACCTTATCAATTACTCAATTGTAACAATAAATTCCCAATTCACTTATTATAATCCATAATTTATGTTATTGGTAAATCAAAATGCAAAAATTTAGGAATGCACATTCATATCACATTCATTTTCATTCCATACCCCAGAATATGTCAATTAAGTGCATATACTATTTTGCAATGTTTTCTAAATCATAATTCATCTGAGTGTACGAATATTATCCATGTGAATGAAATTCACCTCGTAAATTCTTAAATGAAATAACCCATGTGACTCAATCTAATATTTAATCTCTCAACAATTTTAGGAGGTAGGATATTACAGTTAATTTGATTTCTTTTGATGTTAATACATTTGATATTCTAATTATTTGTTGTATTTTCATACGTTGGTAACAAATCGAGAAATTGAACCTATAGTAAAACGATTAAATTGGGTAATGAGAGCTAAACAATCTAGTAGATCACGCAAGTAATCAAATTCGGAATTTAGACGAAGAGAGATCTCGTGTGAGGACTTGGTAGTTTATTATAGGACTTAAGAATTGATTAGATTTATGGGTTTTTTTATTAATTGAGAGATTGCAAATTTCATAATTCAATTAGGGTTATGATTTAGGGTTTAATGATTATAACTCGAGAGAGAGTAATTCACCCTTCAAAAGTCTAGGACCAACATCGTATTAACTCAAAAGTAATCATATTAGCATTTACATTTCAATTCCAGTCAATCATCTTCATGTGTTTACTTTTATGTGCATTTTTATTTCATTTTAATAATTCTTTAGGACTTAGATAACTTATAATCAGATTAGTTCGAAAACTCCTTAAGAGATCGACCCTTATTTACTACATCCATGACCTGTGCGCTTGCAGTATATTGAGGGTTTTAAATATATTAAAATTTATCTCAATAAGTTTTTGGCACCGTTGCCGGTGAGTAGTAGGATTAGTTTAGTTCATATAGTCTAAGGCATTCTCATTACTCTAGTGTTTGTGCATTTGCATGAATACATGAATCACTCAAAGTTCAAATTGAATCAGTGAAACCCTAGCACTCGACATCACTCGCTTGGAACGAGCTATTCAAAAAGCCAAACGTTAAAAAGAAGAAATTGAAGAACCGATGGTTAAGGAATTTCATCACGAGTTTCAATAAGGAGGAAACCAACCTCGGACCCTTATGGATTTCCTGAGACTGAGATTTAATACAACCAATCAAGGTGTTGCTAGACCTCCTATTGAAGCACCTTTGTTCGAAATAAAGCTGGCCTTATAAAGCTGGCCTTACTAAACGTGTTGCAATCAAATATGCATTTCTACGGACTAACTAATGAGGATCCTAATGAACATATATTGAACTTTCTCAAAATATGTGATACTTTTGATATGATGGGATGTCGGAAGATGCTGTTAGGATGTGACTTTTCCCTTTTACGTTAAAGGATAGAGCCAAAGCTAGGTATCACTTGCTTAATCCCTCAAACGACACAACATGGGAGCAATTGGTACGTGTATTCCTGGATAAGTATTTCCCTCACTAAAACTACGAAGATTATAAAAGAAATCATGAACTTCTAACAGAGCGATGAGGAATCACTTTACCAGGCGTGGGAGAGATATAAGGATTTGCAAGGCAGGTGTCCACACCACAACCTACAACAATAATTTATTTTGCAAACTTTCTATATTGGAGTCAATCCACCTGTGAGAGGTAGCATAGATGTAGCATTGGGCGAATCGCTTATGTAAAAGATTGTCGATGAAGTGGGGGAGTTGCTTAAAGAAATGGCCAGTAATAGCTATTTGTGTACGAATGATCGAGGTAGACAACACACAACTGTCTGAGAATAGAAGGGAGCTATAGCTATTGACCAATTGAAAAAATGTAAGCAAAAATCAACAGCTAAACAACATGAAAGCTTCCTCTTCGGCCCATATTAAAGCCATTAAACAAAGATGTGAGCTATGCAACTAGGATAATCATGATACCATCGGGTGCTTCTTGATGCAAAGTAATGAAATAGAGAAAGCTAAGTATATAGGAGCACAAGTTGGTCGTGGTGGAGGGAACAACCCCTACTCGAACATGTAAAATACATGGTGGAAGAATCATTTAAACTTTTTGAGATTAAACAATGTTGGAGGTCAATTTCGACCTCAAGGGCCTCCTAGGTTCCAACAGGAGAAACCTAATTCCATGGATGCCAAATTAGACAAAATCTTGTATAAGATTGGAAGCATGGATGATGTGCATAAGAGAGTGGAAGAAAATTTTCAACAAGTGACAAAGAATTATGCATCCTCCATTCACAACTTGGAAGTCCAAATAGGCCAGTTAGCAAATGCACTGTCTGCACGAAATGTAGGGAGCCTTCCAAGTAACACAGAAACAACCTAAAAGGAAAGAATCATGGTTATCACCTAGGCCACTGAGCAGAAGCTCGACCAAGCTGAAAAAGATAGGGCAAAGGAAAAGAAAAGGGTTAACAAAAATCTCTTACTGAATGGACATATTCTGAAAGAAATCAAGGAGTATAGACTTGCAATTCCATGCCCTATTTTACCACAATAGAAGTCAAAATAAATTGAGTTGAAGGAAGTCCTTGAGGTAATAGAGCAGTTGAAAACACAACTCACTCTTATGGAATCTATATAAGAGAGATTAATTAAAAGAAAGGAGTTGGAAAAGCTGGCGAGTGAAGTAGAAAACATGGGGAACTCTAAGGAAATGGCTACATTACCATATAAACGAAATGATCCAGGGGATTTTTATATTCCTTGCACCATTGGTAATGTCAAAGTGGATAAGGCTTTTGCAAAATTGGGAGCTAGCATAAGTATGATGCCTTACACTTTATGCTAAAAGATGAACCTGGGAAAAATAGCACTAACCATGATGAGTGTGCAGATGATTAATTGATTAATTCACTGTCCGAGAGGTATAATCAAGGGCGTTCTTATTAAGGTGGAAAAATTTACCTTTCCCACGAACTTTGTCATTTTGGACATAGAAGAAGACTTGGAAATACCAATTATCCTTAGACAACCATTTTTAACCATCGCTCGATCTATTTATAGATGTCGATGAAGGCAAGTTAACTTTAAGGATGGGGAATGAGAAGGTGTCGTTTAACATGTCCAATGATAGAAGAAGTTCTCACAATTCCATGGATACCATTCAGAGAATCAAGCCTTATGGAGAGGTTAAACATGGTGATGATCACAAGGATCCACCTGAAAGACTACAATCTCAAAGGAATAAGCGAAAGAAGAAGACGAAGAAGAATGGTAATGGAAATTACATTTTGATTATTCATTTTCAATTTATGAGACCTATGATTGTGCTACCATTACACAACTCGTTTAAACCGCTATGAGAAAAATAAGTATGTCAAGCTACCAACGGTAAAATAAGCACTGCATGGGAGGCAATCCATGGTTTTTTTTTATCATCTTGTTATGTCATCTTTTGTAGTAAATAGGTATTCCATCCTATTTTTCTTTGCGTGTTTTTCGAGTCCAGTTGAATATCTTAAGGGAATTGAGGAATAGTTGACTTAGTAATGTGGTAGAAGGCAAGCACAAGTAGGTGATAATATAATTATAAGATATGGAAGGATTTTAGGATGAAATAAGGAAAAGAAGCAAAATTGGAAAGCACACAAGATGTTTTTACAGAGCCACGATCGTGGCCTAACAAGCCAAGATCATGACCTGTGGCGGGGCAAACTTGGCATGAGTGAGTTTCAATTATTTTCTTCCAATTTTCCCCTTTTTTGCGCTTCCTTCCATATATATTTACACTCACCCTCATTTTTCTTACACCTTTCACTTTCTCTCTCTCTCTCTCTAAACGTAAGAACTCAGCTCCTCTCGCTTCTCTCTACCCATCTTCAAGTCTTCAACTCTCTCCAAACTTTTCACAACTTTCAATACAATGGGATTGTGCATCAAGCAGATGGTTAAGCACATACAAACAAAAGGCAAAGTCCAAGTATCGGGTTGTGGAAAACAAAGCAGGGCGGCGGATTATGAAACACCTTTCCCTATCTTCTCAGGGGAGGAAGTTAACCACAACCACACCTTAGTTTAAACAACATTATTATGCCTAAATACTTAGATTTTGATACGTTAGAAACAAGTGGGTTGAGAGAACGAGTTGAGGCTTTAGATGGAAGAATTCAGTGGGAAAAATTTATACAATTCAATTATCCTGTTTGTAAGGAATTAACCTTAGAATTCTTCATCTCCCTTCAATATGAGCCAAAAAATTGTAAGGACCTATGGTTTCAGTTAACCATATGGGTTACATTATAACATTTTGTGTGAAATCGGTGGATTCCCTAATGAGCCATAGTAGATCAGAATGATGACTTTCGTGCCACCCACTATTAAATGGAACTGATTGGGTTGGAGAGATTTGACGACAAAAATCCCCACAACAATATTATTAGAAGCCCTAAACACTTGTTATTGCACAAATTCAGGTGTCAAACTATATTTGACAAAAGCGAAACAAAAAAATGTTCAACAAAGGAGCTTTTTATCTTGTGGTGAATGGATCATAGCATCAAAGTCTACACCTCTACTTATATTTTTAATGCAGTTATTGCTTCTCTAACAAAAAGAAGTAATAATTTGGGCATGGGGTACTTGTTCTTGGCCTTTATGGAATACTACGGTGTTAATTGCAATGGACTAATTGTCCATCGTCTTGAGTTTCTTAACACTCATCACTTGACGATAGTTGAAATCTTAAAGTCGCACAATATGGAACTTTGAGATATCAGCACAAAATCTCATGTTAAGACTAGGGCGGGATAGGCCAGTTTGAGCTCAGCACCATCGCAGCAAGAGGAGGACTTAACCAGTGAGGAGTCAGAAGAGGAGGAGCCAATAGGATGGAGAAGGTAATGAAGGCTTTCTCAAACACTAATAAAGAAATTCTAAAAATGCCAAGGTGTTGAAGGAGAGGGCTAGAGAAAAAAGATGCTAGAGCCGAGACATATGACATATTCACAGATATTTTGAGGCTTAAGGTGTTCAACTACCACCTCTAACACCATCACCACCTTAATCACCATGATGTGTTCTTTACTCTAACCCTTGTCTTTTATGTTATTGTTATTTTCAATTGTTCTCATGTTTTTCTTGTTTTATTAATGTTTATTCCCACCTTATGTATTGTTTGTTTGTTCTTCTCACATGGAGAACAATGCGTTGTCCAAATCTGGCAAGGGTTGTATACATTATATGTTTTTTTAATATGAATTTTGCATGCTTTATGTTAGTTTTGTTTATGATTGCGTGATATGATTCGTGTGAATATGTCAATGGTTGGGACTTAACGAAATCAATTTAGCTTTGAACATGGTGTTTTAGTTTGCGAAGATTTATTAGCTTTTGAAATTAGTGTTCTACATTGTTTCAGTTAAATATACATTTTAATTAGGATATGATGTTAGTTCATTCACTCTAGAAATTTACCATATTCATTTATAATTTTAGGTCAATTGAATATGTAACATTGTTAGTACCTTTTTATAAAAACGATTAGCTAGAGAAATGAGGTAGGCATTTAATAATAATAATAATAATAATAATAATAATAATAATAATAATAAATGTGTGTTTTGTTTAGTAAATAACTATTTTGTTTACCCTTTTTGAAACAAATTGAGTTTTGAATAGAGCTAGTAGCCAGTTGAAAATGTGATTTAGCTGAGTAACCTGGGTACATTCATCACAAATGTTTGCTTTCATGTTAAAAGACTATAATGACATTCCAACCAAGCCGCTTAATAAAACCATGAATTAGTTGAGTAACCAGAGGACACTTATCATAAATGTTTGCCTTCACGTCAAAAGGATAGGTTCATGTCAACTAGAAGCAACACAAATAGTGTGTTGTTAATAAATCCTTCCGATTTTAGTGAATATCTTGAATTTTCATGAAAAGTTACTTAAGGATAGTTACAATTTTAATTATCTTAATAATTATCAATATGTGTATGTAAGTGATAGGAGTAAATGAGTTTGACATTAAGGTCTTGATTATTATGTATATTTAGTCCGAATTGCTTAGACATAGATTTCACAAGTTAATAAGTTAGAACAATTTGAGGGATCGTATTTATAGTTAAATTTGTTTCGCGATGTTTAATGCCATTGAGCCATTATTGCATATGTGTGTGTTTTGTGTTAATTGTGTTAATTGTGTTAATTGTTTTTACTTGTTTAGTCTTTGCTTAAGGACAAGCAAAAGTTTAAGTGTGGCGATGTTGATAGTGATAGGTTGCATAATGTTTTAATGGGTAGTTTAGTATGTGTTTAGTTGTTAAATTGAATGATTAATGCATGTTTAGGTTAAGATTGTGTTATTTAGTTATATATTTGTGTTTTGAGTGTTTTATGGGTTTTATCATGGTATTGATCTTAAATTTTGTGTATTTGAGATGCCTTGATGTGTTTGTTAGTGTTTTAGATCAAATATTGAAGAACGAAAAGAATTCGGAGTAAAGCCTAAAGTTACGATCGTGACAGAAGCCTGGTGGTCTGCCACAATCATGGCCCCATATGCCACGATCATGATAGAAAGCAAAAATTGAGTGCCATGATCGTGGCTTGTGTTGCAACAAACATGCACTGGCTTCTAAAACGTAACTTTTTTAGGGATATTTTGAGCTTTTGGGCCCCAAAAAATCCTAAGGTTTACCTAAAATGGAAAAGAATATAAAAGAAAAGAAGGAAGACCAAAAAGGGAGCTCCCTTTTCTGCCACTTTGAGAAAGATCCAAGGAGGGAGGAAGAAGATGAGAGAAGTAGGAGAAAGGAAGAAGGAGAAGAAGTTCTACAGTTCTGCTATCTTTCCGATATATTTTGACCCTTCCAAGTGATAATTCATTTCATCTTTATTGTTCTTTCTTTTGAATGTATAAGGTGGATTAGATAGTGATGGATTTAGGTTTGATGATGATACTTTAAACTTGTTTAGGGATTTGTTCTTGAATCAATGTTAATGTGATTTCTTTTGATGTTAATACATTAAGTGTTGTGATTATTTGTTGTATTTGTATGCTTTGATAACAAACCGAGATAGTGAATCGATAGCAAAACGATTAGATTGGGTAATGGGAGATAAACAATATAATAGATCATGTAAATAATCAAATTGGGAATTTAAACGAAGAGAGATCTCGTGTGAGGACCTAGTAGTCTATTAGAGGGCTTAAGATCTAATTGGATTTGTGCTTTTTTGTTAATTGATAGATTTCAAATTCCATAATTTAATTAGGGGTTATGATTTAGGGTTTAATGATTCTAAGTTGAGAGAGAGTAATCCACCCCTCAAAATTTTAAAACCGACATCGTATTAACTCAAAAGTAATCATGTTATCATTTGATGATAGGATAAATCCCCCTTTTCATAATTAGCTAATCTTCCTTGTGTGATTTCCATTGTAAATTTGGTGATGCTCAATTTGCTTCTTTTTTTGTTAATTTACGTTTTAATTACAATCGATCATCTTCACGTGTCTACTTTTTTGTACAATTTTTGTTTCATTTTAATAATTCTTTAGGCCTTAAATAACTTAGAATCGGATTAGTTTGAGAACTCCTCAAGGGATCGACACCTCACATACTACACCCATAACCTATGTGCTTGCAGTATATTGAGGGTTTCAATTAGATTAAAACTTGGCTCAACAATAGATAATAGGAGAAGGGTAATTACTAGTAATCACTATCTTCTTGGAATTAACCTATACTTTCTTGTGCTAGCTACAACTACATCGTGCACTTGCGGTTAATAAAATATTGACAGCTAAAATTAGTCAATCAATTATGTAGTTATGACACCGCCTTTTTGGACCGTGTTAGCACTATGGAATAGGTAGGCTTAATGCAACCAAAACCTGTTGTAAGCCTAATTTTTCTATATTCTACTAAAAATCAGGCATGACTCATTCATTTGTCTGATTAATCCTTATACCTGCTTAAAAGGTTATAAGAAGTAAGGATCCAATTCTGCAATTCTCACATACATTATCTACTTATAATCAGCCAATCTATGATCATCTCATATCATCAACTGACATCATTAACGATAACATAACATATCCATACATGTTTTATGTACATATAATTATGACAAACTATGGAGTAGCTATAAGCATCTGCAATTTACATCATGCCAAAAACATTACTTGTCTGATTATCTAAGTGAGTCTCAAAAAGGCTTGGATTTCTATTTTGTACGATCTACTAATTGCCTGAAATGATGATAGTGAGAGGTGAGTCTACAACGCGACTCAGTGAGATATAAACATACTAACATGCTTGTGAGGCTAGGTAACACAAGGCTAGCTTCACAAGAATGGTATGTGGCATTCTAAGCAACAATATATGGCATTAATGGATAACTAGGTAGTAATATCAAATGCAGCAATCACATGAGTATCAATAATAAAGCTCAATATAAATTGTTCAAAAAAAAACATAAATCTGGTTTCTGAATTCTTTTCTGGGTTTTGGGTTCTTTTCTAAATTCTGGTTTCTTTCTAAATTCTAGTTTCTTTTTGAATTTTGGTTTCTTTATGAATTCTGGTTTCTTTCTGAGTTCTGGTTTCTTTCTAAGTTCTGGGTTCTACAGGATTCATAATTCTGAGCTTTCTCATTTATGAGTTTTGATTTTCTAAATTTCTTTGGAAGAGACTGAGGCATGCTAGTACGACATATCTCCCCTTTTATGATTCTAGACAAGGTTGGCCTAACCTTGCCTCTGGAGGCCTGCCCTCTTCAGGTAGGATCTGGATCTAACCCACCACCGGTGGGTTACCTATGTACACATAGTCTGATAATATACCCTATTAGTTGGGTATCTTGTAAACTCATCAATCATGGCTAACAAGAAAAACATGATTCATCAAAGAATCGCAATTCATAGGTTCAACGTAACAAGGGAACCAGAAGATGCAAAGGATATGAATATCATTTGGTCAATCTGACATACAACATGTTAGACTCAACTACATGGAGTCATATATCAAATAAGTCATACAGGTTCGAGAACAATTCAACAAGCCGTAAGATAAAAGAAAAGGATTACTACACCAATATAGTAGTATGATTATACTCACCTCGACTATCTTAGTGGTTCTGATCTCTTTTCTAATTTTCTTGAGCTTGAGAAGTACTAGGTACGATTTCTAGTTTTATTCCTTGTCTGCTTTCACAAGCTATTGGTTAACATGCATAACAAATATATATACCCGTATTAGTTATTCTCACATAAATCTCATTTCTTAACACAAACATTAAAATTTTCTATTTAATCACTACGACATCTGCATAGGTCCCATTCGTGAAGGCATAACTTTTTATACCTAGGTCCAATGTTTTTTAAACTTGTCAGACCTCTAGTTAACACATAAATTCACATTTTTTTCTTTTATGACCATGTTCTAATTCGGTCATTAAGGAATCCAAATCTCCCATTTACAATCAGCCTTAATATTCAGTGATGAGTTGGACCCTTCCTGTCTTAAAACCTTAAAACTTATTCATTTCTCATCTAATTAAGGTGATTCAAAAATTCATTTTCAATAGAATCATATGGCTATCACATATCCAAAGACAACTAAAAAATGATGTAAATTGGATTTATTGTGATCTTTATAAACCTGTCCTGTTTCTGTTATCTTCTGCCACTAAGGTTATCAACACCCTTAACTTATTTAGCCATATCTCACAGGATACATATCCAATTAAAATTTCCTTTATGCAGAACTTATATGACACATTTTCAAGCATTTCATAAGAAGAACTCATCATCCAATTCTAACTCTAAGGTCTTCAAACAATTAATTTTCATTTCATGTTTCAATCCCGCTGGTATTCTGAATCAGTGTCAATTCGGGGCCTCTTTCATTTGTTTGGTTCACCCAAAAATCATGAAAAACTTCAAAGAGATAGTAGATATCTGTATCTACAACTTCTATGTTTTGAGTGTCTCCAGATTCACACGTTAAACAGCTCAAAACAAATGTACAAAGAGAGCTACGAATCTGTCTCCATTGACAGTTTGAACTCCAAAACCCTAGGTTTTGATTTAGCCCCCAAATCACCATAAAAATGAAATTTCTTCATGTTAACGTGTCATTAGACATCATCAAACCCATACATTCCATCAAATGGGTTTCACAAGAAGAGAGAAACACTAAGCTTCAATTAGTAGAACTAAATATTGGTATGGAGGCTTATCTTTTTTTGTTGATAGAATGGCTTGATTCTCCTTCCCAATCTTATTACAAGGTTTGCAAAACTTGAGTGAGAACTACCATGGTGGTTTTCGTGAAAGAGGGAGGAGAAAGAAGATAAGTTTTGTCTTATTCTCCAAATAGCTTCTTTTATAAGCCCCATGTCCACTTATTTAAAATAATGCCATTCTTATACTGTTTCTTAAACATTCGCTCGTACAATTTCCTGTGACCACCGAAAAGTGTCATACATCATTAATTTGATGTCACCAAAAATTATTATTCACTGTTTTGTGGTTTTAATGACATCAGTCTCAAATACCGATTTATTTTAGTGTACAGGGTAAACTAGATACCGGGTGTTACAAGTTAGTCAAAAATTTTTTTTACATGTTATAGTTGTTGGAGTTATGTAAATATAGTGCCCGGGAAAGCAAGTGTATTTACATGTAACTTTATCTTCTTCAGTTACAGTTTTGTAATGAAAATATTTATTATTAATAAA
>JANZLX010000211.1:10466878-10478060 GCA_025531955.1 Erythroxylum orinocense | reverse complement strand
CATCACCTTTTTATTAAACATATGCAAAACACAAGAAAACTCAAATGTCTTTCATTTCATCAAATGCTCATAGATTCGTTCATACTTTTCATTCATTACAAGGAATTATACCATATTTCCTCATTAAATTTCATTTAATAATTTTCAATTTCTAAGAAAAGTTCGGGGTCCAACAAGCAGGGTCCAACATATGTGGCATGGTTCAAGCGTTGGGTTCCGAAAACGGGATCTGACATTTTATGGCATCAGAGCAAGAAGTTGGGTTTTCTGAATTCGGGACCCAACACCTTGAGTTCCTTGGCCTTGCAAGGAATGAGGGACTTTAGATAGTGTGTCGAAGTCTGTGCAATTTTTGATCTTAATGCTAGTGGTCCAAACTTTACATAGACTAATAAACAAAGTGGTGCTCTCTATTTTGCTCAAAAATTAGATAGAACACTTATCAATTCAGAGTGGGCCTCTAAGTTTTCCAGCTTTTATAGTGTCACTCTCAATCCTAACATCTCTGATCACTCTCCTTTAGTGGTAAGCGATCCTCCCCCTTTAGGTTCTCCAACTTCTTAGTCAACCATCCTGACTTTCTTTCAATAGTTGAAGAAGTTTGGAGTAGTCATATTCGAGGCACTCCTATGTTTCGGGTAGTTTCTAAACTTAAATTAGTAAAAAAGAGCCCTTAAATCCCTTAACTCTGGTCAAATAGGAGATGCTAGTGCTCGAGTGGAGAATTGTCAGGCAAACCTCAACAAAATTCAAGAGCAGTTGAGAGTTGATAATTAGTCTCACATGTTGAAAGATAGTGAGTCAGAAGTCATTCAAGATTTGCTAAGAGCCTTTAGAGATCAAGAATCCTTTTTTAAGCAAGCTTCTCGCATTAAATGGCTTTAAGAAGGGGATAGGAACACTAAGTTTTTTCATCAATCCCTCATTGCTAACAAAAATAGGAACAACATACACTCTTTATACCTGGCCAATGGGGCTAGAATTGTAGGGCTTCAAGAGATTCAAGATCAGTTATTGGCTCATTTCCAGACTTCTCTAGCGAGCTCTAAATCTCTTTCCCCTTCTCAAGAGTTTGTGACCTTTCTCTTCCCTATCCCTCTTCCCAAAAGCCTCACCTCCTCCCTTATAGCTGAAGTTTCTTCATAAGAGATCTAAGAGGCCTTCAATTCCTTTCACCCTACCAAGGCCCCAGGCCCAGATGGTTTCAATGGATACTTTTTTGCCATTCTTAGCAAACAATAGGCCCAGAAGTCACTGCAGCCATTCAGAATTTCTTTGTTCATAAGAAACTCCTTAAAGAGCTTAACTCTACATTCATCACTCTTATCCCTAAGAAAATCCAACCAACCACAGTGCGAGATTACAAACCTATTTCTTGTTGCAATTTTCTTTATAAGGCCATAGCTAAGATTATAGCCAACAGACTTCGAGAGTCTCTTCCCCTACTTGTTATCTATAACCAAAGTGTTTTCGTTAAAAATCGTCGCGTAGGTGATAATGTATTGCTAACTCAAGAAATTCTTAGGAATTATCACCTTTCTAACACTCATAAGCGTTGTGCTTTCAAAATAGACCTCAAAAAAGCCTATGATACCATTCATTGGGAGTTCCTCATCAATGTTTTAGTTTCAATAGGGCTTCCTGGGCAATTTATTACTTGGATACAAGAATGTATTTCTTCCCCTTCTTACTCCGTACTCATTAATGGAACCCTATCCAAATTCTTCAGAGGGAAGTCAGGTCTTAGACAAGGAGATCCTTTATCCCCTTTCTTTTTCATTTTATGTATGGAAGTCCTCTCCAGACGGTTGAACAGTAGTGTAGATGGCAATCCATCTTTCCAATACCATTGGAGGTGTAAACCTCTCAAAATAAACCATCTTCTTTTTACCGATGATCTAATGTTGTTTTGTCATGCTAATCTTCTCTCTGTGAATTCTTTGCTTGATTGTTTTAGGACTTTCTCTCAATTGTTTGGCTTAGAAATGAACCCAACTAAAAGCCACTTTTTCTTATCCCCAAATTCGGATCACTTAACCAATCACATAGAAAGGATGTCTGGGCTCAAGAGAGGTAGCCTCCCCATTAAGTACTTGGGGGTTCCACTCATTACTGGGAGGCTATCCAGAAGGGATTGTAGTCCCCTTTTAGAAAAACTAGAAGCTAGGATCAACAAGTGGAATAATAAAACTCTTTTCTATGCTAGTAGGCTTCAAGTGATTATATCAGTGCTATCTTCCTTTCAAGTCTATTGGTCTTCTATGTTTATCCCTCCTTCTTCAATTCTTAAGGATATAGAGGCAAACTTAGGGCCTTTCTTTGGTCAGGGTCGGGTTCCTATGCCGCCAATGCTAAGGTTAAATGGTCTAACATTTGTAGACCTAAAAAGGAAGGAGGCCTAGGGATTAAACACTTACCTACTTGGAATAATGTGTTGCTTGGAAATAGGATTTGGATTTTGTTTCATGACCATGAAGCACTTTGGGTGAAGTGGATACATTCTATAATCTTGAGGAAGGGGAATTTTTGGAGTATCCAATTGAATAACAGTAGCTCTTGGAGCTGAAGGAAAATTATATTAGTGAGGGATAAATTAAGGAACCAATTTAGATTTAGGATAGGAAATGTAGCTTCTACTTACTTCTGGTAGGACCCCTGGCATCCGAGAGGAATCCTCAAGCATTTCTCTACTCCGAGGGCTATTAATGGCTTTGAACTGACAATGGCAGCTACGGTCTCAGAGATGATCAGAAATAACATGTGGAGCTGGCAAGAATTAATAGCTGGTACACTGGGTAACTCGGAGCCGATTCCCTATCACCCGAATATCTCTTAACAAGATAGTTTAGAGTGGTTAGTAGGGTCAACAAATCATCTTGTATACACCAATTCTTCAGCCTATACCTTTTTAAGACCCCCTAAACAAATTACCCCTTGGCATTCACTAGTTTGGTGCAAAAGGAACAGCCCAAGGTACTCCGTCATCTTATGGTTGGCTTTTTGTAGCAAATCACAAACTCGAGACAGACTTCCTTACCTTCAAATCCCAAATCATTGTTCCTTGTGCCTCAAAGACAATGAAACAATTGTCCATTTATTCTTTGACTACCCCTTCTCCAAAACAGTGTGGGCACATTGCCTCTCCTACTTCTATCTTAACCTTCCACTACAACTCAATCTCCATACCATCCCCTCTTAGCTGAACTACCCACAAACTCTTAGAATTTCCACGGTACTCCCAAGTATCCCTTTACCTACAGTATACTCTCTTTGGAAACAATGAAATGCCAAGAGTTTTAAAGATGAAGCTATGGAGCTAGATGGCTTGAAAGCTAGAGTAATCACCCTAGTTCAAGTGCAACTTAGAGCAAACACCGAGGGTAGGTAAGGCAGGAGAGTTTTTTTCTTCCTAACCCCTAATATCCTTTATGAAGTTTTTGTTTCAAGTACACTACCGAAAACTTTGGAGAATTGTGGCAGAACATGCTCACCTCGCAGCTACCCAACCACATTCAGAGAGGGAAAGTAATAGCTCCCATATTCCATCAACTTCAGTGGTCAACATCCTCACTTATCCAATTTGAAAGGCATCAACACTAGCTCTAGCCGAATATGGACCAACAGAATTCAGTCAGACATGGTCAGATTTCAAAAACAAGGGTTAGGCTCCATCTAGGAAGTGCAGCAACCATTAAAGGAGAGTTGATGGCATGTGTGCTTTGTTCTGAAGTTATTAGAGCTTTCTATAGAAGAATTGCATGATTGATTCTTACTGCCACTTGTCACTTCCGATTGTTTCAACGGATGTATGTTTCTTAGGCTCTTAGGTTCTTAAGGAAGCTTATTTTTTACAGCCAGGCTTTTGATGTATTGCCATCTGAGCAACATTTCTAGGGACTCTTCTTCTTAGTACAAGAATTTCTTCTTTGATTGGTTGAGATGAGTTTCAATACTCTCTTTAGTCATGTACATATTTTATTTTATTAATCTCATTACTGATTTACCAAAAAAATGTGGAAATTTCCCACCTTTCTAAAACTTGGGGGAATAATTTATAACAGTTATTAAATTTAGCCTAGAAATTTGGAAAGGATCTCATAGAAAACGTCATTATTAGAGCTTTATTCAATTCTTACCCAAAATATTTAATTTCGTGTTGGATATTGTCCTAAGCGAAAAAGTTGGCAAACATAATTCAAATATAACAAATTTGTCAACTTAATGCAATCATTCGTTGCTGGAACTAAGATTAGACCAGTGGATTTCTGATTCATTAGAAAAAATAATGGTATTAAAATCTCCCAAGGTAAGTCAAGATAAACTAATGCTATTTCTTATTGGTAACAGATCTAGCTTGTTGTGCATGATCATTTGTTTATAACATAAAAAAAGTAACCTAAAAATCCATAACATTTGAGCTTGCACACAAAACAGAGAGAACACCAAAGATTGAACACTACACATGAAAACTCCCATATGGTCATACGTGAACGGAAAAAAACAATTTATGATTATGGTTTGCAATTGAACCGATCTCTTTCTAAGGAGAAAGCAGTAAAATAATATTTTTCTCTTATATTTATTTTCCTATTTTCTTATCTTTACAATTACAACAAAGTAGGATCTCAAGTCAATGCTTAAAAATCTAATCTTAATATCATTAAGGTTATGTTTTGTTTATTATTTTTAGTTTATATTTTTCAAATAAAAACAAAATATGTTTCGTTGTAATTGTCCAATAATTAAATATTAGACAATATTAAAAATAAATTATCTTTAAAAATAAATATATTTTATTTTAATCTCTTACATGATATTTCTTTGATAAATTATCAGTGAAATATTATTATATTTATTAAAATAAATAATTAAATTTTTATTTATAAATTAAAATATATTTTTAATTATTTTGAAGATATTTCAAATTTAAATTGCATTTAATATTAACTATTAAATTAAAATGATTTTATAATTATAATTTTAGTATTTACATTAATTAAAAATTAAATTAATTAATAAATTAATAGTTTATTATTAATAATTGATACTAAATAATTGGATAAATAATATGGAATTAAATTATTCATAATTATTTTAATAATTAATATTAAATAACTAAATAATATATATCTAGTTAATAGTAAATCATATTATGAAAAAAAACACTTTTATGATTTTTATAAGTTATGAAAATTAGAAGACACTAATAAAATAGGCTTTTATTAAATTTTAAAATTAAAACAAAAAATAAAAAATATAAATAGAAGGGCTAAATTCGTAGGACCCCTTAGGTTTGACAAATTATTATTAATTGATACTAAATAATTGAATAAATAATATGGAATTAAATTATTCATAATTATTTTAATAATTAAAATTAAATAACTAAATAATATGTATCTAGTTAATAGTAAATCATATTATGAAAAAAAAACACTTTTATGATTTTTATAAGTTATGAAAATTAGAAGAAACTAATAAAATAGGCTTTTTATTAAATTTGAAAATTAAAACAAAAAATCAAAAATATGAATAGAAGGGCTAAATTCGTAGGACCCCTTAGGTTTGACAAATTATCATATTAGTCTACCATTTTTAAAAACTATCAAATGTCACCCCTGTGTTTTAGTTAATATATCTTCCATCCCCTTACTGTCATGTTATCGTTAAAATTCATATTTATACACATAAAAAAATGTCATTTTGAAATATAGAATTCACTAGAGTCCTGATGGTTTGGCATATTATCAATGGATCCCCTGACAGTTAAAAACTGTTAATAACCCCTTATATATTTGTTTTAAAATGTCACCATTTTTATGCATATAAATAGGTTCTTAACGATAACTTGTCGACAGGGGAGGCAAAAGTTATATTATCTAAAACCTAGGGGTGATATTTGATAGCTTAAAAAAATGAGGAATTAATTTGATAATTTGTCAAAACTCTAAGAAAATCATAAGAAATTAACCATAAATGAAAACAAGCAGGCATCATCAACCGATAGTACATGGTATCACAACGACATAAATTGTTTGATTGTTCGAAATTATTTATTTAATACTTTTAGTTTATAATTTTTTTAATTAAGATCATTTATATATATATATATATATATATGAATTATAGAAATAAAAAGGGACACTATGATGTCGATTTGAATAAGAATAGTCTTAAGTTATAGGTTTTAAATAAATTTGGGTCTCAACATTCAATGTGAATACAAGTTCAGATCTTCTGTCCAGTTTTTATGGTGTTTTATTGTGTCCAGTGAATCTTAATCATTTATTTATGCGGACTCCGCGTTTATTTATGTAGAGTCTACGCGAGACTCGCATAAATAAATGGCTGAGAATTACTAGATACAATAAGACACCATAAAATCAGACAAATAATCTTATTCTTGGAATACTGGTAACCCTTTTAAGTTAGCGGAGAATAACGTCACGTAAAGATTGTGTAAGCATAGAAATTGCTTTTGGGGTATAAAATAAAAGGGGGTCTGGAATACTTTGTTGTTGCGAGGAACGTTTTGAATTACTTGGCTCTGTAATCTCCCATCAAATTCAAAGGTGGTCAAAATTCTTAATTAAAGGTTAGCCCTTCATCCTTTGAAGCTCATGCCGGCTGGGCTGGGCTACTCGCAAGACACCGTAATATTATACACATTGATGCAATATGTCTTTCCATCTGGTTTGGGACAAACAATGTTAATATACTTTACAAATTTCTTGACATGTATTTTAGAATAAATAATAAAAGTGATTTTCTTTTTAATTATAACTTTTATTTAGTTGGTATGTACTGTTCAATTTTGTATAATTTAGGTGGCGGTCTATTATCTGCTTAACCCGTGGAGGTGACCACAGCAGGATTAGTCCATACCATCAGCCAGATCCCGGCATTATGTGGGCCATAACGGGGAGAGGCTTGGAAGGATGTTATTGGTAAAGGGAAATTGGAGGACGCCACCTTCTCCATAATTGCGGGCTGGACATCTGTGAAAGACTTGGAGTATATGCTCAATGGTGGGCAGAATAGTAAGGAAAAGTACTCAAGCAAGCATTCAAGAATCACACGTTAAAATGGAAATCCCCAATGTAATAAACAAGCAGAAGCCACTTCAGTAGACAACAATACCTTTCTAAGTTTCTTAAATTGCAAAAAACTGAATGAGATAGCTAATTCCTTTAATAATTTTCTTCACTCAAGTCTAATACCTTTCATTTGTTTCATTTCAACTCTAAATGCAGTTAAAAATCCATTAAATAAGTGCTGAATACTAATTCCCTAAGTAAATTATAATTTAACTAATGTTTTATATTAATTTAATAAGTTTGAAAAGATTTACCTTTAAATTTTTGCTTTTAATATTGAAACATCAAAGACATAAATCATAAATCATACGTAAATCATTCATGCTTTTTTAAATTTTAAATATAATAATAGCCACTTAGATAAAGTGAATTATCTTTCTTTGAATATATGACTTAAACGTTTATGCCACAACTAAGCAGAATGTTTATTCTTCAAACTATGTTTCATTCTAACATTATGATTAACAATAAATAGGGATTTAGGAAAAACATCATCAATTTTCAATTTATATAAACCATCCATAAGCATTCCATAACTAATAAAGGAATTATTCTTATACAAATTGAAACAACCATGTCCACACTTAAAGGTATATTCACTAGCATTAAGTCTAGAAACAGAAATTAAAATTCTAGAAATTAAAGACACATAGGGAATGCTCATTAGATACAATTGAATCCCAGTATCTAATGTCAGCCTATAAGTCCCTACACCTTAAATTGGGGCCTTCATTTGGTTCCTCAAAACAGAAAGTTGCTAGTTAGGCTTATGGTTTGGATTGTAAGGAATCACTGCATAATATTGGAAACATGAGTTGTGGCACCAGAATTAAACCACCAATTATTAGACGAAACTTCAGGTAAGTTTGATTCAAATCATACAAAAATATAATGCATATCTTTCTTTTCGAACAAAGCCTTACTTTTTAGGCAATCTTTTTGATAATATCCTTCTTTTTTGTAAAAGTGGCATTTATCTAACTTTTGTTCATTCCTTTCACCATCAACAACCTGTGGAACTTTAGCAAGTTCTTTCTTCCTAAAATTCTTAGCTTTTAGTTTGAGTTTCTTTCCAACTCCTTAACCCACTAGGTTAATAGAATGAACTCCTTGTTTCTTTAATCTCGCTTCCTCCTGAATAAGCTTACTAGAAAATTTATCAATATTTCACTTATTCTTTAATGTGTTATAATTGATATGGTGCGGTCCATATTTAGTAAGAAGTGAGTTCATGATAAACTATACTAATAAGGAGTTTTTCACGGTCATATCTAGTGTCTTAAGTCTTGCTGTGATATTAATCATATCTGAGACATATTGCTGCATGCTTTTTGACCTATCAAACTTTATGGTAGTGAGTTAAATCATAAGTGTCCTAGTAAGTGCCTTATCGACAAAACAGAACTTATCCTCCACAAGCTTAAGAAAATCTCTAGCATTATGATTTTTAGTGCTAAGAAGAGTAAACTTAATGTTACTGGCAATTGTCATTCGGATAAGGTTCAAACATAACATGATAGACCTTGCCTATGCCTCATGGTGTGCCTTTTCAACCTCTCTAATAGTGTCATTAAGGACAAAAGACTTATCCTCTAATAACACCAAGTCAAGATCCAAAGTACCTAAATGGAAAATGATTTGTTCACCCCATTCAGAGAAATTCACACCAGTTAATAAGATAACAGATGAAGCTTGAGAGTGAAGGTTGATACGTGCAAACATATGAATGCGTACTAATTAACAAATTCAAACAAGAAACACACATATTAAATATATTGTAGGTTTCATATCATCACTATTAGAATGTCATTAAAATTTTATAAGAAAATTAAATAAACTTCATCAAATACATATAACATCTTTTGATAATTATATATATGTGACAAGATTATATCAACTTTCTTTTTTATATTTATTAGTTATAGAACATTGATTTACCTTTGGGTAAAGTCCTTAATTTCTATCAACTAATAAAATTTTCATAATAGCATTCATAAAATACATAAATTATATGACCAAACATTCAAATTTAATTTGGTCACTTTGGTGACTAATAAATTAATTTTAATCATATTGTCATATATATATATAATAATTTTTATTTATTGAAGCATATACGGTAATGCATTCAAATCACCAAAGAATGAATATCAATCTAATTCATTTCGCATTTAAATATGAAATTAGAAATTATATTGTACGAGCCAGATGGCAAGTGGATGGAGACGTACCTCTTAGTTCTAACAATGAAAGTTTAAGCTTTAAGTGGTTTTAAAACATTGTATGTAGAACTTAACACTAGTAAACTTCTAAAGCAACATGTTCTTCAACAAATAGCGGCAAAATAAAGAAAGAGAAGGCAAGATCATCAAACCACTACCAACGAGGTATATCGTTTCATAAATCGAAAAGGCAACATATCCTCAAGAACCCTTTCTCTGATAGCACTTGAGTTTGAAACAAAACCAAACAAATATGTCTGTTTGTTTAAAAACAAAGAAGAAACCAGCATTGAAACATGAGTTGTAAACTCGAGAAAACAAACAAAAACATGTTTTTAGGTTCTCCAAAATCCTTAATTGTAACATATCGAATTTGAATTTTTATAAACATCATAACTAAAACAATCATTAAATCAATAATCTAAGGATTATTATCTATTCAAAATCCGAGGCTCTAATACCGCATGTTGTTTTCATTCTTAATATTCAAACATCATAAACATAAATCATAAATCATGCATAAATCATTCATGCACATTTAAACCTTGAATATAATAATAACCACGTAGATAAAGTGAATACATTACTTACCTTGAGCGAAATTTGTCATAATATAGAGAAAAAGTTTTCAACGATCACAAATTAGTTTCTCTCTCTTAACTCTCTTTCTATAATTGATAACTTGATGGATAGCTCAATAAAAAAATACGTTATTTCTGTATTTGTTTGTGCCTGTACTTAATTAGGGTAGAAAGATAACTATTTTATATACACTTCTCTATTGATATTAAATCTTGTACGTCCATTAAGTACAAAATTAACAGTCAAGATTTAATATACTATTAAACAAAAAAACCTAATCCACTTTTGATAGTGCCTATAGAAAATATGAGTTATAACATTAGGTCAAATTTTTTACATTACCATTCAATAAAAATCAATTAAAGATATAAGTTATAGTATTGAAAATACTTCAAAGGGTTAAATTATTTATTAAATTTGAAAACTTATTTAGTTTAATTATAACTTAGATGTTAACATTATCACAAACATATATCAAATACACAAAATTTAAATTTGTTTCAAATGTATCTTAAGACTTAAATGTTAACTCTAACTGCTAGTAATATTAACGTGGATGGTCAAATAGACTAACTTTACTAAATTAGTTGACATGTAAGGAAAAGTAAACTAAAATATCAAATAATTAAATAAATAACAAAATGAAGTAACTGGATATAATTGAGTTGAAAACAGTAAGCATTCAGAAAAATCCTCCTTAAAGAGTTTTTTTTTTGTTGACATTTCCTTAAAGAGTATTAAAGCCACTTGATTTAGTAAGAGTAAGAGATCACTAATTTATACCTCACAAATAATTATTTTGTGATATTTATTTAACTAAATGTAATTTTATCTTGTATTTATGTATTTTAAATACAATTTTATAAAATAAAATATGCTTCACGAATAATAGTGTAATGAGATGATAATTAAAAATTCTTGTACTTTAGTACCATTTTTAAATTTAAAATTGTTAAAATATCAACATTTGACGTTGGTAATACAATAAAGGGGTGCTTGTTTGGAGGATACGGGTAAAAAGATATAGATATGAAATGAAAAGTGTTGCTTGGAACCAACCTATAATTGAAGAGTCAATAATTTCATTCCCCACTATTGGGCAATACTCCATTCCTCTCGAAATCCAGAGGAATGAGAGTCATTGCTCAAGCTTTTTGAAGATAATTACAAAAGCTAATTAATTAAAATAATTACAAAATATAATTAATTAATTAAATTAAATAATTAATCAATATAAAATCTAATTAATTAATTAAAATATAATATAATTAATTAAAGTAT
>JANZLX010000211.1:10431907-10459551 GCA_025531955.1 Erythroxylum orinocense | reverse complement strand
AATATAATTAATTAATTAAAATATAATTAACTAATTAAAGTCTAATTAGTTAATTAAAATATAATTAATTACATGATCTAATTAATTAAAATCTAATTAACTAAAATTAATTGATTAAAATATTAATTAATTAAAATATAATTAATTAATTAGTTAACAAATTTTTAATAAACCAACTACCATAAGTAATGGTAATCATTCATTCATCTTAACCAACCATCATAATTATAATATTATATCTATTCTTATTTTTGACTATATTCATTCCTATTCTTATTCCTATTACTTTTTATGAACTAAGCGCCCCTTAAGATAATGACACGTTGAAAAGTAAGAGTAAGTTGGTAATTAAAATTAATCAAATGTTGCAAAGTCCTTGGGCCTGATTCTTCCATCTGCTTCTTAGTTTCCGAATTTCCACCCCCCATCGCTATATTATGTGGGGCAAATCACTTACGGTCTATCCCCTCCATCATAGCTTTTGATTAACTATACCTTCCTTTCCTCATTTTTATTTTTTTTCTTTTTGGAGGATAAACTTCGCAATATAATATTAAACTAATTAAAAGATAAGAAACACTAAGGCCGCACCTTTCCAAATACCAATATATCAAATGAGGTTTTGACCCGACCTGCCTGGTCGGTGCAGGCAATAATCTCACTTTTGGTGCCTTTGAGATTGCCGACCTTTAATTTTAGTCACGCATCTACATAAACCAGCGATCATGTGTCAGTTTTATATAAATAGTCCCATTTCCATTAGTCTATATATCATAATCTACTCGAACAACCCAGTTTTTTAGTATAAAAATAAAGAGGATTCGCAGATGGTTAATTAAATTGCAAAATTGGCTTGAATGTGGCATGCTATCAATTGTTTTAAGTTTAAAAAACCTGAAATCTACTTGAAGATACAATTCCCTTGTCACAGCGTGGACTATGGCATTTGGTCTCCTCTTTGCCGTAACCATTATGGTGAATTCGATGCCTTCTATGTCGTTTAACAGGACGAGTTAGGGTTCATAGAAATTGGATTTCGACTTTTAAATAGTTTTCTTTCATGGTACTGTATACCTTTTTTCTTTAAAAAAAACAACATGATAAAGTTCACCTTTTCGATTATGATGATTTGCTTAGTTAGGCATTAGGTCATCCTCGTAACAGCCTAGCATTTGATGATCTTTTATTTTTCTCCGTTTTCTCTTTTTTCTTCAGCGGGATTACTGTGTTTCAACTAATTTATAATGTTGGACTTGCGAAAATAAATATCTACCGACTCTAACAAAACCAGGAAATGGTAATTACACATCCTTTCTCTATCATTTTAGTTTTTGATGTAATATAAAACTTTGACAGAAACCGTGACATGTAGACCGACAAGGGATGACTCTGAAATATTTGTAGTTTATCTTAACCATCCAAAGTTACTTGTATACATTAACGATGAGTCTTTCTACTTGCAATATATTGGAAGTTAGTGTCTGAAATTCCAAGATTGTGCCAGAGATAGAAGGCAAGCTGTCTCTTTTCAATCCACAAATACCCACTTAGGATACGATATTGGTGGATAAGTTGGAGGGGTTGTGATACTGATGTTAGGCTTCTGTAATCTCTGAAGATAACCAGTGGACCACAGCTGGTTGTGGGTCTCCTCTCCTGTCCTATTTCATTTCCTTTCTTCAGTCAATATCTAATTAATAAATCTTTTTATGTTATTTAAGATTGGAGTTACAAATTATGGGAATTCGATTGTCCTCTTTCTTTCCTAACTGTCATAAAGATGTCTCCATGAGAACCTAACAATAGTTTGGCAAGCATTAATTCTGGAGACAACTTGCAATTGAAAACCAAAAAAAACCTTCAAAGAAAAATGTCACAACTACAATTATCGCATTAATCCTTAAAAAAAGCACCCTTTCCAGTTGTGCTATTTTATGACAGTTAAAATGCTGACGCTTACGGCCGTGGGCAACACCCTCCAACTCCAGCCAAGGCTGGGCTCGACTCGTCCAAGAAAATCAAACATTAGAGAGGGAGGGAGTGAGGCTAACCGCTAACGTTTATCATGAAATAGACCGAAAGAAAAAGACAAGTCCATGTGCTGCTTTCCTGATATTAAAATCGACCATACACGTGGTCAGCTTTGGCTTGGGAACACTTGGCGTTCCGTCACTTCCAAAATATGACTATTCACTCTCCCAACAAGTCAACACCCAGACCCACGCTCCATCTAAATCTTCTTATCCTCCTATATTTATTCAATTAAATCATAATTTAAAAAAATCCTTGACCACATCACACTATTTTCTTTAAAATTCGTAAAAACAAACTTCGTGGTCGGGTTTGTTAATATTATCAATTTGAATTTAAATAAATTATTATGATATGAAAAGAGAAAAAGTACAAATCCTTTCTGCTTTACGTCCAGAAAATCGTAATTGCCATAACCTTAGCCCTTACCGTTTGTCAAATATGGGCTCCTGTGACTCGGCTTTTATTTAATTCATAGAAATCCTTTCTTTTTTAATTTTCAAATCCCACTCTCTTTAACGTCCCAGCCCATCCATCCACTACGTTTCTTCCCATTCTCTCTCTCTTTCCCTCTGTTGCTTTTCTCCTTTCCTCCTCCTCTTTCAAATTCATTTCTCTCACTCAAGTTACCATTTGCCCCCTCTCCCTTCTCTATTTGATCCATTAGTCTCCCACCAACCTCCCCACATTCTTCAATCTCCAACCCGGTTTCCACATCTCCGATCCGATTCTGTTACAAGAACTTTCGAACTTTTGCATTTCTTTCACTTGCTTCTTCCGCGCTGTGTGGGTTGGTTTGTTTGTGTATTGGAGGTGGTGATTGCTTCAGATGTTGGGGCCAGGGGTGCAGTTCACGCGCGTCCGTGGGGAGGATCGATTTGACTGCCCCGGCAAGGCGCGTAGGGCCCACCACAATCAGCGCAACGATCAACTTCGGAGAGCTCAGAGCGATGTTACGGCGACGACCACATCGCCTTCTTCTGTAAAAGACAAGCCGGCCTTCTTTCGTGAACCGGAGAACCGGATGGGCTTCGAAGACTTGCCTAAACCGGTTGCTGCGATGCCGGCTTTTGAACCAGTGGCGGGCTTAATGCCGTTGAGTAATTTAGACCGGTTTTTGGAGTCCATAACGCCGTCTGTTCCCGCACAGCACCTGTCCAAGGTTTGACCGATTCCGTTTCGTCTGCTCATTTCGCCGTTACTTTTTTTTTTTTTTGAGTTTTTCTGTTTAGAATCTTAGTTGTGTTAGTTTTTGTTTGGTTGGTAAGAAACCGGGGGATCTTGACCAGTACGTTTAAGTTCGTATTTGTATATTAGTCTTTCATGATGTTGGAATTTTCAGTTTATTTTGATTGTTTTGCGATGTGTAGGAGGAGTTGGAACGGTTAAACCCTGTTTGGGGTTTGAAGAATTTGGAAGAAGAAAAGAATAAATTGTTTGTAAATGATTAAATGATACATCTCCAAGTGTTTTATGGACTTCTACTTCATGGAAACCGAACGTGCATTGTTTCTGTTACCAACAACCGGTGTGTTTAACCATGATGTTCACTGTCCTTGACTTTCCGAAGCAAAATCAGTAAATGGAGCATAAATTCTCTAAATGCCTTCACTTTTATGATTCCCTGTCTGAATGAGGACTATCAGGATCGTGCGAAATGGCATGTGTGCATAATAAACTCTGATTATGATGGTGGGGGTGGGGGTGTAATGGTGCTGTAAAATGCTGCAAACCTAGAGTAGTTTCTGAAATTGAGCAATAGAATGGTAAAACACAAGTTTCAAGATTGTTGAGACGTCACAACCTAGTGATATTAGTGAAATCTGATTATCAGGCTTCAAAGTGGTTAACAAAATTCGTTTGATTCTATCAATCTTTATACTTCACTGCATGTCATTATATAATCTTTCTGAATCATTATCTGTAGTGCTTACTTAGTTTTTATGATCGCCTTGTAGGGCTTTTAGCACATATACTGTTGTGAAAATTTTGCTTTTGGTTCATGTTCGCTATCATATTTATGATGTAATAAATTTTGACGTCAGACAACGATGCGTAGCTGGAGGACTTGTGACGTGGAATTTCAACCATATTTCATGCTTGGAGATTTATGGGAGTCATTTAGGGAGTGGAGTGCTTATGGCGCTGGAGTACCTCTGGTTTTGAATGATTGTGATAGCGTTGTTCAGTATTATGTTCCATATCTGTCTGGTATCCAGATATATGGCAAGTCTACGAAGACATGTGCTGGATCAAGGTGACTAATATTCAATGGCGCCATATATTACTCGTTATTATTTTAAAACACTTTTAACGCAGCATTTTTTCTGATTCAACCAATATGCTTCACGTGTTATTATTTGCATTGTTCAATTTGATTTCCCTTTATTGCTTGGCTTTGAGTGCAATTACTTTTCTGAGCAATGTTACTTCTGACCTCATCATGTTCCAGTTTATTTGGATCTGCATCATTTACTTGCTGCAGTATGCCTTTATGAGCATATTAAGTTTATGTACATAAGTGGAAACCTGTTTATGGAAGGAAACTTTCTGTTGTAAGAAAAATGTTGAAGTTGGAAACTGCTACATGGTAGCTTGTTATGATTCCATGGAAAAGTTTCGGCTATTCTCAAACACTTTGTATCATGTAATGCATTAGCAAAAGCTTTGTTAAAGTTCCTGACAAACTATGCAAGGCTTTAAGAAAGGGAGGCAAGCTGGCTTTTTATCATAGTTTCTCATTTTTTAAAAACAATTCGTTCAAGAATCATTTGCATTTATTTGTTTCTCTAGTGGTGAGATCTGGCATTATCTTTTTATCATAGTTATTCATTTTTTTAAAAGCAATTATTTCAAGAAACATTTGAATTGATTTCTTTTAATTGAGACAACAATTGCGGGTTAGTTTTAACTGTTTGGTTGTTCTCTTTCCTTTGACACCTTAAAGCTGTAGATTTGTTAGTGTGACACTTGTAAACCTGAACTGATAATCTGCTTTATGACAGGCGACGTGGTGAGGACAGTGACAGTGATTATAGAGATTCGAGTAGTGATGGTAGCAGTGATTGTGAACCTGAAAGTGAATTGAAATGCTCTGTGGAACCACGGACTCATCTTCATTTTATAAATGAATGTCCTATAAGAATGGATAGATTGTCTTTGGGAGACCAAGATGTTACTCCTCTAGAGGATGCTTCTAGTGATGAAAGTGAATCTCTTAATGCACATGATTATTTGCTATTTGAGTACCTTGAACGAGATCCCCCTTACAGCCGGGAACCATTAACTGACAAGGTTTTTATTGTGTTTCTAATGGTAGTCCAGTTCATGAGATACTGTCAACTATTTGTAATATTTTTCATATTTCCTCACCTATTTCTTTGTAAACAGATATCAGATCTTGCTATCCGCTTCCCTGAGCTGAAGACACTTAGAAGTTGTGATTTACTGGCATCTAGCTGGATTTCTGTGGCCTGGTACTTTTCATGGAGTTGCATTCGATTCTGATGCCATGCTACCAATTATTATTCACATATTGTGTTTGCAATTTGTAGGTACCCAATCTACAGAATACCAACTGGGCCAACGTTAAAAGACTTGGATGCTTGCTTTTTAACATATCATTCTCTTCATACCCCATTAGGAGGTACCCTATGTCTGCCGGTTCTGTATTTGTTTCAGTAGGTTCTGTAATTTTGTAGATGATGAATTTTTTCTTCTAATTGTTTTCCCTCTTGATATGATGACCGAATCAACTGTTTATGTGACGTCCTTTTTTGATTCTTAACTTTTAGTGCCAATAAGTTTTACCTTTAATTGGCTTAAAATGTTATGAATACAAGACTGGAAGTATGTTGAGGACAAAAGCTCTTAGCCTACTTGTTTGTGATGAGAGCAAAACTTTGAAACAGATTATACTGCAACTTTATGGGAATAAATAAATAAAAAAAACTCAGTTCTTGTGAGTCATAATAATATTTCTCTTACTGATCTGCATTGCTTTTTGGTCCATAGAGGTGGGTTCTATCGACACTGTGTTGACCTTGTTGCTTTATTCTTCAATGACTGCGTAGTAATTCCATGGGATTATTTATGGACGTGTAATATTCATGTATCTTGCTTCTTAAACCTGATTTAAGTAATGATGATTAATCCACTTGATCACTGTACGTCGCTCTTGGTTAGAACTATGTCGGTATGGGGCTGCTTTTATTATAGTCATAATGTCGAGTTTCTTGGCAGGTGTACGAGGTGCTCAGGGTCCAGTTGTAACATGTCCCAGTGAGTTGGGTGGGGTGCCAAAGATGTCGTTGCCTGTTTTTGGCCTTGCATCATACAAGTTCAAGTTGTCCTTGTGGACACCAAACGGGGCTTTTGAATGCCAATTGGCGAATTTTCTGTTGCAGGCTGCTGATAATTGGTTGAGACAGCTTCAGGTCAATCATCCAGATTTCTTGTTTTTCTGCCGTCGGTGACGTGAAGTTATAGCTCTTCTCGAACTGTTTATGACGGAAAGTTAAGTTAAACTTGGTGAATGAATATGGGTTGCGAGATTTATAATTCCAAGTGTGCGGCTGAAGATGACTAGTGGGTTATATTTGTAGTATTCGGTACTGTCACCTACACCTACATGGATGAAGGAAAGAGCATCTTTTAGAATAAAAAAAAAGAACAAGAAAGAAAGGAAAAATATGACAACTGCCTCTGAAGCAAAAGAGTTACTTTAGGCAATAAGGCTCTTCAAGAAAATGAAATGACGCAATATAGATTTGGGATAAGCTGCTTAAGTATGGTGCTAAACTAAGTTAACAAAGTGGTCGGGCTTGTAACCAGTGTCAGCAATTTTCATGATAACATGTAATCTTCTATGGGTGTTAGACCAGGCACTTTTTATCTGTCCTGATGGTCACAAAGGAGGCAAGTTGGTTTACTTTTTAAAGAGGATTTTGATAGGAAGGTTGTAATGTCCGATATTAGTTTACTATAGAGCTTGCTTACTACAGATGTATATCTGAGGACTGACTGATAGAGCTTGATTACTTTTTTCTTGTGAATGAACTGAAGGTTAGGTAAATGTTGTTTCTATTATTTTCCTTCTGCATTTATTTGTAGTCTTCCTGTTCAGTTTTATGCATTAGCTCGAACTCCGTTTCGGAGTAGAATGAAAAAGACTTCTATGCCAACAGTATGAGTTCTCTTCGGAATACGGTCATAATTAAGTGGAGAAACTGTCTAAACCATTAGATCAAGAGCTTCATAATTAAAGTGGGGATTCTCATTGACGTGTAAAAACTTCAGACATTTGATGGTGTGACGTAGCTAGTGTAAAGGCCTTATACATATATATACAGATAGATTTGGGGCAGTATACCAACTTTTATGATACATTAGAAATGCCAGTCAAACAAATGCAAATGGTCTCCTCCAATATAATAATAATAATAAAGATGACGCAATGATAATAATAATAATAATAATAATAATAATAATAAAAAAAAAAAAAAAGTTGACGTTGACGACACAAAACTTATTTTTAATTTATATAGGAATCAGATTATCCCAAAAACATTTGCTTATTAGACGAAAAATGCAGTTGGCAACCGAACTTCAATTTTGAAAGGTGAATGCGTCTATATTCCTTCACTGATAAGCAGCTTTTGTTTTTTTTTTAAAATAGAAATGAAATTAATAAATGAAAAAAATAAAAGTAACAGATGGGAACAAGAGATGAACCCCAACAAAGGACACAACTATAACAAAAGGATTAGTGGAAAGTAAAAGAAAAGGAGAAGTAAGCCAAGGATGGAGGTTCCAGACAATACAATTCATATCATCCCAAAGCCAAAGTTAGAACCCTTGACCAAAATCTTGAGAAGCCAACCTAGAGATCACATGCTAGCAAATCAAGTCAAGCACCATGTTAAAGTCGTAATGCAAAAAAGATAAGCGGGTTACACGTCAAACGGAGTTGTTTTGCCAACATCACCTTACAGATTTCAAATAATATCAAGGAGAGTAGTCTCTCTTTTTGAGAAGCTTTGTTTTGAAAACACCGAAAATTACGTTATCACCACATCAAATAGATGCGAACTCCCATGACAACAGTAAAAAGAGGTTTGCTGGTAGCTTGATGAATAGATAAAGAAGTAGCAATATCCACAACAGACAACCCTGGATTTGTCCAAAAGCACAAAGTAAAGACATATTCTTATATAGCTTTGTTAAATGGACATTCAAAGAAAAGGTGAGAGAATATGTCTCCAACTGTTGAGAGCACATGGGACAATGTTGATCAATCTGCACATATGGGATGCGGTTAACTGTGGAAAGCTTATGTTGAATAGCTAACTATAAAATTAAAGAAAGTCTAGGCGTTAAATGTTTGCTCCAAACCGTGCTTACCCATGGAACAGTGGCTCGATGGGGACACAAGTTGTTAGAGATGATACGATTGGTCAGCTGGGCAATAGAAATGTCCTTCTAGAAGAATGCATCAGATTCTTGAAGAGTAGGTGAATAGTTTGGTTGAAAGTGGCAAAGGTTGCGAGGAAGATTCTAAGAGGTTCCCACTATGAATGCTCACATCAGGGTTTTGAGAGGGAACAATGAGGAAGTTTTAGAGCTATTTAATTGTTGAATTACGGGGCCCTAACTTAACCAATTATCGAACCATAAAGAAACCAAATGACCATCTTTAATAATACAAGTGGATAAGCAGCTTTTTATTATTATTGATATTATCATTTTGCCTATATTATTAAATATTGTTATTATTCATAAGAGGAAAAATAGTAACTTTTCAATTTCTTGGTCTAAAATTGTGGGGATTAAGTAAGCTGAGTCGTCGGATCGAATGTTCTAAAATTGGAATGTTAAATTTCATTTTGTTTATAACTTAAAAAGACTATTTCTGAACAAAGAAATTGTTTTACTGATCAAATTTTTATTTACTAAGCAGGACATGGATCAACTCATTTGTTCTCAACTTCATTTACTTTTCTCTCCAAGGCCTCTGAACATATCTTTCCCATCACATGATAAAAGGACATGAGATCTGATAGTTGGCCAACAGACATCTTCCCCATTATGGCCCTTCCCATTCTCTCCCTCTCCTCATTCATCATCAGTCTCTCTCTATATCCACCTCCATTTCTCACCGTTGCTCCCATTTGCTTCAGCCTATTCACCTGCTGCAAGCTCAGTGCTGTGTTCGCCTGCAATTATCAATTTCAACCGGTTATATTTGCTGTAATAATTCAGTAATTGCAGTACCGTTTGCAGTCTACTATTTGAAAAGCCTTTAACCCTACTAACAGCATGTCCTTTTCAGGACTCTGGAATAAGTGTCAGTTCTTCTTTCAAGAAACAACTAACCTGTAGGAACTCAGCTCCAACTTCTAAGTCAGATTCTTGGCCTGAAATCATCCCACATCCTGAGCTGTACATGTTCTTAGCGATAGAGAAACTTCTAACGATGATCTGTCTCTTTGTCTCCAGCTCCTGGTTAAGTTTTGGGGCTTTCGGCACAGACGACGAACAAATAAGCCTTTTCTTATATGCAATCACTGCCTTCACAAATTCCTGCACAATCATATGACAAGATATTCTGAATTCTAAGTAACTGTGAAACATAAGAATTCCGAAAGATATATAAAATCTTTCGGGGTCGATTGTAGCTTTACCTTATATGTAGCTGGACAACCAGGATAGTCAAAATCATCAGTGTCTTGACATCTCATTCTCTCTGGATGAAACTGAAGTCCCATAATGAACTTTCCCTCTTCAGGATTGTAAGTATCAGGATCATAAAAACCTTCAACTAAACCATCTGGTGCAAAAGCCATTGGCACAAATCTTGGAGCTAATTTCTTCACACCTTGATGATGATAACTATTCACCATGATTTCCATCTTATTTTCTTCCAAAGAATCCTTAAACCAGCGGTGTAAAGGAGTGTTCTCTTCAACTTTAATCACATGACGGTGTTTGTCGTAGTTCTCATAGTTGATATGCTCTACTGTTTGGTCCTTAAAGATTTTTAATGAGAGCTCTCTCCCTACATCTTGATAGAGTGTGCCTCCGCATGCAACGTTAAGAACCTGTGACCCTCTACAGATTCCTAAGTATGGTATATTTCTCTCAAGGCAAAGCTTTGCGAGCCTCAGTTCAATTGTGTCTTTCTCTCTGTCAATGGCTGTGTCGCTTGCATGAGTTTTTTTAATCTCTTCAAGCTCTTCAGGTGAAAACCCAGAAAGCTCTGCGTCATAGTGGGACGGATCGATGTCTTCACCTTCACAAAGAAGGACGCCATGGATTGGCTCGAAGCTTTCCAACAACATGTGGAGTCCACTTACCCTGGGGACTATAATTGGTACTGCTCCATAGCTCACTATAAGATCTAAATGATACTCTCCTGTTCATCAAATTAGACAACATCAATCCTTTGAGCCAATCTCTAGTCTTCAATCTTCTTTTGCATTATTTAGTGCAGATGCGTATAGCATAATGACACGATCTGTTAGACGTGATAGAGCGGGAAGAGCACATTAAGTCATTCATGGTTAACATTTGTATGCGATTGATGGAAAGGTTAAAAGTAAACATGCATAGGATAAAGATAATATTAACGGATCAGTTATTTAACAAATCTGTGCCCTTCTTCAAACGCCCAAAGGATACGTGATCACAAAGAACTGTTAAAAGAATAGAAAGTTAGACAAGTTACAAAAACATACCCACAAAATCTACGAACTTGTTCTTGCGAACCGTTCGCCGGGAGACAATGAGAACCCTAGGAAGAATGATTGAGAGATCTGAATCAGCCATGTCGATTGGAAGGGTGTGTATACGGAATGGTTTTCTAGCCGGGACTGAAAGATAACAACAAGACTCAGAATTCTCAGTTAATGCTACCTTAACCTGTGTTTGACATGCACAGGAGTTACGAGACAGATATTCTTCCCAAGGATACGAGCGTGGAGTGATTCTTGAAAAAAGGAACTTAAAAAGGAGGAGGAGAAGGCACAATGCACGCGTTGCGTATAGGCAAATGTTAGTTTTCGCAATTCCTTCATTAATTTCTGTTTTATTTGAAGTTAGCGAAGTCAAAGGTTGATAGGGTGCTGACGTGGAGAGTCTGGTCTCAAGATAAAGGCCAACGTTAGTTGGGAGAATTAGTTGTGCTTGATAGCCGTCGATTTCGTAGTGAGCAACAATAAAATAAAGAAACGTTTTTTTTTAAAGGAAACTGACTAATACACCTTGCAAAATAGATCGGTTCTTGAGTTATCTTCTAAAAAGGAGATCAGACTCTCTGTCCAGTTTTATTTTATCTTATGAAATTTCAGTCATTTATTTTACGAGTCCCACGTAAATTTCATGCGAGACCCATATAAATAAACAACTGAGATTTATTAGACACAATAAGACACCATAATATTAGACAGGAGATCTGAACTCCTAAAAAAATATGATAACACCCAATAAATATAGTATCAAAATAAGTGATACTAACTACAAAATATTCTGCGTAGGTAGCGAACCAGTTGGTGTCCAAGCTGTGAAGTTTTTCTTGTAACATCATCTTTTTCATTTAATTTATGTTTGAAGGATTATTACATTTCAATTGTTTGTAAAAATTGAAATGTAGTTGTCACCTTGTTGATAAAACACATATTTATGATGCAATTGAGTTACTAATGTGGCAAGCATAACAAGGATTACTTAATAAAGAATATATCAATTATTATAATCTAAATAATACATCTGGTAATACACAAACAAACTCTATCATATATGGCAAAATTACAATGCACGTTTCTCTGCTAATAAATGAAGGGATTAGCGGCAGGAGTCAATACTCCTCAGCTAGCAAAACTGAAATTTAAAATGCAATGAGTCAGAAGCAAATTGAATATGGAAAGTCAAACATAGCTTCAAAGTGAGTTGCCAAATTTTGACTTTTGTATGTGATGTTACAAATTTTGAACCGGAAGCTTTGTGTTGCATGATATATCTTGCTTAGTATTTCAAGCGTGGAGAAATACAGATAGGTTTTGGCGTGTGTCCACATTATGGCTCCTGTACATCTTCTGGTCAATGATCAATGGATGAACTCAAACTCATCCATCCAAGTTTTGCTTAAGTATTTGATGAGGGCGTTGGATTATTTTTATGCATACAAGATAAGGTTTGACATTGCACTAAAATCATAAAAACAAAACTCGTCATGAGAAGATTATACCAAGCGTATGCTTGCGATCTAGCATATTTTGTATTGAGTCCGCACATTCTCTTACTAGATAACGCCTAGCTCACTAGTCTAATTTTTATGTATTTACTTTTTTAAAAAAAAGTAGATCTAAAGTTAGTTTAAGCCTAAAGTTAATTTATAGACCGGCCCATTGAGGATTCTCATCGGAGCTCCAACAGGGCCTCACCAGAATCTAACTGCGGTGTAGCTGAGCGTTTAGTGGACTAGTTTGTCAATGGTAGTCAGTTGCTAGGTCCCAACTCCAAAACTACTCCAGTGACTGCCACCGTTCATTCACTATTCAAGTTCAATCATTCACCTATTGCTTAGATGCTTTTCGATAAGTAAGGAAAAAAACGAAAAGCAAAAGTAAGCTCACCAAAAGCAGAGAGAGACCTTACCGACTTACTTGCTCAGACAAATTAAGGAACACAGTAACTGTTGAAAAGACAGTCTCCTGTCCGCACTCTTCACTCAAAATCTCCGTTATCAGACAATGGCTGTCTCCGTCTCCATTTTAGCCATCGTCATTTCTCTTCATCTCATAGCCTTCGTTCTCGCCATCGGCGCCGAGCGCCGCCGCAGCTCTGTAATTCCTTCTCTCTCTCTCTCTCTCTTTCTGGGTATTTTTATTGTGTTTATAGATTTCTTCTTTTTATTTAACAATATGTTGGGGTTTACTTTGTTTAGGCTAAGGTGATGCCTGATAAGTACGACGAGAGAACTTACTGCGTTTACGGGACTGATGCATCGACGTTTTACGGACTATCGGCTTTTGGGTTGTTGCTGATTAGTCAAGTGGTGGTCAGCTGGGTCACCAAATGTCTGTGCTTTGGTAAAGGGCTCTTGAGTGGGAGCTCTTCTACTGTTTGTGCCATCGTCTTGTTTGTTGTTTCGTGGTAAATATCTCATCTTTCTCAGCCAAGTGTTTCACTTCTTGTTGATCATATTTTCGTCTACTTGTCGTCTACATTATCAATTAGATAGTGTGGCTAATTAGCTAGAAGTTGCTCAATTAACTGCTTACTGAGACCGTCTCAACGGTGTAGATTGGCACATCCTCTGGCTGATCTGGCATGTGTCTTAAGAAGATTTTCATGTTATATACTTATGTATGGTTCATGATCTACATTACCACTCGAGCTTCAAAACTTTTACATTTCTAACTGATTATACCTCTTCTGAACGAGCTTTATTGATTCCAATTAACAAGAATATAGCTCTTGGAAATATTAGCCCAACTGACCTATCTACACGTAGCTTTACTGTTGTTCAACAACAATTTTTGCAGGATGAATGGGTTATTATCTTCTAGAATTATTAGCTCGATATTAGTATGTCTGACCATAAGTTTGAATAATGACACATTCAGGATAAGTTTCTTGGGGGCCGAGGCATGCTTAATAGCTGGGTCTGCAAGAAATGCGTATCACACTAAGTACCGAGGATACTTTGGTGTTGGTCATTTATCATGTGCCACCCTCCGGAAAGGTGTGTTTGCTGCAGGAGCTGCTCTAACATTGTTGTCATTGTTGATGTCCATCCTCTACTATTGGGCTCACTCGAAAGCTGATACTGGTGGATGGGAGAAGCACCGCAATGAAGGTGTTGGCTTGACTGCTTCAACTTATCCTCAGGATCACCAGCAGCAACCACATGCCAATGATTTCCAGAAAGTTTAATTATGGTTTGATGGGGTTAATATCCAACCGTAATCAAGTGAAAGATGGTATGTGGAAACCAAATAGTTTCTGCAAGATAATTTAGACCTCTCCCTCCATGGTTGTTCTTTGATCTCATATTGGCTGATTTCACCCTTTAGGTCCATCGTTCTGTCAAATATACAAAGAACTGCTTGTTTCAACCTATCACCTACTATAGCCGTCGAGTAGCTTCATGTCAATGGTTGTTCTGGATTCTTGTCTATACTAGAAGAGTAGCAAAAGCTGTACCTTTTACTTTATAAAATCAGACATGGTATTCTGTTCCCTCTGGAGGTTTAGATTATATGGAACTTCATTTTCTTGTTTATTCCCCTTTTATTTGCATGCAATTCTTCTCTTCCCCTTGACACGTGATATACGGATCGGGTGGCAAAATTTGGGAAACAAATCTCAACAATTAGCTTTGTTGTGATATCAACTCAAGTAATGTTTAGGGTCTGAAGGAGAAAAAAGGGATTTTTGAACTGCAGACATGGAAGCTCAACCAATTTCTTTCTCATCTCTTAGAGGAAAGGTGCATACTAATAGTTAAATTTGTCCCACATAAATAAATCACATCCCGGTTATAAATAGATGGTTACGATAGAGTGGCACAGAATTAGACCAGAGTTGTTGGCACAGAAGATTTGAGGAGCTCGTAACCCAAAAAGAAAAGGATAGAAGATTTATTTTTTCCTTTTTTAAAGGCTAAAACAGTAAATACTTGGACCCTTTTTAGGAGTCGTTGCTAAACACCGACTTTGGCTTCTCACGAATTCCTTCTTTCAAAATTTAGATTGTCTTTTAAGAAAATATTAAAATCGCGAGATGAAATTGACTAGTTCCAAAGGTTGGAGAATTTGGTGAAGTTGAAATTTTTATCCATCGTTTCATTAGTATTCTTTTCTAAGTTAGATTTTAATTCACAAATCGGAATGAATATAAAAATCTAAACATAATAAACCACTCGTTAAACAGTATTATGGGCCCCCTTTCTCAATTGATTCAAATAAGAAAAAATGTTTTGTCTAAATAATATCCGTTATTAGTTTGATCTGATCGTGAAACATAAGAGTATCTTCACTTTCTCAAACCAGAACTCTAATTGAGAGAGCCCAGGTAACAAATGCTACAAATATTTTATTTTCCTTTATTTTTCTGGAAACCAACTTCCTTTTTTGTTCTCTCACACACAAGGCTGTATTTCAATGGGTCACTCGTGTTTAACGGATGTCAGGGGTAATGCTCAGTACTCGATCATAAAATTATAATAGGAATTTCTTCTCTCTAATCAGCTAAAAACGAGTTCACTGCTACAACACACAAATGAGAACAAGCTGCAGACACCAACGACAGGGAGGATCAACGACGCTTAAAGTGGGCATTTTTTATTCCCACCTCACTACAGTTGTAGTGTACGGCTACAAGAACGACCTATACTATATAGCACACTCTCATTCCCTCAACATAACACACTACATTACCCAACGAGACATTATAACCACACTAGAACTATGACAGCTTAAGAATGGCCTAGCAATTGGGGAATGGGGACCCGCATGTGTTTGCTACCTTCTTTGCGTTGGGAGAGTTGACCAACTTTTGGAGATTCGGGTTCTTCAGATAATTGCACAAGCAAGGCCTCTGCTGCTTTAACTTGGTGCAACAAGCAGCTGTTGGTGGGTTGGAAGATGTCATTGCATTTGCACACGGGCTTAGCTCCATTGGATTGCAGGTCACTGCAACAGATTCTTTGGTCCTGCCTAATAACAGAACCATCACAACACAAAATGCAACGTATGGAATCTTCATTTCCATACCAAACTAAAATGGAGGAAGAGAGAGTGAGACTGTGAGAGGGATAAAAAGAGAGTGAGACTGTGAGAGGAGTGCATTAGCTGTAGATCTCCTCGTCATTTATAGGGAAATAAATGTTAGGACAATTTTGTCCTTCTCTGTAATATTGGATAATTATTAATTGTAATTTCAATTTTTTAATAACTTATCAATGAAATTACGTAATTTGATTCAAATAAAGGTAATAAAGTGACCCAATAAATAATCTAAATTAATGGGTTGAAGTCCGGGAAAAAAATAGATCTCAATTAATGTGGACTGGATTCATATTGAGCTTGTGATGAGAAAGCCTGATATGGAAGTTATATATAAAGGTTAAAGTCTTATTCAGTTGCTTATGTAATTCATAAGCATACCTATTCTCTGATCTGTTAAAAGCGCTTACATCTTAAGAAAACTGAAAAAAGGTGTTAACTGAGTGTCAGTGATCGACTTTTGCAAAGGTTCCGGGGAGCTTGTTGTTTTGGCCTCGGAAACTGCTTTAGAACATCGAATGGAACCAAAATTAGGTATACTACATTTTCTTCGTTTTTAACTCTTTCATGACCGATTTGGGACACGTAATAAGATCTATCCTACGTGTTATATGTGGTATCAAAGCGGTTATGTGATCGGGTTGCTGAAAACGAAGGTTTTTCAGTTTCCATTCATTATGATTTTCAACAGTTTTTGATTCGTTTTTTTTTTGCGTATATAGTTACGTAAAAGTGGTATACATAAAGCTAGCAATGAAAAATGGGCCAAAAAGAGCGAAAAAGGTCATCTCGGGTCATTGGAAATCGCCCTCCCCATCGGGTGGAGTGGCGGTACAGATGGCATGTGTGTTGCACGAGCCAATCGCATGTTGCCAAGTGGCACCACACATTGAGGAACATGTGTGGCATGCGCTCCCACGAGCGCGAAATGTCTGGCTTGTGCTTCGTACGCCCCTACATCTGACCAGACATGTGGACGGCAAGGATTAGGACATGTGGGGTCGTTTGTACTCACGGGTACAACGCACACACGCCCCTTATTACACGAACAGGTTAACTCTTGCTGACGTCAGCTCTATAGTATTATTGACATCAGCCCTAGAAAAAAAAAGGAAAATATCAGAATTCCTGTAAAAGTGCCCCGGGTCCTTTTGGGTTAGTTTTTAGGTTTGAGGAATTTTTTAAAGTGATTTTTTCAATTTTATGGATTTATTACATTGGTAATTAGATTTCGAAAAAGTTTTAAAGCTTTTTAAAGCTAATTTTGAGTGTGTTTTTGTACTCTGAACTGCACATAAGGGAGATACTTAAAGTTTTATGTCTCGTGCAGTAGGTTTGATATTCGGGAAAAGTATGATAGACACTCCCATTGAGATTTTTTATTTATTTATAAAAGTGTCAAACAATATTTAAAGAAGATGTTTTCAGTATCAATATGTGATTATTTAATTGTAAATCTAATTTTTACAATTATAATTGATTTTCACATACATTATGCCCATATAGAATGTGAGGATGATGTAAAGATGTATTCCTTGTATTTGTGGTCTTTTTGAGTACTGGTAAGATTGTAGTTATCACAGTGGCCTTTCAAGTGAGTATTTAGATTGTTCTGCGTGCATGTTGGGGGATGTCTCTGGTCTTATGTTTGGTTATTTTGCTCATAGGTGTTGACCTTATATGAGATTTTGAGATGTACATAAAGACATTAGATAGAGGAAAGTCATTGCTTAAGTGATCTATTCACCCACAGGTGGTAGTATCATAAGAGTTGATGGTTTGTAATCTGATCGCTTTTATGTAGAGGTCTAATTGTATATATTATGTATTTAGCTCACAAGTTTTTTCATAATATGTGCGATTGAATTCTCTGTATAGATAATGTTATCGTTGTTGTCCTGCATTTAAACTATTTTTTACATTGCCTTTTCTATCTTGCTGTCACCTTTTCTGTAAACAACAATGTTGTCACAATTGAGACCTTAAATGGTTTCAATTTCAAGAAGTTGAAGAAGGATGTGGAGTTTGCACTAGAGATGACTGATGTCAGTATGATGGTGCACATTGAGAGACCTTTTCTATTTACAGATATCAGCTCAGAAGCTGATAAAGCAACTATGGCAATTCGGGAGCTGTCAAATAAGATGTGCTATTTGACCATCAAGAGGTCGATCCTAGATCATCTGTTGAGTGGATTACCGAATATGACCATAGCAAAGGAGTTTATGGATAACATTTCCCAGAGATACAAGGTGTCTTCTCATGATGAGTAGAGCACTTGATTAAGGAATTATTCTCCATGAGGTATACGGGAGAAGGAGGCATTCGAGAGTACATTATCAAGGTGGTACAGCTTCAGACAAGGCTGAAGGCGTTTGATGTACCAATTCCTGATAATCTCATAGTGCATCAGGCACTAAATACTCTCCCTCGAGAATTTGGGATGTTGGCTACCTCCTACATCTCTTAGGATGAGTCCTGGGACATCAATGCCTTGATTTCCCGGAGTGCTGCAGCGGAGGAGAAGATTAAGAGTTCTCCTCATACAGCTATGTTTGTAGCTGCCAAAGGCAAGTAAAAGGCTAAGCTCCAACAGCTTAAAGGTAAGGGTAAGAAACCTAAGCCCTCTCCAAAGATTCAAACTGACCAGTCTAGCATTACTAAGGGGCCACATGACTTAAACAGTATAAGGTGCTTCTTCTATAAGAAGAAGGGGCATAGGAAGGCTGATTACGAGAAGTACAAGCTGTGGAAAGTCAAGCAGGAACTGTCAGGTAACTCCTTGGCCTATATGATTCATGAATCGAATGTAGATATAACCACATCAAACGTTTGGTGGTTTGATAGTGGAACTTCTAACTATATTGCTTTCACAATGCAGGGGTTCAGATCTGGAAGAAGAACGATTAAAGGAGAGGAGAAGCTGATGGTTGGCAACAATGAAGAGGTGGATGTTTTGTATGTAGGAAATGTAGGATTGAACCTCGATACAGGGTTTGTATTAGTTTTACGAGACATATTTTATATACCGTCTTTTAGACAGAATTTGATCTCTGTATCAGTTTTGGATAAATAAGGTTGTTGTTTTGTATTTGATACTTTAGTTGTAAATATTTCTATCAATACAAGACATATCAGAACTACCTTCTTATCCTACGAATTGTATAGAATGTGTCTTACTCCTAATGAAATGTACGTCTCTTCTTATGTTGCTGAACCTATTACTCGAAAGAGAGCTTTCATAAAGGAAACATCGTACATGTTGTGGCATAAACGTCTTGGCCACATTTCTAGAGAGGGGATTGAGAGATTGATAAAGGATAAAATTCTCCCAACTCTAGACTTCAATGATCTGGAAACATGTATTGATTGTTATAGGGTAAGTTGACCAAGATAAAGAAAAAGGGGTCAACTCATACTTTTGGTTTATTGGACCTCATATATATAGACATTAGTGATCCTTATATAGTCACATTATGCAATACTAGATATTTTCTATTGTTTATAGATGATTATTCCTGCTATGATTATGTGTTCTTGTTTGAGGAAAAAGTTTGAAGTTCTTGATAAGTTTAAGATCTTTAAGACTGAGGTTAAGAACCAATAGGAAAAATGAATAAAGATAGTCAGATCTGATAGGGAAGGAGAATACAATGGCAAACGTAGGGTTGCAGGATAAGAAATGGGCACGTTTGCCAGGTATTTGGAATCAGTTGGAATAGTGGCTCAGTTCACTATGCCAGGTAGTCTTGAACAAAATGGTGTGGCCAAAATTCGCAATCGCACCTTAAAGAACATAATGAGGTCAATGCAGAGCATGACTAGCCTACCTGAATACCTTTGGGGCGAAGCTATCAAAAAGGCATTGTACATCTTGAATAGAGTCCTAAGTAAGTCAATACCAAAGATGCCTTTGGAAGTCTGCGTTGAAAGGAAGCCAAGCCTTGTGCACATTCGTGTATGGGGCTACCCTGCTGAGGTAAGGTTATATAATCCTTATGGGAGCAAATGCAATCTCGTTCCACTCTTTGCTATTTGGTAGGTTATCCCAATCGCTCTAAGGGCTACATATTTTAATGTAGAGAAGGAGGAGCCAGAATAGTAGAATCACAAACGGCTAAGTTTCTGGAATACAATGTCCATGATGAAGGAGGATCTTCACATCCTTCAGGAGCTAGCAAGACAGATACTGAGATTATTTTGCATCCGCTTCCCATACAATTAGGTCCGATGGATGTAGGTCCAAGTACCATGCCTACACAGGCACAGAAACCTATACTTATTCAGGAAGAGGTTTCTGAGGCATAAGAATCTATGTAGTTGCGCAGATCTACCTGAGAGAGGCGACCTGCTATCTCACCAGATTACATAGTCTATTTGGGTGAGCAAAACTATAACATAGGACATGTTGTGGATCTAGTTACTTTTATAGAAGCCATTTCTGGACCCCATACGGATATGTAGTGGGAAGCAATGAAGGATAAGATGCAGTCTATAAGGTTTGAGAGCTTGTTGATTTACTTCAACATTGCAGGTCTGTCAGTTGCAAGTGGCTTTTTAAGATCAAGAAGGACACATATGGTCAAGTTGAACAATTTAAGGAGCATTTGGTTGCCAAGGGATTCACTCAGAGAGAAGGAGTTAACTTTAATGCTACCTTCTCTCCTGTATTCTCGAAGGATGCATTTAGAGTGATGATGGCAATAGCAGCTCATTATGATATGGAGCTACATCAGATGGATGTTAATACTGCTTTCTTGAATGGTGACCTTTATGAGGAGGTCTATATGGAGCAACCTGAAGGATTTCAGGATCAAGATGCAACTAACAAAGTTTATAAGTTGACTAAATCAATATACAGTTTGAAACAAGCTTCTAGACAATGGTACCTAAAGTTTGATGAGGTTTTGAACTCATTTGGCTTTGTGGAAAACAAAGTTGAAAGATGCTTAGACTATAAGATTAGGGGGAGCAAAGTTATCTTTCTATTATTGTATGCGGATGATATCTTGTTTGCGTCAAATGATTTCACCATGTTTTATGAGGTAAAGCAAAATTTGGCCATATAATTTGACATGAAAGATTTAGGTGAAGCATCCTTTTATTCTCAGTATGCAGATTCATGAAGACGGATCTCAACACTCATTGAACCTCTCAGAAAGAGCATACATTGAGCGAGTGCTAGAGAGGTTTAATATAGCTAATTGTAATCCTATTGTAGCACCTATCTCTCATGTCTTTGGCATAATGTTCAAAGAATGAAGTTGAGAGAGACGCTAGAAGAAATGTCCTATACTCTAGTGTAGTTAGTAGTTTGATGTATGCCCAGGTGTGCACTAGATCAGACATTGCATTTGTTGTTGAACTGCTGGGTCGATATTTGATTAACCTAGGTGTGGACCATTGGAATGTAGTTAAGCGAGTGTTGAGATACCTAACGAGTACAGAGGATTATACATTGACATACAACAAAGTCAACAATTTAAACCTTATAGGGCATATAGACTCTGATTTTGCTATGTGTTCAGATGATCGAAAATCCACATCGGGGTACATTTTTATGTTGGCAGATGGTGCAGTATCGTGGAAGAGTGTCAAGTAGACAATGGTAACTTCCTCGACCATGCATGCAGAGTTTGTTGCATATTATGGAGCTGCTACATAGGCTGTTTGACTTAGAAACTTGATTTTTGAGTTGTCTGTGATAGATTCGATAGCTAGACCTATTCGATTATATTGTGAAAATCTTACTACAGTGTTGCTCAGTAACAACAACAAGAATATCACATGGTCTAAGCATTTGGAGGTAAAATACTTGACCATAAAGGAGTTGATTCAGAAGGGTGACTTGAAGTGGAGCATCTCAGGATTGAGGAGATGTTAGCTGATCCATTGACTAAAGGACTTCACCCATTAGTATTTGGTAGACATGTATCTAGTATGAGCTTGTTAAAGTCCTTAGACAGCAGTAGTTATGGATCATTGTATTTGCTCCTTAAAAATTTGTACATTTTGATGTATTATGACATTATGATTATTTATTAATATAGATGATCTTCTTTTTATCCTTAGTATAACTGTTCTTGTGTATAGTCATAATACATATGGAAGCCTTAAAATTTGTGTTGATTTTAAGCATTTTAAAGGTCATTAGGCATATATAAGGATTGACTTTAAGCTTATGTCATTTTGACACATACTGTTTAGTATGGATATTCATAAGTTTAACATGACATAGGGGATATAAGTTTTTAATCCCATAAAAGTTCTCTAATGCAGTTTAGTATTCAGTTGGAGAACATAAAGGTTTTCTCTAATGTTGTTTGGTATTCGGTGAGATAAAACAAGTTTTCTCTAATGCTGTTTAGCATTCGGTGAAAGAAAACAGGATTTTTCTACTGCAGTTTAGCATAAAGTTAGAGAAATTGAGACCTACAAATGAAGATGATACATTTTAGATCATACAGGTGTCATCCTAGTTTACCACACTCTATTTTCCCATTCATGTTAGTGAGGTATTAGATATTCGAAATTATATTGAACCTATGTCGCACATGACACATGTGTTTGATATTTTTCGGTATCGAAAGCCTTACAGGACGAATTGTTGGACTTTTACTACCTTTGGATTGAATGTTTTAATTTTAAATTTTTGTACCAATATAGCAGCGTGATTTAACCAAAATTTAAACTATTTTAAAACTTGAGTCATAACTGTAACTAATGCTTATCCAAGAGGGAGAATGCCGAACAATTTTGTCCTTCTCTATAATCGTGGACAACTATTAATTATATATTTTTTATTTTTTTAATAATTTATTAGTTAAGTTACGTAATTTGATTCAAACAAAGGTAATGAAGTGACCTAATGAATAATCTAAATTGATGGGTCAAAGTCTGGGAGAAAAATGAATCTCAATTAGTGTGGACCAGACCCATATCGAACTTGTGATGGGAAGCCCGATATGGAAGCTATATATAAAAGAGTAAAGTCTCATTTAATTGCTTATGTAATTCGTAAGCATATTAACCCTCTGACCCGTTAGAACGCTTACGTCTTAAGAAAATTGAAGAAAGACATCAACCGAGTGTCGGTGATCGACTTTCGCAAGGCCTCGAGGAGATTGGAGCTTATTTTGGTCTCGGAAACTGCTTCGGAATATCGGATGAAATCAAAATAAGGTATTCTGCATTTTCTTCGTTTTTAACCATTTTATGAATGATCTGGGACACGTAATAAGCTCTATCCTATGTGTTACAATAGATTGAGATTGTGTAATTTCAAGACTTTTAAGGCTATTTTCAGTTTTTAGAAGTTGTTTTTAATCAAGTTTTATCATCAAATAAGGTCAAATTTTCTCCATAGATTGTTCCTTGATCATGGATTCTAACAATTTAGGAATCGAGATTCAATTCTTCAAATCCTCAATCTAAAAGAGGGAATTAAGAAAAAAACGACTTATCTGTAACATAGTAAATGGTAATGTTATGATAACATGTTCATGTAGAGAAATAAGTTGGGGTATATATGTCGATACGCTTTTTTCCAAAACTTATCTCGTCCATAAAGAGATTTAATTTAAAGTGTTGATCACTAAACTCCTCTCTTAATCTCGATAAAAGCACTACTATTAGATTTATTTACTAGCTGATTGGATGACATTTAATTGATTACCGTGAGTTGCAGGAAAACATCAGTCCATATCGTTTTATCTATTAGTAAAATTATTATTATTATTAGAGTTAATAGTGTGATCGCAACGGTGCACATGATTCGTCAATAAAATTATACAAATCTCAAGCCGCTCCCGCTGCTTTAGATGATTAATGGTTTGAATTGACAAGCGCTGTGTCTTTGCAGTCCACTAAAAATGGCTTTCGGTGGTGTGATGTGATATGATGGCGACTCAGCATGCGGTTTCTGCACTACATTTGCCCGGGATTAGAGATGCAATCCAATTCCAATCTGGTATCAAGGGATTTGAAAAATACTTCCTCAAGATGGATGGGTCCAACTAGCATGCTTTGAATGATTAGTTATCTTCTTTAGATAAATAATTACACATGCATCCATAATCCATTCAGTCTTCCCTGTGCCCTTTTCTTTGATTCCCCCCCTCAGCCAAAACCAGCCTGGTACTGGTAGCCTGCGTTCATGATTGGGTCAAAGATTTACTCAACTTTTACCCCGATTGGTCTTTTCTGTTTGGAATATGCTTCGTGCCGTAAAATAGGAACAAGTACTGCACGTCCTTGTCGCCAACATCTTCAATGTTAATTACAACATTATTACTTAATATCCGAAATGAAATTATTAAATATAAAAATCAAGATAAACTCATTGTACCGATTTTGCTAATTTTGTAGGCCATGCATCATTAATTAATGGAGTGTTTTCAAATATAATAATGTGGTGAAAGAGTTCTTCTCATAAAGGATACGAATTGGCAATAACATGGGTATATGATAGCATATTATCTCCATTTATACAAATTTATGGTTAATCTGAAATAATTATCAAAGTTTTTGTTATTAATAACATGAATTAGAGCAATTTCGTAATTTTATGAATTCACTCGAGGTTTTCTAATTGCTCTATAAGAAAATTGGGGATTTAATATATATTAGCTTAAATACATATTATATTTATTGTGTGAAATGGTTTCTATTTGAGAATTAAAGAAAAAACGGACAAAGCTATGTACTTTTAGTGATTTTCCGATGAAAAATTACCACAATATGGCAAAATCCTTTGAAAATAATCTATTTTGACAAATATTGGAATGAGAAGCTGGACATGGGTCTCTCGTGTAATGAATAAATATTGTTTTATTGTCTCATATATTTATCTGTTATTATCTATTATATGATATATCACTTTTTCTTAGAGATTTTATTGTAAATTCTCAAATAAAGGTTATTGATAATATGTTTAGCATCATTATATGAGAATAAGCAAGTGCATCAAGATTTTTTATTATACAATGGTAAGTTTGTCACAAGTTTATACACATACAAAAATAGAAAAAAAGGATAACATATGAGTGTAACCCTTCTATTTATTAAATTGTTTCAATATCAGTATGAATGTAGTCGCCATAATAATCTTTCAATTTAGTATTTGGATTCTTTTCCTTATATAGTAGGGGATGTCTCTGATTTTGTATTTGGTTATTCTATCTATAAATATTAATCAAATATGAAATTTTGATAAGTGTATAAAAGTATTTGGTAATAGATAACTATTTCTTTAGTAATTTATACACCTACAAGTGGTAGAACCATAAGAGTGAATGGTGAGTACTATGATCACTTTTATATAGAGATCTTATTCATATGTATTACGTATTGTGTTCACTTGTGTCATACGATGTTCACTATAGATACTATTTATAACTTTTAGTATCATTGTTATCATATATTTGTGCTAATTATATATAATACCTATTTTGTAGTTACCTTTTATGTAAATAACAATAATGTTACGATTAAAATGCTAACTGGTTTTAATTTCAAGAAGTGAAAACAAGATGTGAAATTTGCTTTGGAGATGACATACGTTAATAATGTTACGATTAAAATGCTAACTGGTTTTAATTTCAAGAAGTGAAAACAAGATATGAAATATGCTTTGGAGATGATGACATACTTTAACTTCACCATAGTAAAAAAAAATCCATTTATTCTCATACTTGTCAATTTTGAAGCTAAAAAGCAACCTATACAACTTGGTAAAGGTTTAATAGAATGTGTTACTTGATCATTAAGAGTTTTATACCTAACGGTCTAATTATTAGACTACCAAAAAAAAATTCATAACAAAGGACTTTCTCAATAATATTTCTCAAAGGTATATATCTTTTCTTCCAATTTTAAGATTAGAAATACTATGAAAGAAATGCATTCCATGAGATACGACACTAGGGTTGGGAGAGAGAATATATTATTAGGATGGTTCATTTATAAAGTATAAGAGAACATATTATCAGGATAGTTCATTTATAGAGTAAAACTCAAAGCTTTAAACAATCATTTATGATGCTTATATTGCTCACCAAGCAATGAATACACTGCCCTCAGAGTTTAGTATCTTTTTTACTTCTTATAACTCACAAGATGATGCCTAAGACATTAATTCCTTACTTACTTGTGGTGTTGTAGAAGAAGAAAAACTAATAAACACATCACCAGTAACGCAAATTGCCACTAAACCAAAATCTAAAACCAAACTTAAAAAACCCAATGGTAAGGCTCTTAGAAATCCTCCACTTAAAGAATAAGATTATACTAGTCTTATGAGGGGATTTTATGGATGTTATAAAGAATATTAAATGTTTCTTTTATAAGAAGAAAGATCCTGAAAATAGGATTACATAAATACAAGGTTCGGAAAGAAAGATAGGAATTATCAAGTAAAATTTTGGCTTTTGTCATTCATAAACCTAATATTGTATAACTGTGTCAAATTCTTAGTGGCTAAATAGTGTACCTTCTCCTTATGTTTCTTTCATAATGCAATGATTCATATTAAGGAGACAACTAAATAAGGATGAGTTAGTACTAATGGTTGGCAATAACAAAAAAGTGGATATAGATTTTGTAGGAGTAATTTACTTAAACTTTGATGCTAATTTAAACTTATTTTGTATAACACATTTTATATACTATTTTCAGATGAACGTTGATCTTTGTATCTTTTTTTAGATAAATAAAGCTATATTTTTATAGTAAAAAACTTAAGTATATAGTTATATTTTGATTAATACCAATTTTGTTTTCTTATCATATAGTTTACATATAATGCATTTAACTCTAAATAAAATCTATAATTCTTCGTATATTATTGAACAAACTATCAGTAAAAGATCTATAATAAAGGAAAATCATTTATATTAGCGAACTATAAGAAAAAATTCCAAGATATTAAAAAATTACAAAAGGTTACTAAATTTATTTTAAATCAGTTTTGGGATCTTTATAGATGCATAAGATGAATTTCTAAGTTTTTAGTATTATTACATTGAATTTCTATGTTTTTAGTATTATTACATTGTTAATAATTAAGCTTTAACTTCAAAAAGCTTAAATAAAATTTTTAAATCCATAATTGGGTCAATTTTTATGCAATTGATTTGAAATAAAGGAACTAAATATTTTTTATTGTCTAACATATTTATCTATTACCATCTTTTATGTGATATATCACTTTTTGAGATACTTTATAGTAAATTCTCAAATAAAGGTTATTGAAAATATCTTTTTACACTATTTTATGACAATTCGCAAGTGCATCAAGGTTTTTTATTATATAGGGGTAAGTTTGTCATAGGTGTATGCATATACAAAAAAAGAGAGGTGAGTGTAACCCTTGATCTTGTGAAATTGTTTGAATATAAGTCAGAATCTAGTTTGTGCTTTACTTATGTGCCACAAATTCATAGAGATAAGCTTGATAGAAAGGCAAAAGTTGGGATCTTTGTAGGTTACAACATTGTCTCTAAAGTTTATAGAATTTTCCAGCCACATTCAAGGAAAATTATAGTAAGCAGAGAAGTGCGTTTTATGGAAAATGAAGAATGGAACTAGAAAGGAGAGTAAACATGTTGAATGAGAACTTGGTTGTTTGAAGGAGACCAAGGAATGACAATCCAAGGGCAAAAGAAAAGGCAATCTTGAATTGGGATTTCTAAGAGTAAATAGGTGGGTAATATGTTTATGGTTGTTGTGTAAAATGAGCAATTTGGTGTTGTGCGTGAATGTGTGCTAAATTGCTTAAATTGAATGAATGTGAATATTTGGAAATGCATGAGGAAATATGACATGTTT
>JANZLX010000211.1:10410033-10431807 GCA_025531955.1 Erythroxylum orinocense | reverse complement strand
ACAGTTATTTCATGTGCACAGATTTCACTGTTCACTAGTACCAGTATGTATGGACAATACTAATAAATCCCTATCAAGCTCATCCTATGCCAAGTTACTATTTTACCCTACCTGTCGGGGGTGGGATGTTACATGGTGAGTGTCTATCACGATTGTGACATGAGTGGCACAATAGTGATCCTGTCTTTTGTCACAACTAAGACATTATCTTCGTTTCCGATGTTTACTGCATCTCATCTGAACTTTTTTGGATGTCACTAAAACTTAGCAAACCCAGTATAAGCGTAATATAAAAATCATCATACATGTAATGTGTATGTGCTTTAATGCTTTCAATGATGTATTATTGAAAAGGAATATGATCATAAAGCACACTAAATACGAATGGGCATGATAAACATTTTCAAATTATAATTGTGAGCATAAGGGAATGAATTTGTATCTTATGATTTGTTGCTCTTTAATGTGACTTTGAAATGTAATTATGGTTTTCTGATGATTAGTTTTAACCTGCCGAAGTCTTAGTTGTATGTAAATAGGCATGCCTAAAAAGATCTGCAGTTGCTTCTGTTTTGAGACATTACGATATCTTCTGTTTTAAAGAACTTAAGTCTCTTCTGTTTCAAAGGCTATTGCCTCTTTTGTAGATACCAATCATAGGTATCTTCTGTTCTGTTCCTGTTACCCATGTCTGAAGAAATTAGCAAACAATTTTGTATATGTTTAAATATTTGTTCTGTTCTAATGCAAACTTATATTTGGAATAATCTCTAAATGTCATATTTAAATACTATTATGTGATGCTTCATGACTTTTATTTTATAATGTATTTTCCATCACTCAATTGTCATGAATCATTTACATGTGATTGTTAGGCGACCGTTGTGAGTAGTTTCTATCTTGCATCATTATTCTCTACTAAGCTATATGCTTAACATAGTGATTTTTCCTTCGTGTAGGTCATGATAAACAGGGTTAAGGTTGGGACAATCGCAATGGCTAAAGAAGGACGTGTAACCTTTTGTAAGATCTTATATCTAAACAGTGTGCTATATTTATAAATTTTAAGAAAGAATTTTGTAGTATTTATGAATGGCCGATACCAACCATAATTTATGATGAGACTTTTTTTTATGTATGGATGTTCTACGTGTAATTTATGACATGTAAACCACATTGAAATATGAGATGTGACATATGGTTGCCTTATCTCTGGAACTTGTTGAATTGTCTAGGTCTATTTTTGGTGCATCTATATATATCCTCCTAAGGGGTATTAGGGTGTCACAAGTTGACTATGAAAAAGATTATCCTCGATGATGAATTACAAGCTTTGTTCCTATTGAGTTCTTTGTCAGATAGTTAGAAAACTTTGGTTCTAATTATTGGCAACTCCAATGTAAATGATGTGCTTTCTTTATATGTGATCAAAGACAGCAAATTCCATGAAGAGATTAGGAGGAAGGAGATTGGTATTGACAAAGTAATGGCTCTTAAACCCAAGTCGTTAAAGGTGTCTTGAGGATTATTTATGTTGCTTTATGCACACCCAACCAAAAACTTGAAGCCAATGGTGACCTTGGTGTGAATATTGGTATACACAGCCTTCCATACTTCTGTTAATCTCACTCCTTTCAAGGTGGTGCATGGTTAGGACTTGTCACCCTTGTTGCACTACTTGCAATCTAACAAGTATCCGGTGAAGGAGCAGCTAGAGGTTCGGGACATAATGCTCAAGGAAATGAGAGAAAAGTTAGGCTTAGCTCAAGCACGAAGAAACATAAAGACCAACGTCGCTGAGATGTAAATTTTCAAGTGGGGGACTTGGTGTACTTGAAAATTCGACCGTACCAAAATAAATTACTAGCTCGAAGGGTGAATGAGAAGTTATCTCCTCGTTATTTTGGTCCCTACCATGTTATTCAAAAATTTGGACCTTCCTATTAACTTAAACTCCCTAGCTAAGCTCTTATTCATCCGATGTTCCATATTTCTCAGCTCAAGATGGCTATCAAGGCCAGCAAGCCAGTGTCAATACATTATCCCAATTTTAGAAGATTATCTAGAGTGGAGGGTCGAACCGAGTCCATCTTAGATATGCGTTCAGGAGGAAAAACAAATATTGCAACTAAAGTGTTGGTTAAATGGAACGACTTCTAGAATTTGAAGTATCTTGGGAGCCTTATGACACAATCGCTCAACATATACCACTTTTCATTTTGAGGACAAGGTCAAACTCACAGGAGGTAGTATTGTTAAGGCTCCTATTCTTACACAATACGAAAGGACAGAGAAGAAAGAACCAAACAGCTGACACAGTTGTAATTTTTGCAGGGTAAGGCTTCGTTTTTCTGTTAGAACACTAATACGATATAGACTAGTGATATGGCAGGTTATTAGGATTATCTGACCAGAGGCCAGCTGACATGGCTGTAATTTTTGCAGGATAAAGGCTTTGTTTTTCTGTTAGAACGCTAATACGATATAGAGTAGTGAGATGGCAGGTTATTAGGATTCTGTGAATAGGGGCACTTGAGAGGTAGGAAGGTGTGAATAATCTGTCAGGTTGACAGTGGAAATTTTGGTCACCTCTCAAATGTGGCTTTTATTCATCCAATATCCATTTTCCTTATCAATAAAATCCTAAATACTAGCATTCGCATTTATTTATTTCTCTATTTCCTCTTCCACTGACATCCATTTGCAGAACTTCTTCTCGGAATTTAGCAATGCAGTGATTTATCATCTTACACAGCTTTCAAACGCATCGGAAAGACTGGCAATCACCAACTTCAAGAATAATGCTTTTAACAGATTCACCAAATGATTCTTGGTTGGGACCAAATCTTCGGTAGTATGGTAGACATACAATATAGTTGCATGACCAGTATATATAATACGGGACTATCTGTGTATTTCTATCAAACCCAAAAACAGGAGAAACTTAAGTCACAATCGGTATGATGAAGCTGCAGACAATATCCATGCACTGAGATTCTTCAACAGCTATTTGATCGAGTTTCACGGCAGACCTAGAATCTGAAAATACGCCAATATTAAAGCTATCTATGGAACGACTGTTATTGTGCTCATCACTATGAGCACTTCCTATCACGAGCTATGTGCTGCAAACTATAAGGTTCACATTCCACGCCTCCTTATTTCAGTGGAGGAAATATCCATGCGGAATCTTTCAGCTGGTATTGAGACAAACATCTCTTTTAGAATCTCTGGAATGTCGAAGTCTTCAAGAACCTGCACAATGACCAAACCAGCCACACTGAAAAGGGTTCCAAAATGAAGGTAATGTATGTAGAAATCATAAGGGCGTTTTCACAAGGCTCCAGTATGGTTATGAAGGACACCTTAAAAACGCCATCCACATTACGACCAGCAACAAGGAAAGTGCATCCTGTTCTTTTGCATCTATTAAGTATCTCTATCATCTTCTTATAATCCCCGTCGTAATATTTTGGCTGAAAAAGCAGTAGAATTAGTAGTCAATAACTGGAAAACATCAATAGAACACACGGAGTAAGGTTACATTTTAATCCCTAAACAGTCAAGGGAATCTACATGTCATGCCACATCATATCTTCTATCTAAGGTGTTATTGTGATCACCAAGTCCTTACTCATTATAAAAGTGAAAGCCTGGCTCAGTAACACTTGAAAGCACGAGGTCACATGTAACACAGTGAAAGCAAGAGCTAAGCCCTTATATGATAAGGGCCCTTTGGGCCACTATTTATGGACAAAGATTAGCAAAAACTGTAAAGAAAGAAGACAAAATAATATTGTTAATTGGGATAGGATCACGTTGCAAATTTAGAGGCTATTTGATTCTGACTTTTGTTTTTAATTTCCTGATCTCATTTTCAAATTCCATACAAAAAACTTGTTTGGTTGAATTTCTTTAGTTAAACGTCTATGATAATAAATGAAAAGATTTCAAATGGAAAAATGGAAAGAGTATCTTTTTAACCATAGCTTGCACTTATAACCATGACGAAAAACATAACAACGGCTGTAACTAAGTAAAGATCTATTTTATGTATTATGGGGCAGCTTACTGGATTCTATCAATACTGAAATGACATGGTACCAAAACAAACATAGGAAATAACATTGCATTGTCAGATTCATGAGGACAGGAAAAAAATAATTTTCCCTATCCTGGATTAAAATTATCTAACATGACATTCTCATAACTTATGAAAATCAAAACTAGTTTAATTTTTTTGTTTTCATATTTTTATCAAAATCTCATTTTATTATTAACTAAGTAAATATTATTTAATCAGATTGCTAATAAAAATTATGAATAATATAATCCAATAATTCAATTTATTTTATTTTATATTAATTTAAATTTTAAATAAAAATATTTTAAATTTTTATAATTATTTTAGTAATATATTTTCAAATTTAATATATCTTCAAAATACAAATTTTAAAATTAAAAAACTATTTATTTAAATAATTAATTCTACTTAATCTAATATTTAATAAATAAACATTAGTTTACATATGAAATCTTAAAATTTTCTATTTATTTAAAAAATGTGGTCATTACTAAAAGTTATATAAGATTTAAAATAAAATTAATTACCGAATTAATTCATATAATTAATTTATCTTTAACTTAGTAATTTATTAATTTCAGTAGTAAAAGTGTAACTATAGCGCTATTAACAATCAAACAAATTTTTGCTTATGTTTTAATAAAATAGAAATCAAAACCAGAAGATGAAAAAATAAAAAACAAAAAACCGCAACCAAACGGCCTTAGCAAACATTCTTTTACTGCACAAATAAAAAATCTACTTCTTCCTAGAGACAGGTATCAAGTACAGCTACTGTTAGAAAATGTTATCAACCATAATATGTTCTTGGCAAGGGTAATGCACCTTTAGTAAAACTACATATGATTCTTTAATTCATGGGTTCCACATTCAAAGACGATGAGTTATTGCAATAACCAAAAACCACAGCAGGTAAGACAAACAAATGGACAAATATGTGTTGCTTAAATCCATTGGTGCTGTAATAGTTAAACTAAGTTCCTATCAGACAAATTCAGTCTTCCATGACAAAAAGTCACTCACATTTATAAGCCTCGCTACTGTGTCTGCGCCAAGAACAAAGGCACTGCCTGGGAAGAGTTCAGCTTTCTTATAGAAATATGGCTGATTGGAAATAATTACCGTCTTTCCTGCAATTCAAAAGGATAACTGATCATTTTTTTACTAAGTAGTAGCTCCCAAAATTTCCTCCACTTTTACAGGAGAGATGACTTGAAAATTAACATGATCAATGGAACTTTTGCCTGGTTTAGACCATGAAATATGCATCATTTCCAGCTCATACAGGAGTTGAATGTCATATCCATTTTATGATGCCAGCTTTCTCAAGGAATATCTCATTAGCAGCTAGGCAAAGCACATAATAATTCTTTAGACATCCTTAGCTTTAATTATCTGGACTGTAATTATAGACTATAGAAGGCTGTTAGTTTTAATTATCTCAACTGTTATTATAGATTAAAGAAAGCTACTTCACACCAGAAGTAATGTGTGTAGGTTATATGATAATGTCTCCTCCCCATTATTGTCATATTGATATAGCAATTGTCTAAATCTATATTATTACTATATAATTTCCTATATAATATAATTTTCTACATAATATAAAATAAATCTAAAATATAGCAGATTATGAAATAAGATTGATAATTATATAACTACTTGATTCAAGTGGAACTCCGCACATGCAGATCTCAACTCAAACCACCCAGAAATGAATGCCACTGTAATCCTTCCACACCTAAGTAGTCACATAACCATATATAGATGCAGAAACATCGATATCATGGAAAATTAAAAAGCAGGATATTTATGATGAGACAGACCAACTTTTTCAAATTGTTTGACACGATCTTTGATTTCTGATACTGAAAGTGGAGGTTTGTCAGCATTGACAGCAGATAATTCAAAGCATGGATAGCCACCGCCGCAGACACTGCGTGACAAAAATGTGTGAAAAATACAAGTTACTGTAAGTTCACCATCATTTGCAAGGACTGCACATTTCAACAAGAATACTTAAAAGATCTAAGGAATGAAACACTGACTATAAAAGATGGTCAGAACATATTCAACATCGAGCTGTACAGCTTGAATCAAAGTAAGAAATATGCATCTCCTGAAACACGCATTTTTCCAGAAAAAATTCACATACCTGGCAGCAACTTCCAAGAGCTTGATGTGACCATCATGCAATGGATTAAAAGCACCAGAAAGTATTATTTTTCTCTCTTCATTGGAAGTCTTGGCATCTGAAAGCAAATCAAAAACAATGAAAAATTGTAGAAACTCACTGGGATTTACTCAACCCCTAGAATTGACCGTACCACTTGGAAATGGATAAATCTTAAAGCATATCTCCGCATTCAGAAGTTGTTCTAACTGTTGGTCTTCATTGAACTGCTTCTCATATTCATCTTGCGTTTCTGTTTCACTTAAATCAGATACAGAACTAACTGGTACTTTGCATGCATTTGCAATGGCCTGTATCATAACCCACAAGAAGGGAAGTTCATACAAAATAAAATGAGATAGAAAACAAGCAAAACTAGAGAGATATAAGAGAAAATGCTGCAAACCCAGCAGTGAAGGATGAAAATATTGCAACCCAGCAGAGCAAACTCACAGATAGAAATTTGAAAAAATAAAAACTGCATTAGTTCATGGCCGTCAAGGGTCCTTTTGTCAAGTTCTAGCAAACTAATATGTGATCTTGAAATTTCTAGTACTTTTTTCAGAACAAATATAGAAGGAAAACATGTTGCTCCCAAGAAATCACATACATCTGAACAATTTACATTTCTGCAGTTATTTTTTTCTTCTAATTCCAGACCTTCAATAAGATATGGCTTGAAAGAGTATCCTCCTGCTCCCGAGTTCGCAAACCCTAAAACAAATAATACAAATAGTTGAATGCTGGAACAAAATATGTTGAATTCTGTTAGAAGAATTATATAATTAGCTCAATACCTTAGACAAGGTAACAGTTGATACCCAAAGTCGGTTTGACGTTCGTGTTGACAAGTGAAATCTATATATTGCAGTGAGAACAAGGAGTTAAGCACATTTATGCAGATCCTAATGAGTTATACTATAAAGATATCTGGTACAGAACAACTGAAAGCAAACCCGGAGTAAAACAATGGACAAGATTACAGGCGCATATGCCAATCAAAACAAAGCAAGGTGAGGGATTTGAAAACCCATCCATATGGGTTTTTGACAAACCCCTTCACTGGGAGATTTAAATACAACATTTACTTAGTTAACACTGCTTAACCTAATAAGTAAAAAAGAAAAAGAAACAATAATTGTTGTTATCATGGTATTTTAGTACTTGACTGTCCAAATAAACATAGAGGCAGGAAAATATGATGAAATTCGAATGTCAATTTCAATCATGCATATCATAAAAAACTTGGTATCTGAAAGTCAATTAAGTTACTGGACATTGATACAGAGAAAATCCCCAAGATGCAATGCAGAGTACCTATGATCCCCAAGTTTGGGACGCGAGCTTGCCAAAGAACCAGTAAAACCCACACCAAGTACTGGGACTCCTAATCCACAAAAGAACCCTAAGAACCATTTTCCTACTCCTTAAAAGCCCGTATTCAATTTCTCAAAGCAAGTTCCTTTTACCAGGATTAGAGAGCTTAAGAGCTCGATTATAAGCCAATAAAGCCAATTCCTCCGCCGTCTGTTCGCTACAATAATTAGTAGGAACCTACAAAATCAACAAAAAAATCACATAGAAGATCAGAACATTCCCATCTAAAAAAATAAAAAATAAATAAATCAAGAACTGGAATTAATTTTTTTAAAAAAAAAAGTGAAAAGAATAACCTTGTCGAGTAATTGGATCATGGACATTCTGGAGTAAGGTACAACAGATTCAAGGACAGTGTTGGTAGCTCCAGGCACGGACATCAACCATCCAAGAGCCTATCAAAAAGAGAAAAGGAAAGGGTTTTCAGTTAATCTAATTTAAGCATACATGATCACCACCATCAGGTGGCTGTTGCGGTGGAGAAGTGCGAACCTTAGAGGCGCCGCCTGAGAGGTAGAGGACCGCTTGGAGCGGCGTGGAGTGAACGGCTTCAACAAGAACTCGCACACATGCTTCCGTCATTGCCGTTTTCTCCCTCCCCGGTCGTCCTTTTGTCCAAATACAGGAGGAATCATTGGCTCCGATTGAATAGAACGCAAGTACTAAGTCTTAAATTAATGGATTATAATAATCCCCCGATACATGGTATGACGTGGCATCCAAAATACAAAAATAATAATCCCCCGATACATGATATGACGTGGCATCCATAGTAAGCATTAGTTGTCACATCTATCGATTGTACTGCAAACACCAAGGTCATTCGACAACCAAAAATGTCGTCAGATGCTGAAAAGTGAAAAGATGTCTCGCCCCCGTGATGATCGGCGGTGATGCTAAAAGCTAAAGCTTCTCCTTTTCTTAAAAACAAAAGAAAATTATGATTTTACCCCAAAATCTCAAAGATCTATTTTCTTAGATATTTAATTTATTCCCTTAAATAATTGAGACTTGGTTGGTTGATAAAGCCTTTTAGTTGATGTGTCGAATCCACTTTATTAACGCATTTTTGCACGGAAAGGACAACTAGAAGATGAAACTTTATGTTTAATTGAAACTTTTATTTGTCCAAAAGAAAAAAAAAAAAAAGGGTTGCTTCAATTCTAGCTAACCTCATTCCCACGGCAATGTTTTTTCAAACTTAGTCTTTTAGTCGATTCTTGCATATTCAAACTGGTGGTGGTTTAAAAGATCAGAAAGGAAGAATTAGCTAACAGGAAATTGTCTAACTTTGTATTTTCATAACATGGATTTTGTTCAAATGAAATCACCTATTCTATAATTGCTGTGTCAATGTTGTTTTGCTGTATCAATGTTATTTCATTGCATCTGATTCATATATTTTTGTGAATCCCATATAAATATATGAATAAGATGCAATAGAACAGCACTGACATAGCAATTATAAAACAAGTGATCTGTTTTCGATTTTGTTGTCCCGCGGGATGAAATAAAATCATTCTTATTAATTTGAAGTTAGTGTAGAAAATGAATATTCAATGGGGATGTTATTAAAGTATGAAAGCGAAGGGCTTTGGCTACGGAGCTTTGATCCTAAAAACGTAATTATTTTGTTATTGACTAATCAAAGCGAAAGCGAAGCCACAATTGAAGGTAACTCGGACTCAAGAAAAAGGAGATTTGATTCGGACATATAGCAGGCAATGGTATTGCGTCATTTTCCTTATCTCCCCCTCCCCCATACATCAGTATGCTTTTGTTTTTATCAACTTGAGGGGATTTACTACATTTCTCTCATCTATCCTAATTAATTACGCTTTTCAAATGTTAATTTCTTTCTTTTAACTTTACTCGCATTTTCTTTTTTTTTTTAGGCAAACATATTATTCCTCACTGAAATTGAAAAGATATATTAAATATGTCCTCTTAAGTTGTCAAATTCTCACATTCATTCAAGACAAAAATGAATGAGTTTATATATATATATATATGTATATATAAGTTTATCACCCATAGTTGTCCTGAATTGAGGTATAATACTACTCCTTCTTTAAAATAGAGATGTATGAAAACTTTAATACAATATTAAAATTAAACTCACTTAATATTATTCAGTCTTGTGTCTTATGCAGGTTCACATATTTTTATTTATGTAAAATTGATATGCTGAATGTCTATTGTTAGATACAGGAGGGTTTTTATATAATAAAAAACTAGTTACTCAATATTTTAATATTTTGAATTGAAATATAATACTTATTATAGTAAAATAAAGAGGAGCAGACAATGAATAGTGTTAGTAGTCATTAACTTTTTAATTATTATTAGCTAAAGAATGTTAGGAAACAAACAACACAACTCTCTAAATGATCAACTAAATATCAATGACAAGAAAAAGAAACTTTTTAAGTTGCAGCAGCAAAATAATAGATAAAAGCTCAAATTGGGGCTTAACCTTTTTGGGTTTGATCATTTTGGGACTTAAACTTGAAACTTACTCAATAAAGGGCTAAAATTTTAAGAGTCTGCTCAATTTAAGACTTTTTTGGATGAAATTAGGACGTATTTACACGCACCGTTACATGTAGGTCAATTAGTATTTAGATGTCACGTTAATAGACCTAATTTATTATCCAGGCTAGGTGAAATTTAAGAAAAAAATAATTAGTTTTGTTCAAATTTCGATTTAAATGAAAAACCCTTCAACCCTAAAATCAATGATTTTTATGAACACATGTTTCACCCTCTTTTTCTTCTCCTAATTGTGTCTTTATTCCAAACCCTGGACACATCATTACTTAATGCATGCGCCTTCACTCTAATCTCACCTGTGCCTTCTTAGTAGTGTGAGTTTGAGATCTCTCTTTTGGCGTTGGAAGTGAATAGGCGGTAAACTTTTTGGAGATCTGAAACATACATGTACTGTAATTAAAGACCGAAGTAGGTAATGAGTCATGTTCCCTTTTAATTTTTGTATATAAATTTATGATGTTTTAATATTCACTTTATTCCTTTGCCCTAACAATGTTACATTTATGTAAATTATTTTATCTTCTTCAAATTGATTTGATTATTGGGTTGAATAGCGTGTAGACGATAATTGTTTTCCATGTACAATTCTATTATACATTTGTATATAGGATATGATCAAGTTTTCTCTTCCCCGTGTACTTGACATTGTTCATAGGATATGATTTGTGTCACTTGGTTAGCTTTGTTGGTGGTTATCTATGTTTTATTATTCTCTATGCACTGGGTTCAAGATAAAGTATGACATTCATAAAAGAGATGCAGATTATTAAAAGCAAACAAATTCAGTTATGTAGACATCATTTAACTGTCAATGGGTACATAATCAACATTACAGCATTGTGCTATAACACTTGAGAATGAGCTCAATTAGTAGTTCTTTAAGATAATAAGGGTGATTAGAGGATTCAATTTATTGTTTGCTTGGTTGTGATTTTGTATTGGGTTGGAATTTTTGAAATTTTCAACTTTGGTTGTAGAGGGACACTATCTAAGCTTGATATAAGGTCATACAAAATGATTTCTTCAACTTACCCAGTTGAATGGGACTATGACGAAGAGGCTAAATATTGTTACTATAACTTAAAAGCACCTAGATGGACTTCATGGACTTATGAAAATCCAGGAAGAAGGTTTTATGACCGTCGACTCTTTCTAGTAATTTTGGTACATTTATATATTGTCTTAGCTAAATATGTTCATATATTTTATTAACGAATTGTTGCTTTTTCTTTGATGGTAGAGTGAAATTTTTTGTGGATTTCATGAATAACATAATCAAAGATTTTGTCCAAGAGCAAGACAGATTATTTTAAAACTAAAAAATAAAGAGAAGATGATATATTGTCAAAATAATCTATTAAGGCAGAAGTGACAAAGTTAAGAGAGAATGCAGTAGATGTTTTACAAGTTGAAGGGATTGCAGAAAATTTGAAGTTGAAGAATGAGTTAGTTGCCATGAGGACAAGTTATGAAACACATTCAACAAAGTGTTGGAAATGGTTTGCTTATTTAAGCTTGTGTTTAGTAGTTTGGCTTATGTTTGTTAGTCTAAATAACGAAGGCAAAAAAGGCAATAGTTGTACCTATAAAGCCTTACTTAGAAATAGTTTGATGTGCTCGAACAATGTGTAAATGTTCTTCACCTAACCTGATGTTGGAAAGTGCAAAGTGTTATATGTTTTAACATCTGCTGTATTACTAATTTGATGTTCTATCCTAAACAGGTTTGATGTTTTATGTACGAGCCTAAACACGTTTGATGTACTAGCCTGAAGATGTTTGATGTTTCAACATTTGGTAAGGAAGATTAGTGACAAAATAAGATCTTTAATCAATGGAGATAGAGTATTCGTTAGCAGTCAAAAGGAGTTAAAAGAGGTAGTAATTGACTACTCAAAAAAATGTTATTCATATTTTACCTCCAATCCGATGATTATCACAACTCTTAAGTTGTTTTATAAATCATCAAATTATTGATGAGGAGACAAAGATGTTTAATAGACCTATAATTCCAAATGAGGCTGTATTAACAATGTACATGTTGTAGCGTTCATGAACTTTAATGAAAATGAAAAAACCTAAAAGAAATGCAATGCACATTGATTGGAAAATAATGGAAACTAACTCTTTACTACAAAAAGCTTATCATCTCTTTCCATCCATAGACTTTAAGCTTTTAATGAAAAATACAACACATTGAAGAGAATTTGACAATTCCAACCAAGCTTCCATCACCCTCGGTAACCCATTCATGAACCTCAACAAAAAGGAAAAAACGTACAAGAAATTAAATTCACATGTGCAGTAATAACTTCCTTCCTCTTTATTGATTTCTATCCAAGGTTTAGTAGTCTCTGACTTCTCCTTCTAGGCTATAGATAAAATGCAAATATTTGTTAAGTTGTATGAATTAATTAATGTTAAGTAAGAATGCAAAATTTTAACACTAACATTTAGTATCTAGAACCCTGTGGTTTCATTTGTGTATACTACCATCCCTTCCATCCGTTTCTTGATCTTCCTATTTGCTTCCTGTTGAAGAGAAGAGTAAGTGGCAAGCCTTTTTTTTTTTGTAATTTTCACTTGAGATTTGGACTACATCTGCTAGCTACCAACATCCTCAATTTACTTCCATCATCTGCAACACTATAATCAGACCCTCTTCTCCTTTTAGTTTCGTTCTTGACGGTGGCCTTTGAAGATGTACATATATTTGTTATTTTTAAAGCACCTCCAGGTGTTGGGAGAACAACTGAGACTGTTGTATTTGCACTTCCACTTACATAAGTTGTACTTGAGGTGTTGGCAGTACCTGAAGCAGTTGTGACACCAGCAAATACAGAGGTAGTGGCAGAGACTTTTGCTCTTCTTTTACCTTTCTTTCCCCTTTTAGTGTTGGATGCATATTTAGAGGCACTTATTAGGTTGTCAGTGTTGGTTTCATCTGTGGATAAGTTTTTGGTAGTTGACTGTGAGCTCCTTGTGTGTTACTCCATATGGAAATCAGTTGACGAGTTTGGGTTCAGATTTTAAAACTGGATTGGAATCTGCCATTGATAACAGTGATAATAGAATAAAAAAATTTAGAAGATTATCATTATTATAGAAAAGAATCTTAGTTATACCATAAAAAGACAAAACAACTTACATTACCTCTCGACGTTTCCAAGGACAACCTCTTTTGTTGTGTCCTTCTATATGGCAACGGCTACATATAATGATCATGCCCCTCCTAAATATGTGGTCATCATTTTGCTTTTTATTTTCTTTTATATTCTTTTGAGGCCCATTAATGCCTTTTTTCCTAGTTGTTTTGGGCCTACCAGGCCCTTGTTTGAATTCTGGTGACTAATAGTTTCTTCATTACGAATGGGTCATTCCTTTATACTAGGCATCAATTGAATTGCCTTCCTATATACTTTGACATATTCAGCCTTCCATAACCAACTAAAAGTGTACTCTTCAATATTAACCTTACTATCTCTAATAGCACATATGGCATGTGCACAAAGAATGCCAAAGAGGGTATATCATTTATAAGAACATATTTTGCTATGAAGCCTCACCAAATATCTGTTCTGGCCATAATCAATCTCATACTGTCCTCCATTATAATGCACTGAACAATGTTGAGCAATCATGACACTCTTCTCAAATGCTTCCCATATTCTTGTCCCTAAATTATCCTTCCACTTGGCAGTCTCTTTCCTTTTTCTCACAATTCTTTTCATCAATTCTCTTCTAAGATACTTAAATAAACCTAAAATTTTTATTCTACTACCCTTTGGTTCTTGGCTCTGAGCTTATCTAAATTTTCTTCATATTCCCTTATTGTGAAGGATTTTGCAATTTTCCAAAAATGCTCCTTCATGTCTTCCCCTTTATATCCTCTTCCATGCCAATTGACAAAAACATGTCTAGCACAAAACCTGTGCTTAACACCTGGTCACAAATCAACAATGGCTCTATCAAATCCCTAAAATAGAAAACATAACCATTTGAATAGGCATGTGGACGCAAATCTACATATTTCATAACAGCTACACTCTCATTGAAAGTAAAAATAAGATCGATTTGAAACTTTTACCTTTTGTTGGTCAGTCATTATAGTCCAACCAATTCCGGAGCCCAAATGAGGTAAATCTTCTTCCAACCTTTTAATAAACCACTTCCATGTGATTGTCGACTCAACTTCAACCATAGCCTAAGCAACAGGAAACATTTGATTGTTCCCATATCTTCCTATAGCACATAAAAGTTCACCCTTAGTTTTGGTTTTCAGCTAACATCCATCTTGGCCAAGAAAATGCTTGCATCCATGCCTAAACCTATGTTTAATAGCTTCTAAATATATGCACATTCTTTCAAATATAGGTGAAGATGTTGGAATTGGCTAAGACACTGTCAATCTAACAGTGCTTACTAGGTTGGTTTACCTAATCACTTCAACATAAGATCAAAGCTTCCCAAACTCCTCTTGAATGTTGATCACAACACTATCTACTTTTTTTCTCTTTGCTCTTCTCACTATATTCTTGGACACTTCAACACTTAAACAATCCTTAACATAAAATTTTATATCATCATTCTTCAAAAATAGCTCCCTTTTAAGCTTATCCTTCAACAAGTCAGCTAAGATGCTGGTGTTTATCCTAGGATTTGTATATACCAAATTACAGTCATGATTGTTCCTGAATTTCCTAACTTGAAATAACTACATCTTCTTATCAAATGCTCCATATATATGCCTAGGGAAGTTCTCTGTCCTACATTTACCTTGGACAAAGTTGGGCTTATTTTTGGTAAACATGACAGTCCTCTTTGATGGACAACAAAATCACTGCACGCTTAAATTGCAAATAATTAAGAAAAATCATCCTTAATTCAATGTAAGGATCAGCTACATTTTCATCATAAAGAGGGTATTTCTTTTTCCTCCTAGTATTATCATCTACCATATCATCTACATCACTAACAAGTTCTCAATATTCATCACTGTCATAATATTTAGACAAAACTACCTCATCTGCATCACCTGCATCAGCTTCATGTGGTCCATTATCTTCATCCGGACCATTACCTTCATCTCTTTGCTCTAAATCCTCTTTATATTTGCATCATCTTCATTCTCCATATTTGCATCATTTTCATCCTCCACATTTAGCACATTGTCTAAATCACCTACATTACCTCCAAACCCTTCATTATTAGCATCCTCACTATTATCTTCAACTACATTACCCTGATTAACCTCATTATATTCATCCTCAATCACTTCAACAGGGATATTCACACCATTTTCAATTTAAATATCAATACCACCCGTATCCATCATCTGACTAACCATATCCAACACACTAGCATCATCTTGTACAACTCTCAAACCATTACATTGTTCGAAACTAGGCATAAGATAAAATATCTTTTTCACATTATTATACCCACTTCTTTTACATACATCAACCAGTTCAAAAAAGCTTGGTAAATTAGGATCAAATTCAATTTCATCCACAAAATCACCCTCATTTATAACATTATCACCTACATTAACAAAACATCCCGCATGGTGAAACCTCAGAGTTACTTCATCAAACGTCATTTTGCCAAACCGAAAAAACCAACTTCGAGAAAACAAAAACACTCAATCAGAATGTTGAAAGGAAACACTGAAGTGAAAGTGAAAATTTCAAGCCTAGCACAGCACACGATGCTTAACATATTCACAACAATTCCATCGACTAACTTACTAAGTTCTATTAATTAAGGTACGTGACGTTATTTACACCTGTGAATCGAGAAACATGTTCTCGCTGTGGCTCTTAGGCTCATGGAATTTTTCACTTATAAACCTAATGGGAGCTGTATCACTAGTTTCTAACCCATATACCTACCTAATGGTTTATTATGCCTTAATGTTTAAAAAATATCCATGTGAAATACAATCCTTATTCATTTCAATTGTTACATCAACTTTAAGTTTCTAGTAATTAAAGTCTTTCAAATTCAAGTTATTACTAGAATAACAAAATCAGAACTTTATATTATCATCAATGATAGTCAGGGTATTGCAATCAATAATATAAAAACAATACATCAATTGCAATTAAAAAAATACACACCCATATGAGAAATACTTCCACTAGTAAAGCAAAAAGGATGTAGGAAGGCAACAAAATTAAAAGCATCAAATTAAGATTTTGTACGACCAACTGTTTTTCTATTATGCTCTGATTAGTAGGAAAGATGAAGTTTTCTACCAACTAGAGTACAATAGAAAAGCAGTCGGTCCTAGTAGCTACCCAGACTATAAACCATTTTCTGTAGAAGATGAAACTAATACCAGTTTGTTTCTACCCATCTCATTCATACTATCTTCCTCAAACTACTCTAACTTGAGACTTCTCTAACCTCAGACTTCTTTTTACCGCTCTAACCTCAGACCTCTTATAATCAAATGTTTACCGCTCTTAAGTATAATGGCTAATACTTTAATTATAGGACTTACCTTAATATCAAAAGATGATGTGTGAACCAAGTAACCCAACCCTATTAATGAAGACTAAAGTGCGGATCGAGGGATGACGAAAATGTGTCAACCAACTAACACAATCCCTTCAACGAACGATAAAGCGCAGATATGGCTAGGGCAACCCTTGGTGAAGATGCGTAAACCAGGCAAGACAACCCTTTTGTAACTGTGACTGGAGCGGAATAGCTGACTGTGAAGACGCATCAAAGAGGAGAGCGATGATGGGATTTTAGGGTTTTTTGTAACTTTACGAAATTTACAGAATTTACGAAAATTTACAAATTTTAGGGTTAAAACTTAAAACTTTTTACTCTTTTATACGTGGTATTTAAAAAAAAGGTAATAGTGCTACGTTGTTGCATGTAACGGCACGTGTAAACATGTCCTAATTTCTATCTAAAAATGTCTTAAATTGAGCAGGCTCGTGAAATTTTAACCCTTTATTGAGCAGGTTTCAAGTTTAATTCTCAAAATGATCAAACTTAAAAAGGTTAAGCCCCAATTTGGGCTTTTAGCCGTAAAATAATATAAGAATAAGAAACCTTAAAATGGAAACAAATACCAAGATTTATGTAAAAGACCTCCAATATAAAGGGGAAAAACTATGGGATAAACGGACAAGGAAATCCACTAAACTCAGTAAGGATTTACATAAAAAGTTGATCTCTCACCCCCTAAGAATAAGTTGTCTCACAAAGTTTTAAGATTGAACCAAAGTTGATATGACAATCAACAAATACTTAAACTAATCCCAAAAAACAATAAATAAGGATGAGAATACAACAATATTTTCCCTCTCTGTTTTACCTCACTTTTGGACATTATGGTAGCACTTTCTATGAAAACCTTTGTCTTTTTTTCTTTTATTTCACGAAATAAGTTTTTCTGCGCTGTACATGGTCACTTATACGATCGGTCATATAAGTGACCATGTATCTTCAGTACTACCTCATTTATAATTATAAGAGGTTATAGAGAGTTACATGGTCTCCACACAAGGTTATGTGTCTTTATATAGGCGTGTACACGATTGTGTATGCCTTTACCTCTTCACAATTTCTTCACGTTTATAAAGATTTACATGGTTGATCCATACGACCGTGTAAGTCAAGACACGGACATGTAGCACTCTACACAGCTGTGAATCTCTCTAGAAAAGATTTTTCCATCTTGTCTTCATTTGTTCGTCATTCCCACGAACCATAAAGTTGTCTACGATCATCAAAAATTTCAAAATAGGGTTAGACACTTAACAATCTCTCCCTCTAGCCCAAATATAGGGAAGATGTGTTATTATCCATCATATAGTTGAGATACATCCTAGCAAGCTTTACTACAAAACTCATACTTGTTTCCTGGAATCACTTTAGTCAACATATCAGCACCATTCAAATATGTATGAAACTTTTTAAATATTAAATGTTATTCTTCTATCACAGACCTCAAACAATGATATATGATGGCTATATGCTTTGTATGGGAATGATACATAGTATTTTTTCTCACGTCAATAGAACTTTGACTATTATAAAATACTACATAATCTTCTTACTATATATCCAACTCTTAAAGGAACCATTTTAACCAGAGCATCTCCTTACAAAAATCCACTACAGTTATATATTTTGCTTCAGTCGTAGATAAAGCCATATACTTTTGTAGCTTGGATTGTCATGAGATGACTCCCCTTGCAAAGTTGAACACAAAACCTGAAGTAGATTTTCTTCTATCAAGATCTCTAGTCATATTTGCATTTGTAAAAACCTTACAGAGTTAGCTTACCATTACCAAAGCACAAACTCCACTTCCATGAGTCTCTCAAGTACCTTATAATCTATTTCACTGCTTACCAGTGGACCTTCCTTCGATTTGACAAGAATTTTCTCATCAACCCAACATTTTTATCAATATTTAGCCATGCAGACACTACTAAATACATCAAAGACCCTACTGCAGATGAGTATGGAATAGAGGACATATCATATTTCTCCTTTTTCTGTTGAGGGACATGAATGTTTACAGAACTTGAAGTGAGATGTCACTAGCATGCTAATTGGCTCGACATACTTCATATTGAACCTACACTCATTCAGTATATCTCTCTTGAAATAACCACAATTTCCTAACCTTCCTATCTTGAGTTATCTCTATACCTAAAATTTACTACATGACTCAAATCTTGCATATCAAAATATTTGGATAATTCCTCCTTCAGCTTTTGAATTCTACTAATTTATTGACTTATAATCAGCGTTTCATCAATATAAAGAAGAAGAATGATGAAGTTGTCACATAAGAACTTCTTGAAATACACGCAAGCATTACCATAAGCTTGTTTGTAGCCATGATCCTTCATAAAGGAATTGAACTTTTGATACCATTGCCCTAGGGCTTATTTTAAGCCATAAAGACTTTTCTTCAACTTGCAGACTAGATTTTCCTTACCTTTAGCTTTGAAACCTTATGGATGCTCCATGTATATCCCCTCTTTCGAATCTTTATGCAAAAAGGTTATTTTAATATTCATATGTTCAAGTTCAAGATCTAAACAGACAGTTAGACCTAAAACTATTCTGATTGAGGTCATCCTTACTACTAGTGAAAAGATTTGATCAAAGTCTATATACCTTTCTTTTAACCGAATCCTTTCACTCCTAGTCTTGCCTTATGCTTTACCAGCTTGTTATCATCTCTCTTTATCGTGAACACCCACTTATTCTTTAATGCCTTTTTATCTTTTATAAGCTTTACAAGCTCGTATGTGTTATTCTTCTTCAAAGAATCCATCTATTCCTTTATAATTGCGAGTCAAAGTTCTTTATTTTCATAAGATGCAACCTCTTAAGCTAGAGATATTTTTCTCCCTTGTTGACCTTCAAAGTTGTGTTTCATCAGCTGTTGTATCCAATTTGCTTCCCTTATTCATTATCTTCACTGAATTCATTTTCAGGATTGTCTAGTTGTGATTCATGTTGCTCATCATTATCAGATTGTATCTAATCACCACCAATATGTGTTTGGTCACATATTTCATCTTCTTCACCTGTACATTGCTCAATAGTAAAAGGAATTGGTGGAGATAACTATGTCATATGATGAACTACAGTGTGATGATCTATCTCCATTCAGGAGATCAACACCTATCTCGTGCTCTTAAAACACCACATCCCTGCTCCTGCCTACATTTGCTTCTTTAGGTTATAAAGTCTGCAGATAAACTAATCACCACCATATTGAAAAAATATGCCATATGATGTATAGTTTTCTTGAAACACGTTGGAAGTATACTCCCCTCCATTGTCTGTTCACAAACACTTCAGCTTGCTCTCAGTTTCCCTTTCTACTATAATATAAAACTTACTTGATTCTTAGAGTTCAACATGTACACCCAAGTCTTCCTCGAAGCATCAACGACAAATGTAACAAAATATCTTTTACCTCCTAGTAACTCCTTCTCGATAGGACCATAAACATCTGAATGCATTAAGACTCCTTCTCAATAGGACCATAAACATATGAATGCACCAACTATAATAACTCTGACTTCCTTATAGATCTTCTCTTAAAAGAGACTCTATATTGTGAGTTCTTAATTGGGATAAAGGATTTTCTAGCCGGCAACTTTAATCCCTTCTTACTCATGTGCCCCAATCATTAATGCCACAAATTTGGAGAAGAATCCTCTTAGGCTGTGTATACTTCTGCACCACCACACACCTTTAAGTGTTCTTATATAATGATCAACAAAACTCTCCTTGGGAAATCGTCATGACATCTTTGGACAGTTTCCACTTCCTATATCCCAAATTGGGTTGAAATCATTCTTAATCTAACACATTAACAGACAACAAATTTAGCTTTAGGTCGGGGATTTGTCAAACATCTCTTAAGGCCAATAAGCATCTGATGTTTGTCTAAACTCGGATATCACCCATATCGACTATCTAGGAGAAATTTTGGTTTTCCATCTTTACACTCTTAAAATCTTCGCTCTTGTAGTTTGAGAAGTACTCCATCTTTAGAACATAGTGATAAGATGCTCTAGTGTTAATAAGCCATTTAGAACCAAAATTATTGACGTAGCATTTACAAGCTATACAAACTAGTAACACCTCCTCATCCATGCTTGAAGTTATTAATGTTGTATTTTTATCGTCACCATCATTCTAATACTCTTAGATTTTTTGATCCATCTTATACTTATAGTAGAATCTTTAATGTGTCTTGACTTATCACAATAGTGGCATGTCTTTACGTTCTTTTAATGTGTCTTGACTTATCACAATAGTGGCATGTCTTTACGTTTTTGTCAATTTTGGACTTTGAATGGTTCTTAGACTTGCCACGACCTTTAAAGTCCCTACTCTTATTTCTTCCCTTGCTTTCAATCACAAAAGCCTGCACGTTGTTGACCCCAATCTTCTTTCTTCTAATTTCTTTATTAAATATAACAACTTCAGGAGCTGAGTTGTTAATCATTACTATTAGCATTTTCTAGCTATTTGGCAATAAACTCAACAAGAACAAAGCTTGAAGCTCATCATCAAAAATGATCTTCATTGTACTAAGCTTGTTGATTATATCCTGGAAATCACTTAGATGCTTCGACCTTGATTTCCTAGCTTTCAACTTCAAGTTCACAAGCCTCTTAATAAGGGAAACCTTGTTATGAACAGTCTTGAGACATATGGTTGAATTTGCTGATATCAATCCATTCTCTTATAGTGCCTATGTAACACCCCACTCCCACGTGACCCGAACCCGATATCATTGGTGATATCCGAGTCCGTGCCCCGCGAGGATGGCGTACTACATCAGTCAGTAAAACTCGGTATACATTTTTTTAAAAAAATACATTCCACGTTAAAAGGAAACAGTTTCAGTCATTACACATTCACGCGGAATAAGCAGTAAACAGTAGTAAATCTTTGCAGTTATAGTTATTACAACGATTGCGGAATACAATTATGAGACACTAATACAGACGCGAACTGATCCCGACCTCTATCCTTCACTTGCCTACAGTAGACATACTCCCGCGTCGAACGGGGTACTCTT
>JANZLX010000211.1:10378988-10409933 GCA_025531955.1 Erythroxylum orinocense | reverse complement strand
GAGAACTGTTATTTATGTCTTCCTGTAGAGTACTTAGTGTAAAGTGTTTTGAAGGATTGTACAGACTGAAAACACTGGCAGTGTGTAAATTACTGAGTTTGAGTAAATGAAATGGAATCCAGTTTGGTTTTAAAAAGTTTCAATTTCTTATTACTGTTTTATTATTGTGATGCCATGGAAAGTTTAGTGGTGGTTGTCAGTAGTGGTCTCTTATCATGGGATATGTACCGGAATGACCTACGGGCGTTCCGGTGGGTACTCTATGGTAAGGGGACGCTACAACCTAGAGTTTTCCACTTCGTCTTTTCTCATTCTTTGTTTGACATCTTTTTAGGTTTTGAAGGATCATCATCCTTCACATCTTTGTCCACGTCAATAGGATCAAAGAGATCCTTACAATACAGAAAGTTCTCCATCATGGGCCTTTAAATAGAGTAATTTGATGACGTTAACTTGATCATAGATATGTTTCTACCTTTCATTGTGATGACTTTGATACCACTTGTTATGAGACAAACAATACAATTCTTTAAAAGATCAACCAAATATCAACGAAAATTAAAAAAACTCTTTAGGTTGCATAAAAAAAAATGAGAATAAGAAACTTTAAAGATGAAACAAACATTAAGATTTACGTGGAAAGTATGGAGGAAAAAAGACGAGACAAATTGACAAGCAATTTCACTAAACTAAATAAGGATTTACAGAAAAAGTTGTTCTCTCACCCCCCAACAACAACTTATCTCACAAAGTTTTAAGATTGAATCCAAAATTGATATCATAATCAACAAACACTTAAACAAATATCTAAAAACAATCAAACAAAGATAAGAATACAACATTGTTTGTCTGATCTTTAATTTTCCTCACTTTTGGCCATTATAGTTACACTCTTTATAAAATCTTACGTCTTTTTTGTTAGGAATTTTATACCTTCCAAACCCACACCCAAGGATATTTAATAGGCAAAAATATCAGAAAATAATAACACAAGAGAATTTACGTGGAAAACTCCCAAACTGGAGAAAAACCACGGGCACCGAGAAGAAAATCTACTATGTGAAAATTCTTACAATCACACAATTTTTCCTCTCACCAATCCCCTAATACACCAACACACCCACAAAAAAATACCCAAGACAAACTTTTCAACTCTTACCTCAAAAGAGGAATTTAACTAGAGTCAAATTTGTACTACAAATCTTTGACTTAGGTTGGTGCATTAAACAAGGAGGTAGCAATCTCCTTATATAGGTAAGAGCTTGGCCTTATATAGGTAAGAGCTTGGCCTCAATTGATGTCCCCAACCAATATGGGACAACAAAGGAGGCAAAAAACTCAACAATCTCCACCTTGGCGACTTTGGTTGATCGCATAACCACACTCCACCTCAATGAAGATTTCCTGAAAATAATATAACTCTCAATGCAGAGAATTATCATGCTTTACAGCATCATGCTCCACCATAAAAGCATATCCACTTAGAATAAACCAATTCCAAGCCTTTTACTTCGGCACATGTCGAAAATAACCCTGCTGAAAAATTATGGTACAACTCTCATGTTTGGCTTTCCTGGAAGTTCATCAGCCATCAACATAAATTCCACCACACACCATGCATTAATGCCAAACTAATGCCCGCGTGCAAACTTGTGGGCCCGCTAACAGTAACACATCCTCTATCATGGCAACTTTGGGATTAGCGGCATGCCATAAGGATGTACATGCCCCCTTTTAGAGAGCAAGATCATAATCCATGAAGATAATGTTAGCGACATTGTCAGTCTCTCCATTAACTGACCCAGAGCCTTTTGTCGAACCTGCTCCACCTCTCGAACAATTTTCTGACATTTTTCCTGTGCTCTTCTACCTTAATGAATTTTACCGTAGAAATGAATAGTACACCAGGTAAGTTCCCAGGAAAGAAAGGTGGGTCACAATGGACACACTTAAATACTAAATCTTTCCTTAGCCAGAACTTTCCTAGACATGTACTACCACACCAAAGCTCCACCGCACCAAATAAACCTTTCTCAAAAAACCCTTTTTTGATGTGGAATATCAGTCAAAACTGCGACCACAGAGCATATTCAGAATTTTCAAGAAAAACACACCTTGGCTCTAATATCACTTGTTGGGAATTTTATACCTTCCAAACCCACACCCAAGGATATTTAATAGACAAAAATATCATAAAATAATAACACAAGAGAATTTACATGGAAAACTCTCAAACCAGAGAAAAACTACGGGCATCGAGAAAAAATCCACTATGTGAAAATTCTTACAATCACACAATTTTTCCTCTCACCGATCCCCTAATACACCAACACAGCCACAAAGAAATACCCAAGACAAACTTTCCAACTCTCACCTCAAAAGAGGAATTTAATTAGAGTCAAATTTGTACTACAAATCTTTGACTTAGGTTGGTGCATTAAACAAGGAGGTAATAACCTTCTTATATAGGTAAGAGCTTGGCCTCAATTGTTGTCCCCAACCAATATGGAACAACAAAAGAGCCAAAAAATTCAACATTTTTCTCTTTTATGTTACGGAATAAGTTTTTTTTTTTACCATATAAGTGACCATGTATCTTTAGAACTGACTCATTTACAATTGTACAAGTTACGGAGAGTTATACGGTCTCCATACACAATTGTGTATCTTCACATGAGCATGTATACATTCGTATACAAGACCGTGTGTGTCTTCATACTTTCTTTACGTATTTACAAAGACTTACACAATTGATCCATACGGTAATACAAGTCAAGGCACAAATATTAGTAGTCTATATGGCCATGTATCTCTAAAGAAGATTTTTTTTTTTTAATTTTGTCCTCGTCATTTCAACGAACCATAAAGTCATCCATGGTCAGTGTAAGTCTCAAAATAAGACTTGCCACTCAACAAAGAAATCAGTTTCTAATAATGCCAATGTAAGTGTCATTACGGTTCTCTAAAAATTTTCCGTTTTGAAGCAAAAACGGACAAATACCAGAGTGACGGTGAAAGATGACATGTCAGTCCCACCCCACGCCAACGGTCTGTTACATTAGTGGCGTCCGATAGAATAGAGCCCTACCCTACACTTTCTTTTAACTAATTACATTTTAACTATCTCTTCCCTTCACTTTGCGCTGGTAAATATAGGCCAACCCTACACTCTCTTTTAATTGCATTTTCACCCTCAATCCAAATTATTTAATCATTTCAGCCTCTGAACAGGTAAAAGATTGACAGAGGACGGTCCGTCTATTCTGTACCTTGGTGGGGCTCTTCACACCACTTTGGCTATTTCTGGAGTTCACATTTTCCCTGTTTGTCGCGAAACATAGAATAATCACCTGGACAACCCACGTAGAGAGGAACTTTTAAGTCCCAGCCTCAGCCCCACATTTTAGAAAAGATCAGGGCCATAGTATTTTTATGATTTGCCAACTCCCAACTTGTTAGTCAAATCTGGCAAACATTGGCCCTGATGGTTAACAGTCAAGAAGATTCCACCTATAGAAACTGACTTGCTTTAGGCCAATGCAGGCGCCAGTCCCTAGTTAATTGTGTTAGTATAAAAATATGGCTGGGCTCATACTCAATAGTGACGTTCATCATGCCCTTGTCTCCTCAACGGTTGATTAACAATGTGGAGATCATCATGAATCCTCCAAGTCCAATCCTACTCTCACCTTCAGTCCTAGCCCTTGTTCATCGCCCCTTGTCCTAAATGATGTTGAATTTATGCATGGTTAAATACGCCTTCCAAGTTTAGTACAAGTTTTAATATTAAATTACTAATGATCAATAATTAAATAACTTACTAAGTAATGTAGAGAAACACAAATATATTCATATTTAAGTGTCATAAAAAGAACGTTAGTCGCAATTGATTCGTAAGTATTTGCCTTTTCAATAATATGCTTTCTTCTCAACTTATTATTCTCTTCAAAGTCTCGCGATAAATTGGCTGCGTTCTTACCGTCAACCCGTACTAAATCTGTTCTTAATCTAATGCAGACTCTTACACCAACTTGTTTTTTAGCTGAATTTTGTTTTGTTTTTGTTACGCACTAACAATTATCAATCTTCCCGAGGTCTACTTGCCAAGCACAGGGCCTTTCCCATTCTTCAACACTTTACCATCTCTCCTTTCACACTACCCTACTGTTCCCCATCTCTTCTTGTACACTCTCTCTCAAGCTTTTATCTTCGCGGCTCACTTGCTTTTCTGCTACTGAAAGGTAAACCCTTTGAAGCCTCCAGCTTTCGCATTTTCTAACTAAGCTACTTTCTCTTCAACGCTCACTTTCCTTTTCCTGGACATGGTAACCTTCATTTTACTGCTTCTGGTTCTTTGTAATGGTTTGGTAGATTCTTTGAACAACGAAGGCTATGCACTTTTGTCTTTCAAGCAGTCCGTTTATGAAGACCCCGAAGGGTCATTGAGTAATTGGAACTCTTCTGATGTGAACCCTTGTTCATGGAATGGGATTACATGCAAGGGGGGAAGGGTTGTGTCTGTTAGCATTCCAAAGAAGAAGCTTTATGGGGTGCTTCCTTCTGCTCTTGGGTATCTCTCTGACCTTAGGCATGTGAATTTGAGGAATAATAGGTTCTTTGGTAGTTTACCTGCTGTGCTCTTTCAAGCCCAAGGATTACAAAGTTTGGTCCTTTATGGAAATTCTCTATCTGGGTCTTTGCCAGATGAGATTGGCAAGCTTAGCTATCTTCAATCCTTAGATTTATCACAGAATTTCTTAAATGGATCATTACCCGTTTCACTTGTTAGATGCAAGAGACTTAGGACCCTTGATCTTAGCCAGAACAATTTTACCGGTCCTTTGCCACAGGGATTTGGCACTGACTTGGTTTCGCTTGAGAAACTTGATATGTCATTCAATAAATTTAATGGCTCAATTCCCAGTGATATTGGAAATTTGTCTAGTTTGCAAGGAACTGTTGATTTCTCGCATAATCTCTTTAGTGGTTCAATCCCTGCTAGTCTTGGGAACCTTCCTGAGAAGGTTTACATTGATTTAACTTATAATAATCTAAGTGGTGCAATACCTCAAAATGGTGCTCTAATGAACAGAGGACCGACTGCATTTATTGGTAATCCTGGCCTTTGTGGCCCCCCATTGAGGAACCCTTGCCCTTCTGATGTTTCCAGTTCCAGTTCACCTTCATCAATCCCATATCTGCCTGGTACCCGCACACCTCAATCTTCGGACAATGTGAAGAGTGAGAAAACGAGAGGACTAAGTAAGAGTGCTATAGTCGCAATTATTGCGAGTGATATAATTGGAATTTGCCTTGTTGGGTTATTGTTTTCATATTGTTACTCAAGGGTCTTTGTACGTAGCAGGGATAGGGATGAAAAGGGTTATAGTTATGAGAAGGGAGTGAAGGGGAGTAAGGAGTGCTTTTGCTTTAGGAAGGATGAGTCTGAGACTTTGTCTGAGAATGTGGAGCAGCATGATCTTGTGCCTCTGGATAGTCAGGTGGCTTTCGATTTGGATGAGTTGCTCAAGGCATCAGCTTTTGTTTTAGGGAAGAGCGGAATTGGAATTGTTTACAAAGTTGTGCTTGAAGATGGGCTTACTTTAGCTGTGAGAAGATTGGGTGAGGGAGGCTCTCAAAGGTTCAAAGAATTCCAGACAGAAGTAGAAGCAATTGGAAAGCTAAGGCATCCTAATATTGTAACTCTTAAAGCCTACTACTGGTCTGTTGATGAGAAGTTGCTAATCTATGACTATGTACCAAATGGAAGCCTTACCAAGGCACTTCATGGTGAGTTTAATGAATCTTTTTTACTATGAACATGGGTGTTCTTTGGTTCTTTTCTCGTTTGATTTTTTTGATCTCATAATTCTTTAGTGTTTATTGAATCTGTTCGTTTTTTTCTTGTGTATTTTGTGATATTGGTTCTTTACTTTTGTCAATAGGGAAGCCTGGGATGGTGTCATTTACACCACTGTTGTGGTCTATTCGGTTGAAAATCATTACGGGGATTGCTAAAGGCTTGGTTTATCTGCATGAATTCAGCCCCAAAAAGTATGTTCATGGAGATTTGAAGCCAAGTAATATACTTCTTGAGCAGAACATGGAGCCAAAAATTGCTGATTTTGGGCTTGGTCGTCTTGCTAATATTGCTGGGGGGTCTCCAACTCTGCAATCTACCCGAATTGCTGTTGAGAAACCACAAGAAAAACAACAAAAGAGTGTATCCAGCTCTGAAAATGCCACAATTTCATCTTCGAACTTGGGATCTTATTACCAAGCTCCGGAAGCACTTAAAGTGGTGAAACCATCACAGAAATGGGATGTCTACTCTTTTGGGGTGATCTTACTTGAGATGATCACAGGAAGATATCCTGTTGTTAACTTGGGTGCCTCAGAGATGGATCTTGTTCAGTGGATTCAGGTTTGCATTGAAGAGCAGAAACCACTTGGAGATGTTTTAGACCCAACTTTATCTCCAGAGGTAGATAAAGAAGACGAGATTGTTGGCGTTCTAAAGATTGCAATGGCTTGTGTCCATAGCAGCCCTGAAAGGAGACCAACAATGAGGCATGTCTCTGATGCTCTGAACAGATTGGTCGTGTCTTCTGATTGAAAAACGTACTGGAACTTCCACTTCACTGCCCTTCTTGAAGTTATTTTTCCTCTCTTGTTTTCTTAATCACGTTGAGTAGGATTTTCTAGATTTTTTTTCCTTTTTGCTGTCCAAAGACGTATCCTTGACAATTGAAGTGTAAAGTGGCATCTGTGTGCTTCATGTTAATATTCTTTGGTAGGATCATCATCTCTGTCTTTGCACAAGGCCTAGATAGTTGCAGGTAGCGATTCTATAACTCTGTTATAAGTAATTGCGTTTATGTCTTCTTTCCAGCTCTTATAGCTGGGCTTTGGCTGTGTCTGTTTGTTCGTGGTCAGGAGGTCTTGTTTTAATTCTTTGCTTGTGGTATCTTTCCTTTAATAACAACGGAACTGAGCAAGAAGGGACAGACCTAAGCTTCTTAGTTTGTGTGATTAATTTTCTTTTCTTTCAGGTGCCAACTGTTGATTATTTGTTCAACCCCAACTAGGGAAATATTGCTACTGATGGACGTGGAAGTCAATCTTATTTCTTTTGTTAAATTAACAAAATAAAATAAAGGAAAGGAGAGCTTTAAGGTGAAAATTAAAATAGATTAAAATTAAAAACGTGAAAACAAAATAAGAATGCAATTTAATTTAATTAAATAAAATAAGAATGAATATCTATTCCAAAATGAATTAAATAAAAAGTGAGCTTTAGGATGAAAATTGAAATAGAATAAAGGTGGAAATATGAAAACAAATTAAGAATGTATTTAATGACTCAAATAACACTGAACATCTGGTAAAATTTTAGTTTTAATTTTTTAAATCGATCATTGATGGAAGGATGGACCTTTTTATTCCTTAATAAACTGATTATAGTTCTCAACAAGTTTTGACAGCCTATCTATCGTTGCTCAATAACCCAACCAAGTTCTTTGATTAATTTCCTCATCAACAAATAACTCTAAACAACCTCTTAGGATTTAATCTATTGATATCATTACAAACTAGAGACACTACCAATTCTAGCGATGAATACACGGGCTAAATTTATTTAGACTTGATTTTGTATCCATATAACGTGACTCAAATATCCTATTTAAATCATGTTATATCACCACTAAGTATTGGAGCAATCAAATGACTTTGAATTTAATTATTAATTGCAAAAAAGCATCTCAAACTTTGCTCAATTTTGCATTTATAGTTCAAACTTTAAAAAGTAGCAATAAAACTCTCAAACTTTCAATTTTCTTCAATTCTAGCTTGAACTTTAAAAAGTGACAATAAAATGCTCAAACTTTCAATTTTTTTCAATTTTAGCCTAATGTTAATTTCTACGTTAAGTTTGACGCCGTGACTTACCACCTATTCTACAAACCCTAACTATTAATACATGTTAGCCAAAATTAATACAACAAATGAAGATTAATGAAACGATGTTGTTGTTAAAAATGGAATCCTTAAATCAATTTATGCATCCTCAACCTGATAGTAGTAGATTGTCTAATGTTTTAGTAGGTAGTTTAGTATTTGTTTAATTATTGAATTGAACAAATAATGTATGTTTAGGTTAGGATTATGTTAGTTAGTTAGATATTTGTGTTTTGTATGTTTTGTGCGTTAGAGCACATGATTGAGCTTTAATTTTATATGTTTGAGGTGCCTTAATATGTTTGCTAATATTTCAGGTCAAATATCGAAGAATGGAGCAAATTTAGAAAAGGGCCAGAGCCAAACCTAGGGCCACGATTAGCTACGATCGCGACAAAAAGGAAAATCAAATGCTACAATCGTGGCCTATACCTACGTGAGGATAGACGCGGACAACCTTTCAAATTTAAGTTTTCAAGAGATTTTCGGACTTTTTGGACTCGAAAAAATCCTAGGGTTGCCCATAATAGAAAAGAATATAAAAATGAAAAGAAAAGACAGTAAAAGGGAGTCTCCAATTTGTCACTTTGGGAAAGCTTCAAGGAAGAGAAGAATAAGAGAGAAGAGGAAAAGGAGAGAGAGTAAGCGGTTCTTCTGATGCTACTGTCTTCCCGGGTTATCCGATTCGAGTTTCTTTCTCCCTTCCATCTTTATTTATGTTTATTTAATGTATGCGATGATGATGGATTGTATGACGATGGATCTTGGATTTTTGATGATATTCTAACTTTTCCTTTAAGATTTTACCTTGATTCAATGTTAATATAGTCGTTTTTGTGTTATTTTGATTGGGTGTTGTGATTAATTGTAGAACTTGCATATTTTGATAATAAACCAAGAGGGTAAACTGAATAAAAATGATTTCCATTTTTTGATATTCCAACTAGAATTAAAAAAAATTAAAAGTTTAAGTATTTTATTGCAACTTTTTAAAGTCTTGGCTATAATTGCAAAATTGAGTAAAGTTTGGGATTTTTGTAATTAACCCTATATTAAATAATAGTCACTGACATGTCTAGACCAATAAAACATAATAAAGAATAATACACTATAATTACTTATTTAAAAAATAAAAGATGTGTTTTTTTATATTTTAAAGGTATAAATAAATCATTTCCTTATATATATATATATATATATATATATATATATATTAGATAGCTACAAAAACATGGTGTGTCATGCTGTGATTGTTCAGTTCTCAAAATGCCATCGTTTCTCTTTTATAAAAAACTATAACTCACATCCACGGCTCCACCAGACTACTACATTGTTTCAGTTTTCACATTCTTCTTCTTCTTCTTCTTTCTTAGTTTCTGCTTTTGTTTTGCCTTTTTAATATGACAGATTGTTTGTTTTATTTATTGTTTTGGAAATAAACTCTCTTCTTATGTTCTTTTGGCTGTCGTTCTTTTGAAGAGGCTTTGACCATATAATGGTGTAATATGTTTTGTTTTTTGTCTTCTGAAATCTTGGTTTTATGTGCTTTATTATTTTTTTTACATGTTCTGGCTAAATTTGCAATCTTTTCTTTTGGTGTTGCACAAAAATGGCGACTTGTGTGGGTGGCGATGAGGAGCGAGAGTAGAGAGAGTGAAGATGAATTTGGGTGGGCATAGAGAGGAGAGAGAGTGAGTTATTTCTTTTTTGTAGAAAAGTCCTTCAAATTTCTAAAGTTTACAGTACCGGTCGAACACGAGAAATCGCCAGTACCGATCGGTACTGACCATCGACACTAATAAGGTAAGTTTCGTACTATTTTCTAGCTGGACTAGTACGTTTCGAACTCAAATTTTTGCGAGTTGCATATTTATAATTTAACATGCTCACCATCAAACTTAGGGAGCTCAATTCTATTAAATCTTGTAGAGGTTGGGTAACCTTCCCTCTCTTGCGAAGCCTTACCCCATGTTCCTGTCTCCTATAGGGTTGTGGAATGACTCATTCATTATTCTGGGTTAGACTTTTATATTAGTTGTAAAAACATGCTTTTAAGCTAAAAATACTCCTTTTCTTATTCATCCATTATACTTTGGCTATCTAACATAATTTTCCACTTCTAGCTTATGCCTCTATTAATTTTCAAATACCTTCTTCAAGCTTGCATAACTTAGCTCCACGAGTGTTTTCTTCTATAATTTGCCAGGTTTAAGAGTCGATGCTCTAATACTAATTATTATAAATTTTAGTTGAAGGAGGGACAATGACCGACTCAACCATAATTTAGTAGGAAGAAAAGATCATGAAAGAATCATAAGAGAATAAGAGATACAGGTAAAGAAAGGGAAAATGATTATGTTATATTAAGCTTGCAAGATTCGTTATATAACAACTACTTTAAAGAAAGAGACAATCCAAGTTCAGAGCTCCAGAAGATAAGGCGATGGAGTCTGAGAATAGGTCACCATTACCTTCCTTCAAAGAGACACTACTGGGAACCAGGATTGAAGAGCCAAGTCTTGACTTAGACTAAGAGCTAGATGTAGTTTTAGAGCTAGAAGATGTTGAGATTCTGAAAGGAACTGATATTCCAACTATTCGGTTCTCCAAGAGGATTCAGAACACTTTAGCTACTTCTCTCAAGCAAATGGTTGTTGTTAGACTATTGGGAGGAGTGATGGGAGTGCCCACACTGCAGACTCGCATTGAAATATTTTGGAAGCCAATAGGCAAGTATAAGGTGGTGGATCTAGAAAATCATTATTTTCTAGTTAAATTCCAACTATCAAATGATTACGTCAATGTTCTAGTAGAGGAACCTAGATAATGCGCGACACATACTTGACAGTCCAGCCCTAAAGTCCAACGTTCTCTACCAACAATGTTACACCAATCGTAGTAGTAGCTTGGGTGAGGTTCCCTGGTATACCCCTCTAATACTATGACAAGAGCACGTTACGTGCCATTGGCAAATTAATGGGCAACATCATTAGGATTGACTATAATACTATCGTCGAAGATAGAGGGAAGTTCGCACAAGTAGGAATGGAACTCGATCTTACTAAAGGGTGAAGAATGTATTTGTTACACCTATGGCAGATATAGACAAATGACTAATGAGTGTCAAGAGGCACTATCAAGGACAACCGTGGAAGAGGAGATTCAGATGAAGTCTCCAACCTTACCACCCAACATGACAGCCCTGCCCCTTGCCACAGACACCACCTTTGGACCTTGGATGCAAGTGTCCACTAAAGTAAAGAGACCATACGTGAAGCACAACTAGGTTGTGGGAAGCATGCGGCCTACTCCTACACCCCTACTGAAGAAAAGGACACATTGGGGTCTAGTTCACGTTTTGATACACTTGCATTAATTGGGGACAATGACTTGCCGTCAAAGGAAAATATGCAGCGTAGTTAACACGCATTGGAATTCTAGTATTCCTACATATCAAATGGCTAGTACTTTTGCAACGGTGCCCAAACAATGAAACTGCACTATATTTGGTAGCATCTGGCATCGAAAAAGGTGACTTGAGGCTCGCCTAACTAGCCTCCAAAAGGCATTGGAATAATACCAATCACAAAATTTGCAAAACCTGGAACACACTCTATTAGAGGAGTACGAGACTATTCTCATGCAATAGGAATTGTTGTGGCGCCCAGGGCCGGTCCTATACTTTTATGGGCCCAGGGCAAAATTCAAAAAAATATTTAAAATGAGCCCCTTTTTATATTATGGGCTCAGGACAAAATTAAAATTTTTTTTAAACATGGGCCCCTTTCTTATAAGTTATATTAATTTATAATTTTCTAAAAATTTAATTAATTTTTTTTTGGTAAATTTTTTAATTAATAGTTAGTTTAGAGAGGGGGCTAGGGGCCCCTCTCATAAAGGGCCCTGGGCGGGTGCCCCGCTAGCCCCTGCCCAGGGCCGGCCCTGGTGGCGCCAACGGGCGAGCTGTGATTGGATTCAATTTGGAAATCGTAATACCTCTTATTTTCATGCTAGTACAAGAGCACAGAGATGGTGAAATTGTGTCAATATGTTGAAGCTCAAAGGTAACAATTTGTGCAATGAAGAGGAGGCATTGTGCCAGGCAACAATCCATTTCTTCGTCAACCTACACGCCATAAAGGAGGGGGAACTTCGCCGGTACGTACTTAGGGGTAAATTCCCTGTCATCGTAGACTGGGATATGCAGTACCTTCTGAGTCCTGCGCACCATATTGAAGTGCACTAGGCATTGTTTGCCATGGATTCGATGAAAGCAACTGGAAGTGATGGATTTCCTGCACTTTTCTACCAAAATCAATAGGAAGTTGTTGGCCCATCGTTGGTTACTATAGTATAGGAAGCCTTCTCTAAGGGTGAAATTAAAAAACCTTGGACTTAACAATCTTGTTCCTCATTCCCAAAGTTGAAATTCCTATGCGTTTGCACCAATTCCGTCTGATTAGCTTATGCAATGTGTTGTATAAGCTAATCAAGAAAGTGATTGTAAACCGATTAAAATGGTTGCTCCCTACCTTGGTGAATCCTTCATAAACAAGCTTTGTATGAGGGCATCATATCACGAGCAACCTTATCATTGCTTAAGAGATCCTTCATTCTATAAGATGTCGGGCGGGATGTAAATATATGGCGATTAAGATAGACCTATAAAAGGCATATGATCAATTACATTGGGAGTATATTCAGGATATATTAGAGGACATTGGACTTCCCCATCCGTTAGTTAAGTTGATTCTTGCTTGCATTAGCTCTCCAGCCATGCAAATACTTTGGAATTATAACTTGCCGAGAAGTTTTGGCCTTCACAAGGATTGCGCTAAGAGGACCCTCTCTCTTCGTATCTCTTTATTGTATGCATGGAACGCCTCTCCTATGCCATAAAGGCTAAGGTCAGTGCTAAGAAATGACCTCCTTTTAAAACCAGTTGACGAGAGCTTGCCATATCTCACTTATTTTTTGCTGATGACCTCATCGTATTTGCCAAGGCTTTGAGTGATCAAACGGACATCATCAAAAATGTGTTGCAGGAGTTCTTCGACAACTCATGTCAAATGGTGAGTTAGGCCAAGACTACCATCTTCTACTCTAATAGTGTATTTGTGAGGGAAGCCCAATATCTTAGTAATCGATTGGGGTTTAAGCAAGCAACAAATTTGGGAAGATATTTAGGAGTCTCACTTCTGCCTAAGCAAGTCACCACAAATACCTACCAACTACAAGCCGATCGGGTTCATCAGAGGTTCACCAACTGGTCTGCGCATACTATGTCCTTGGCTGGCCATACCACTCTTACTTAGTCAGTTCTTTTTGCCATTCCTTACTACACCATGCAAATTACATCCATTCCTCACAGAATCCTCAACCAAATTGAGCTTAGTTACCGGTAGTTTCTGTAAGAAGCTCAACGGGGAGAGTGAAAGTTAAGTTTGGTGTATTGGACAAATGTTTGTCAACCCAGAAATCGTAGGGCTCTAGTCCTGCGACAATTGAAGGCAAATAACGACGCTTTTCCAATGAAGTTAGCCTAACACGTCCTTACTAATCCTCAATCTCTTTGGGTTCAAGTTTTATGAGGCAAATATCTTCACAGCGTGAAAACCATACCTCAGACAATGCATGCGAGAAGTTGTCCATTCCTTTGGCGAGCACTTTGTCGGGTATGGCCAGTCATATGCACAGGTATGCTGTGGGCTTTAAAGGATTGTACTACTGTTTGGTTTTGGGAAGATATGTAGTTGGGAACTACTAAACTATCCGAGTTAGCAATGTCTACTATTTCTAAAGCCGAGCAAAATGCTAGGGTGAAAGATTATGTCACAACGGGTGGTCAATGGAACTGGGATATTCTCCAGGCCTAACTCCTAGCCACTGTTTGCCTAAGCCTTGCAGCCATGAATGCTCCCAAAGATGCAACTGAACGTGATAGAATATATAATGGTTAGACAACTTCGGGATGCTTTTGTATTAAATCCTCCTATGAGAAGCTATGCAATCGCTCCTAGAACCCACCAGATATTCACTGGAAACTTGCATGGAACTTCAAGGGCCCCCAACGCATTTGCTCGTTTCTTTAGCTAGCTCTGCAAGGCAAACTTTTGACTAATGTAGAACGTTGTCGCAGAAACCTCGGTACTAATAATACCTATGGAAGGTGCTTAATCGTCGAGGAGTCTTACATCTACATACTACGTGATTGTCCAACCACTGCCACAATTTGGAGAAGGCTACTTCCCCACCGTTTGTAGAGTAGTTTTTTTTCCTGCAAAATCCAACCCCTACTTGATTGATAATTTATCCCAGGCCATTTATGTTATTGATGAGTTTGAATAGAACATCATCTTTGGTGTGACTTGTTGGTTTCTATGGAAGTGGCGTAATCAGCAGATATTCTCTAAGGTCCCTCTGAATTCCTAAGTGGGTGTGATTATGGCCCAGATTAAAATAATTATGCAGGCAAATCCTCTTATAAACCTAACTAACCTACAGGCTTCTTACCATGCAGTATAGATTGGGTGGCGTGCCCCACCACCAGGCTGGTGCAAGCTAAATACGGATGCTGTCATAAAAGGCGCTAATGAATTGGCCTTAGCAGGAGGAGTACTGCAGGATGAACAGGGATATTGGAAGACAGGCTTTGCCTTTCATATTGGTAGTTGCACACCTATGGCTTCCGAACCAAGGGGAGCTTTGAAAGAGTTAGAGTTGACATGGGACGCAGGTGTGAGGCATGCCATCCTAGAGGTGGATAGTACAAATGTATTGACACTTCTGACTGAAATAAATCCTGTCGTCTATTGCAACTGGACATTGATCTCGAAGATCAAAACTTTTCTCTCCAAAGACTGGGAAATCCGCCTCATACATACTTATTGTGAAGGAAACTGTGCAACAGATTGGATGGCAAATTTTGCCTTAAGCCTCCCATTTGGTTACCATGTTTTCACTACCCTCCTTTAGGGATCATCACCACTTTAAACAAGGATCGCTTCGGTAATCGACAGTTAGTAGCGTTTTGCCTCCTATACTGTCAAAAAAAAGGAGACAATTAATACAAGGGAGGTACATGTCTTTTTGTAATAACTAACTAATTATTTAAACTATGCATCTAATACATGTAAACTATAATATGACGTCGTTACGAAATTCTTTTTTCTATTTGTAACAACAAACTAATTCATTATAATTGGAACTCTTTTGTCAAATCAATACCAAACTATTTGTTTAATCCTTAAATCTAACAAACTGGTGTAACAATTATCCTTCTTCGAAAATAAAGTAGCCACTACGAAAATAGTTGTCAGCATTCAACCACTATAACTTGTTATCTCTAAAAGACCAACTAGGTTTCTCATAGAAGAAATTATATCACGTTAGCGATTATATAAGTTATTTAAGATTTAAATTAAATGTAACATGAGACTTTATTTTGAATATTTTTAAATATTAAGATCTGGCTTATATTTTAATAAAATGTTAGAATTAAAAATACTTTTGTGAATTTTTTAACGAATAATCTTTCTAAAGCAAAGCAAACTTTTTAAAAATAAAAGTAAAGCAAATATTGCTTGGGTAGATCTCAACGTTATAGAAGGCCACTGAAACATAAGGCCCATTACAAAGCACTCTCATTCTGATGATTCTTTTTCTTCCTCTGTATTCCCGTCTTCGTGAACTGACGCTCCCACTTTAAAGAGTTGATGAAAAAGCTTCCAAGACCTTGGCGGCCATTGAATATCGAAGAAGCTTGTACACACAGAACTGAAACTCCCTCTTCAAGATATAGTCATGTCCAGCAACGAAGCAGTGGAAGTGAAGAGGCTGTTTATAGGAGCTGGTTGCAACAGAATAGTTAACAACGTCTCATGGGGTGCTTGTGATTTGGTTGCTTTCGGTGCCCAGAACGCCGTTTCCATTTTCTGCCCCAAGGTCTCTCCTTTATTCAGTTTCTATCTGTGTTTAACTGCTTTTTCAAGTCTTAATGTTTCCAAACGTTTGTCTTTAATTTTTCTTGAACAGAGAGCTCAGATTTTAACTACGTTGCCTGGTCACAAGGCCTCCGTGAACTGTACTCATTGGATTCCAAGCAATAAATTTGCTTTTAGAGGTACCCGTTTGTTCTTTTAGTTCCTTTTTATTTTCTCAAAACATGAATTTTTAATTTATTGTTCTGCGTGATTCCATTCTATTATTGATTCTTATGCTTTTGCTGCCAGAGTTCAGGTTTTTTTAGTAAGAGTAGTTCGGTGTATCTATTATTACTATTTAAGCATATTAATTGCTTATCGTACCTTTATTTTCTGGGAAGTGCTCAGAGATGAGAAAGAGTTGGAATTTTGTTTTTTTGCAGTTTTATGCATTTGGCTTTGTAATTTGACAAGCCAAGATAACGATGAGAGGCTATAAATTCATACCGGGAAATGCTTTGCTGATTGACTAGCTTTGGTTATATTTTATTATTTTCTTAATATGCTGTTTTATTTGTCATCAGCAAAGAAGTTAGAGCAGCATTATCTGCTGTCTGGAGATGCTAGTGGTGCCATTATCCTATGGGAATTCTCAATTGGTGACAGAAAGGTTTATCTTTTTCATTATTTTTAGGTTTTTATGTTTTGTTAAAAAAGTACCTTTGAGGAAACCAAATGTTGCACCAGGGTTCTGTGGAATTTCCTTTTCTTGGTCATATTTCTAACTCCTTTATTTTGTTTTGTTAACAGTGGAGGGAAGTGCTAGAACTACCACAATCACACAACAAGGGTGTGACGTGCATAACTGGAATTATGATTTCTGAAACTGATGCAATCTTTGCCTCTAGTTCTTCAGATGGAACAGTTTGTTTATGGGAATTGATACTGCCTTTGGCTCCTGACAGTGAGCAAATATAACCGATTGTTTGGTTCCTTAGTACTTATTATCCTTGCAAGATGTTGTTGAGATAGAGCTTGGCATTGTCTAAAATGAAAATCACAAGTCTACCCTTCTTGCAAGCATCTTATCTCTTAAAACTTTCTTCTTTCAGCTTTTGTTCATTCGTTTTCCTAAACTTTAAAGCTAATCTTCCAATTGGCTAATTGATTTCTGCATTTAAGTGATCTAGTTGTGTACTTTTTCCTGTCTTGTCTGTGATTTGAATAGAAGAAGTCGTGCTTACAATGTTTCTATTTACTTTTAGTCCTTACTAGGTCTGCATGTGATTCAAACCGGATGCTCTTCCTGCTGGCAAACTAGAGATTGGCTGAGTAGATACTTTCACTGAATTCTAGATGTATTACTTTTAAAAATACTTTGATCAAGCTTTATTGGAATCTAGATGTTGTGAACAAACTAATCTGATTTACAGTTTGTAAAGTGTTGCTTTGCTTTTTAATGATTGTTAGGCTTCATAGATTTTATTAGCGTTATTCTCATTACGACTCTATAATGGTTCTGTATTTTAAAAATGGATTGTCAATCCAGTTTGGTATCTTTAGTGTAAGAATTAACTAATTTCTGTTTTTATAATATGAATGCTTAATTTGTTTTTTCAGGAGACTATAAATTGCAATGTCTGGACACCAACTTTGTTGGTTCAAGGCCTATGGTGACTCTTGCATTGGCAAAATTGCCAGGGACTTCTGGGGATATAGTCATCGCAATGGGTGGTTTAGATAACAAAGTTCATCTTTATTGTGGAGATAGGAAAGGAAAGGTATCTAAGTTTTGATTTTACATGATTCTTGTGCAAAATACTCTTGTGCCCCATGAATATATTGGTCTAATAAGTGTATATGCATTCAGTTTATTCACTGTTGTGAGTTGAAAGCTCATACAGATTGGATCAGGAGTTTAGACTTCTCGTTACCCATCTGCTCAAATGGGCAATCAAATAGCATTCTGCTTGTAAGTTCGTCTCAAGACAGAGGAATACGCATATGGAGAATTGCTCATAAAGGTTCATCGGTCACCAGCAATGGTACAAGCAAGCATGAGGGAACAAGTTTGGCATCTTATATTGAAGGTCCTGTACTCGTATCTGGCTCTAATTCTTATCAGATATCTTTGGAATCTCTTCTAATTGGACATGAGGATTGGGTGTATTCAGTGGAGTGGCAACCTCCTTTAACTGCATCTACAGATGAAACATTTTTCCATCAACCTCAAAGTCTTTTGTCTGCTGCAATGGACAAGACAATGATGATTTGGCAACCTGAGAAGAAATCTGGTATTTGGATGAATATTGTCACTGTTGGGGAGTTGAGCCATTCTGCTCTGGGGTTTTATGGCGGCCACTGGAGTCCCGATGGAAATTCAATTTTGGCACATGGATATGGTGGAGCATTCCATCTATGGAAAAACATTGGGGTAAATGTGGATAGTTGGCAACCACAAAAGGTTCCATCAGGGCATTTTGCTGCTGTAACAGATATTGCCTGGGCAAGATCTGGTGAATACATATTGTCAGTTAGCCATGACCAGGTACTGTCTACATCCTTTGCAAGGTCGTCCCTCTTCAGGGTACTCTTGTACATCGTGCAATGTCTATAGAAACTACTTGAATTTCATTGTGTTAGTTACAAGTGGATGAAACTCTCTTGAAAAGAGAAGCTGAAAAGTTATTTATGTGACAGTCATTGGCCCGAGGTTGGGCACAACAAGAAATTAAGTAGAAAGGCTTGGTTTACAATCAAGCATCATCCTTTTGATTCAATTAGTTACTAATAACTTGATAAAAGCCGGTTTACAAGTCCAACTACATGTCTTTGGGAGAGTGCTTTGATTCAATGCAAAAATTTTGTTAGTATTGTTATTTCAGGCATATCTACTTGTTACCTGTTCATTTGAGTAAAATAGAAACTTAAGGATTAATTAATCCTAATGTCAGAATCATAATTTGATGTATTAGACTACTGTTTGTTGATTAATAAAATATTGAATTGCTTCATCAAATCTATTTGATTAAGCAATTTTGAATCCTTAAGAAACAAAGTTCTGTGACAGAGCTCTGAATTTTGCTCATGCCTAAAGTATTTAAACTGTATAAATATATCTTGCTTTCCAGACAACCCGTGTCTTTGCTCCTTGGAAAAATGAGTCATCTCGTATAGATCAACAGTCATGGAATGAAATTGCTCGTCCTCAAATTCATGGCCATGACATTAACTGTGTGGCTATGATCCAAGGGAAGGGAAACCATCGTTTTGTTTGTGGTGCTGATGAGAAAGTTGCTAGGGTATTTGAAGCTCCTCTGTTATTTTTGAAGACCTTGAATCATGCCATTTGTCAAGAGTCTACTTTCAGTGAAGATCTCCACGTCGATGTTCAGGTTCTGGGAGCCAATATGTCTGCTCTTGGCTTGTCACAGAAACCTATATATGTCCATGGTGACTCTCTCCCCCTTTCTGTTGCATCCATGTAGCTTATTGCACTAAGATATTAATTAGATAACAATGGAGTTGAATGTTGTCTGCACCCTTATGTGTGCAAGTGCTCATTTCTTCTGCCAAATAGAGGCGACTTTAGCAAACAGCTGATTTGTTATTCACCTGCTTATCAGAGACATATTTAGCTTCATGCATTCTATTTTACTATTCTCACATAATATTTAACAACTCATTGTAACCCATTGAGCTTTTATTATATGTGATGGCCTTGAAGTTTTTGTTGGTAAGTAGTGTACTTTCAAGGCCCCGTGTATAATTCTGGATTATATGATGTTGAAAGTAACCTGAGTAACGATTGCACTTTTCAAGTCCATGATAATAGCTTTTTTAAAGCATATAAATTGGGAAGATAAGAGCTTAACCTGATCCCGCTATCAGTGCAGGAAGTTATTATATCACTCCATAATAATGTTATAGATTTAGTTGACAACTGTGAGTTGAGCTGCTGATAACTTTACTTAATACGGTGCATCATCAAGTTTAATATGTTGAGAGATGCTAGCTCAGGGACATATTGTTAGGTTGTGATCAAAACTTGGATTTATTTCAGTAAGCTACTTGAGGCTATTGCTGCATACTTTGAGATGTGTCAGGGATCAGTTATGGCATCAATAATCTGCCTGCTTTTCCCATTTTTGTTTGTTAACTTCTGCATCACGGCCTCAGTGCTTCTTGATTTAATGTTTTGATACAATGACGGAAAATTGCTAGTGCTAATTATCCTTTGATAAGAACAATTATTTTAAATAGGCTGTGGCTTGGACCAGAAGTTTTCTGTATCAGAAAGACCTAATATAGTTTTCTTGTGCAGCTGTACATGATATCCCAGACAGAAATGCAAATGATAGTCTTGACACTCTTGAAAGCATTCCTGATGCAGTTCCTGTTGTGTTGACTAAGCCTCCAATAGAAGATCAACTGGCATACAATACTTTATGGCCAGAGTCACACAAACTTTATGGTCATGGAAATGAGTTGTTTGCCCTTTGTTGTGACCGCGAAGGGAAGCTTGTTGCTTCGTCATGTAAGGTATCTACTTCTAATCCTTATCTTTCCGATTTAAGCACAGAAAAAATAAGTAATGGGTTTGGGCGTGGAAAGGAAACAATTTTTTGAGGATTTGCATTTTTAATTTTTCAGTAGAAAGTCTGGATCAGGTTTCCTGACTGAAGGGAAAGATAATAAAAAGTTACTACTACGGTCTTGTTCTCGTGTAGTTAGAATAGGTGAACTTTTTACGTGCCAAATGATGCAGATGTAGAAATAATAATGAGGGAAGAAAAACTTAAATTAAAAATATATATAGATTGAAGGGAAGAAGGAGGAGGGTAGATGAAATGAAGAATAGATGTTATATGGTATCATAGAACTTATGAATAAGCCATTGCAGCCCAATTGTTACTTTCTAACTGAAAACCTTAAGATAGCTCTCAAATTAAAGTTAATATGATTTCATGATTATTCTTCTATTCCCCTAAATTTAAATAATGAACAATAAACTTAAATGTTTATACGGGAAAAAAGAAAGATAATTATTAGTATTTGAGAGTTTTAAACCATTCACGAGAAAAAAAAAACATCCAGAGTCCCCTTGCCCCATGCCAAAACGAAAGAAAAAGAACATCCTGATCTTATTTTATGTTTTTTTTTTGGGAATTTACAGGCCCAGTCAGCAACAGTGGCAGAAATATGGCTATGGGAAGTGGGTTCATGGAAGGCAGTTGGTCGTTTGCCATCACATAGCTTAACAGTGACGCAAATGGAATTCTCTCACGACAATACTATGCTTTTAGCTGTCTCAAGAGACAGGCAGTTCTCTGTTTTCAGAATCATAAGAACAGGTACCATCCTCTCCGCAAGAATATGTGTTGGGTCACAATTACTAAGTTGGTCAAGAGTTGCAGGCAACAATAAAAATGGAAAAGTAAGATGCAAATAAATTGCAAGGAAAATGTATTTTTTGTGCCCCACGACAGACTTAAGCAGTACCTTGCTTTTATCTCTTGCTCTTTTATAATATCAAACTTACAGATTACAGTTTTTGGTTGTGAAGTAGATTTGTGAATGGGGAGTTGCTAAGAGCAATTTATAACCCTTAAATGACTCTCATGCTTGATGGAACATCAGTATTGTTACAATGATGATCACATCTCGTATTTGCATAGGTGGTGATGAAATCAGTTACCAGCTTCTAGCAAGGCAGGAGGCTCATAAAAGAATTATATGGTCATGTTCTTGGAACCCTTTTGGTCAGGAATTTACAACTGGATCAAGGGACAAAACGGTGAAAATGTGGGGTGTGGAGAAGGAATCTTGTGCCGTTAGGCACATGATAAATTTGCCACAATTCAGTAGTAGTGTGACTGCTCTGTCTTGGGTTGGTATTGATCGTCAAAGAAACTATGGGTTCCTTGCAGTTGGAATGGAGAATGGGCTCATCGAATTGTGGAGTCTCGTTATTACAAGTAATCACAGGAATATGTCGTTGGCAGAGGTACCTGCATCTGCAGCTCTTGTTGTACGGCTAGATCCCTACATGTGCCACGCTTCTACAGTCAACCGGTTGTCCTGGAGAAATCCCGAAAAGACCCAGAATAACAGGAATATGCAGCTTGCTTCTTGTGGATCTGACCAATGTGTGAGAGTTTTTGATGTCCTTGTTGGTTAGTAGAAAGATTGTATTCCTTTTTTTTTTCATTAATGCATTCATTAACAATTTGTCCTATTCTGTACTCGTCCCTGCACTCAGAAATTGGCTTGCCTAGTCCCGTAGTTTCACAATAGAAGGCTGCTTAGCTCAGGTGTTTTTCTGTCTTGGAAGAGATAAATAAGCCTTAACCGTTTGCTTAGCCTGTCCAGTTGTTTATCTTCTTAATTATCTTACGGAAAACTCTGATCTCAATGCAAAAAAGGTAACCGGTTAGACACACAGAATCTAACGTAATAATGTCAGGGGTCAGTCACATGAGAATCAGTGAGCGCTAACTGGCAATAAGTAATGATAAAAGGGGTGGAGTAATCTAATGCTGGCTGTCATAAACTTTTTATAAAATAACATTTAAGATTTAATTATCTTTTAAAAATGCTTCTAATCAAATAAAAATTTTCAAGGTAAATTAGATTAATTTAAAATTAAACATAATTAGTTAAAGTCGAGTTGAATTCAATTATTATATCACATGTATTATCAATATTTCATATTTATTTATTAATGAAAAGTTAAAACCATAATTAAAAATTAAAATTAAGCAGCCGTATACTTTTGACCCTAAAATAAAATCCAACGGTGGTGGTTGGGTTAGGACTGAGGATGAGCTATGGAAAGAATGATGAAAAAGTAGGAAGTAGATAAAGGTGGGTTGGGTAGTGGGTGGGTTGTCTTTTTTCAAATAATCTAATAATTGGAACATGAGGGAGAAGGGGTATCGGGACAATGTATCATCTCTACAAAATCAAACTTAAGCTTGTGCTCTCTCTTTACTGTTATAGGAAAGTTCGAACTTCATTGTTATAACACAGCTCACTTATCAGCGTATGCTGCTACCCGTGCATTAGGAGCTAATACCGGTTGCTCAAGTTATGTGTACTACTAAGAATCTAAGTGAGTGGCAAACAATATGCTGTACTCAACACAAAAGCTTAAACTACAGCATAACACTTAATTTTGGAATAAGAAGCAGATCTAAGATTGTATACCACTCAGAACATCAAGGCAGCAAAAAGTCGAGGAACAAAAAAGATCTTTCTTGTTGCATGACTCCTAGCAACAACTGATGTTAGTAGACTGCAATAACTAAAAAAATAATTCTGGATCGAAAGCATAATTCTGTGGAAAACCTTCTCAAGAAAGCCTTCCAAGTAACAGACTTTGCATACGAGACTAACATTAGTCTGTGCATTTATGCAACAAAAAGAGAAAAGTAGTTGTTGCACATCAAGCCTCTGACCAACTAATCTCCCATGATCTAAGCATCCAAGAGTACAATTAACATAAAAGCTCTTACCATTTATATGACTTTTATTTAGTAACTCATATTTCAACTGCACAAGCACACAATATAATGTTGTTTCCAGCTTACAGTATACCCCCAGACCACCTTCATTTCTTATGACATTGACAATATGACAGCAATGAAAGAGTAAAGACGATGAAACTCCCTTATTATCTATGACAAAGCCAAAACCATGAAACAATACCAATAGTAAGACAAATACTAGACACAAAATTTAATACAAACCACAAAACCTTCTCCCAAAATTGTTTCTCCTCTTTGGAATGACTCACATTGGCTGTGAGGTTCTGATCTGTTGCTTAGTGTTCTCGGTGGCAAGCTGAGCAGATGCTTCTGGCAATCCAACACCAGCAGCAGCTGCCATGGTCTGGTACTGAGAAGGAATTGTTGGAGCCAGAGGTTGAGTGTAGTATATCTGAGCATGAGCAGGATCTGAAAATTCATATGAGTAGTTAGCAGTGCCAGTGGAGGTAGGCGCAATAGATTGAGATGGGTGATGAACTTGAGCATAGCCAACATCAGGCGCAACAGATTGAGATGGGTGATGAACTTGGGCATAGCCAACATCAGGCGCAACAGATTGAGATGGGTGATGAACTTGGGCATAGCCAACATATTGTTGTTGATGTTGGTTAGGCTGGACCTGAACTAGTTGTGGTGTGCCTGTAGTGGTTGTTCTGTACATCCCCGCAGCAGTCACTTCTTGCTTAGGCACTGGAGCATTCTTTACAGGGTTGTAAGCTGAAGGAGGAGGCCCCACGGCAGGATTTGGAGGAGTCTGTGGACGAGTAGCTAAGATTGTAGTAGTTTCAGCTATATTGGGCTGCTGAACCGGTAGATTATAAGCTTGGGGCTGCCTCGTCTGCACATAGTACACTGGGTATTGCTGCTCAAGCTGGTGATGATGTTGCTGCTGCATAGGATATACAGGATAATATGCTGACATCGGGACTGCCCCCGTGGGGTGATGATGAATGTAATGAGGAGCAGCATGAATATACTGTTGCGGTTGCTGCTGCTGCTGCTGCTGCTGCTGCTGTTGCTGTTGATCCAACTGAGATTGCATCACATACCCAGTATCCTGAACATGATGTTGAATCTGAACCCGGGAGCTCGGATCAGGGGCGTTGATTTTAAGATCGCGGTTAGTTCCAGAGGGAAATTGCACAACCGATTCTTGATAAATCACAGGCTTTTGGCGGTTTATTGCATTGCTAAGACTACTATCACTGAGATATTCAAATAAACAAAAAGAACGCAATTCAAATCCTGATTATTGTTCTCCAATGGCACAACTGAAAGGGGCAAAACGTTAGATAAATACCTTGAAACTGAATCTGGAGAAGGCAAATCGATACTACCGCCACCACTTGACTTCTGCTGTGTTTGTGGAGGCAAAGTCTGTGTCTGCGTTTGTGTTGGTAGTGCCTTTCGCTGACCAACAGTCACACCATGGTCCGATCTCTCATCATCAGAGAAAACCCGGTTTTGATAATCACCCACCACCACCGGAGGACCCACCGGCACACCGGAAACCGCAATAGAGACCGGAATCTGTGACGGCGGCGGCGGCGGACCACCAACAACGCTAATCTGCGAAAACTGTTCCTCAAGACCCACCACCTTCTGCTCCTGCACAACACCTCTATTGTCCTCAACATGAACCCTTATCGGAGGCAAGTTGGCAAGAGACGGAGAAGAAGAAGCGGACCCAAACGACGAAGTGGTCTCCAACATAGGAGAGTCCGGAACAGAGTGAACATCCTGCCTCACAGTCTTGTTCAAACCGTCAACATCTCTAATATTATTACTAATCACATTCAAGCCACCGTCGTCGTCAAGACCCAGCAAGCAATTGACCGTAGCTGAATCAGAGAATCCTCTATTCAACAACCCGGGAGTCGTCCCATTCAACGCGTTCAGGAACCAGTCTTCAGACTTGGCACTACCCTCGAGAATCGGCCCAATCGACTGCGACGAGTCGGGCTTAACGGGGAAGAGAAAAAGACGAAGCCTGGAGGGTTTGGAGGAATTGTTGTTTGTACGGTCGTATTCGTCGATCATGTTGTCCAAGTCCTCGTCGGTAGTGACAGAGATGAGAGAGTCCAAGTCTTCGCTGGGAAGCTGATATTTGAGAGTGAACGACCTGCCGTTGAGGAGAGTGTTGGAGAGGCGATTGGAGAAGGAGGAGAGAGTGGTGTGTCGGTCCACGACGATGAGTCGCGTGTCGCCACCTATGTAGCATAACGACTTGTCGTGGGGGCGCGGGACTATGTGGCCGCCGAAGGAGCACATGAGGCGGAGCTTTGAGGAGAGGAGCTGTGGGTCGTCTAAGTAGGAATCGGTGGTCCGGGAGCGAGGAGAGGAATCGATGGAGTCTGGATAGGTTGTGGCGGCGGCGGCGGCAGCAGGGAGTGGGGTAGCAGGCGGTGCTTGTGGTGGTGGTGGGGGGTCCATGGTGGTCAGTTGGGGGAATGGAGAGCGAGGGCGAGTCGTAGTAGGACTTTGTTACGATGTTGTTATGGCTAATTTTATGTTATATGTGCATATGTAATGTATAATTGATGGGAAATAATTAAAATGGATTGACGTAGGAGTGAGAATGAGATGGTAATTTGACAGCTGTTTTACTGATTGGCTACAGGTAGGCTGCTTTGTGGAAGGTGTTCGAATCTGCTACAACCGCAACTATGGTCTACAAAGTGATGACGAAGTTGAGAGCGTCGGATATACTAATTCAGTTGGAATCTAGGTTAGGTTGAACTGTTTTCTTATTAGGAGAAATAATTACACTAAAGCAGATCATGAAATGCAAGTGAACAATACAGAAAGAATTAACGTGGTGGGATTGGGAGGAGAGACGTATTTCTCGATTCACAAAAAAGAAGCAAAACAAAACGTCACAAATGATACAAATTGGTGGAGTAATTATTATCCCCTTGGAACTTCAAGCTCTTACTCTGGTCTAGTCTAGTATCGTTGTTTCGCATAAAACTGAAATAGCGGAGATTCTCAAACGTATTGGGCTGATTAGGTGGGTGTGACAGTTAGGCAGGCGGCTCGGCTTTCCATGCCAACGCAATGCCACAACAAAAATTGCCAAACATAATTAAAAAGAAAAAATCAAGAATCAGGTTCTCCTACCCTTCCCTACTTTTATCCCCTTTTTCTTACTATTGTCAATTTGCGTCAGATGCGATACATTTTGCTGGTATAATTAGAAGAAATAGATTTATTTGATGGAGATGTAGCCAATGTCTCCATGTTTGAAGATGAAACATTTATTTGACTTTCCATGGATCTGATCCTATTACTTACTTTCCCAGTTTCCATCTCAATAAAACAAAAGAGTGGTCTGCTCTGTTTACTTCCTTCTTGGACTTGGTTTCTTTCTTTTTCTTTTCTAACTAGCTCAGTTTTAATGTTTAGACTAATGCTTAAACGTAACTTTAAAAAATCAAAATAAGATGAGTTATAATTGCCAAAAATTACTTGGAGTGATTAAAAAGAAATTGAAAGTCCAGAATTGTTGTTACATCCTACCAAAAGCATAGCCAAGTATAGAATACTTGTAGGTGTTACAACTTTGACAATTTGAAGCTTGAAATAGGAAGAAGGGATTCGTCTTCTTTTCAAACTGTTCTTGGAAATCAGATAACCCCAAATGCTAAAAGGAAAATGATTCTCGCAAATAATCATATATTCCAAATGCATGCTTATCTCAATTGTCTCCTTCCAGTCATTATCTTCATCTCCAAGCCAGTCAAGTTTTGTCCGTTTGATTGGCTAATATCATCTGTCCTGACCTGACCTCCTTGTTGCTTCTGAGATAGTTTCCTACCATCATTTTACCTTTAAATTACCAGTTCCTCCTCTACATTCAAGTCAAATAAGATTTAAGAGGTGCATGATCATGTCCCCTACCGCTTCTTCTTTTCATTAGTTGTAAGATTTTAATTGGGGATTAATATTAATAAGACTAAACATCTTTATCCACCTCGTAAACATTTGAATTCAATAATCTATTGATTTAAGAAACAATATCTTAATTGAACTACTCGCGTAATCTTTGCCTAAATGGAACACTATGTGGCCAAGTTGACATTGGTTTAGATTAATAGTTCATCCACCAAGAAATACTTAGTGGATAATGTACGGTTTTAGGTTAACTTCCTCATTGGTTAGATTAAAACAATGACATCAAGATCGTTTATCTCACTTTTCTGTTGTTGTTGTTGTTCTCGGCTTTAATCATGCTCTTCTTCGCATAACGTAACTGCCAATCTATTTGCCTTTGCTTATAAATTTGAGATTCCATTCGTAAAATAAAGACCGATCATCTCAAATACTTTGAACCATTTGATCTAAAATAAATTACATGTCATTAAGTTACAATTTTATCTACCTCTATGTTACGTCATTAGACACTATTGAAATTGATAAATACAAAATTTTAACTTAAACAAAAAATAAGATTCATAGTATAATGATCTCAATTTCCCAAATCAATTCATTTTTTTCACATACACATAAATTTAAATAAAAATAATGATTTTTTGATTGTGTTTATTTTATATATACAATAATCTATAACTATAGAAGTTTGAGAAGCATAATAATTTTAGGGGAAAAAATGAATATGAACATTTTTATATACAAAACTTTATTTATTATTCTAAGATTTCGAATTGTTTTCCATAAAAAACATAGATGTGAATAAGAAAATAAACACATTTTTATAAAAAAAAATATTCATCGTTGTAATTTTCTTACAACGTTTTATTCAAGTATGTTTTTATATATATTGACTTGTATCTAGAAAATATTTAAGATAAATATTAGAAATCAATATTATTTTTTTGAAAGATGAAAATGATTTATTAAAACTTTATTAACAAAGAACAATAAAGAAATACTAGGAGATCAAACTAAAACTAGTAGCTATAGTTGATAAGGAGCTACTGCAATTACTTAATTATTTCAAATTATTGCAGGAGGTTATTAGTGAGGCAACTAAGTGAAACTTTTAAAGAGTGCCAAAAGGATTCAGTAAACTTGAAGAAGTCCAAAAATACTACAAAGTAAAATGTAAGTAGAAAGGAGTTAAAATGGGGAGACAATCATTTCATCTAGATACTAGCTCTAGCCCATCTTCAAGTTAATGTTCTTTACTAATATCCACTATATGATCCAATGGATGATTGATATTGTGAACTTTTAGGAATTAAGACTTTCATTGAAAAAGGTTCTCCTATTTCTTTCCCTCTAGATTCTGTAAGTGCCAAAATTAATGACCAGCTTAAATACTGTCAAGTCTTTTTTGTGAGTGAATCTAAATTCCCCTAGTTGATTAACAAACGAAGATTAGCTACTTTCCAAAGTTTGAATTATATTAATATTCAGTACATTGCTCCAAAAGGAGTATGTGTATAAGTATGAAAAGAGTTAAGTGGTCTGTAGTTTTAAGTTTTAGGTTACATAACTTGCACAAGAAGTTCGTACGCGGAGATACTTTTAGTTTTTCTAAGGTAATTAATCTTTGCTTAATGACAATCCGAAATATAAAGGAAGCTTTTAGGTAATTATGTAAAAACTATACTAATTTCCGTCATATAATTAGAGGTTTGGGAGTTTGGAAATGATGGATGTAAGATTTGATTTAAGAAACAATATCTTAATTGAACTACTCACATAATCTTTGCTTAAATGGAACACTATATGGCCAAGTTGACCTTGGTTTAGATTAATTGTTCATCCACCAAGACATACTTAGTGGATGATGTCAGGTTTTAGGTTAACTTCCTCATTGGTTAGATTAAACAATGACATCAAGACCATTTATCTCACTTTTCTATTGTTGTTGTCCTCGACTTCAATCATGCTCTTCTTGGCACAAGGCAACCGCCAAACCGTTTGCCTTTGCTTATAAATTTGAGCTTCCACTCGTAAAATAAGGACCGATCATCTAAAATAAATGACATGTCATTAAGTTAAAACTTTATCTAACTTTACGTTACATCATTAAACACTATTGAAATTGATAAATACAAAATTTTAATTTAAACAAAAAATAAGATTCATAGTATAACGATCTCAATTTCCCAAATCAATTCATTTTTTTTGTTAAATAATCAATTCATTTTTTTTCACATACACATAAATTTAAATAAAAATAATGATTTTCTGATTGTGTTTATTAGAGATATATATAGTGATCTATAACTAAAGAAATTTGAGAAGCATAGTAATTTGAAGGGAAAAATTGAATATGAACATTTTTATATACAAAACTTTATTTATTATTCTAAGATTTCAAATTGTATTCCATAGAAAACATAGATGTGAATAAGAAAATGAACACATCTTTATAAACAAAAATTTATTCATCGTTGTAAAATTTCAAATTTTCTTACAACTTTTTATTCAAGTGTGTTTTTATATATATTGACTTGTATCTAGAAAATATTTAAGATAAATATTAGAAATCAATAATAATTCTTTTGAATGATGAAAATGATTTATTAAAACTTTATTAACAGAGAACAATACAGAAATACAAGGAGATAAAACTAAAACTAGTAGCTTAGTTGATAAGGAGCTACTGTAATTACTTAATTATTTCAAATTATTGCATGATAGTAGGAATAGGAGATTATTAGTGAAGCAACCAAGTGAAACTTTTAAAGAGAGTGCCAAAAGGATTCAATAAACTTAAAGAAGTCCAAGAATAGTACAAAGTAAAACGTAAGTAGAAAGGAGTTAAAGTGGGGATATAATCATGCCATCTGGAAACTAGCTCTAGCCCATCTTCAAGTTAATGTTCTTTGCTAATATCCACTATATGATCTAATGGATGATTGATATTGTGAACTTTTAGGAATTAAGACTTCCATTGAAAAAGATTCTCCTATTTCTTTCCCTTTAGATTCTGTAAGTGCCACAATTAATTACCAACTTAAATACTATCAAGTCTCTTTTGTGAGTGAATTTAACTTCCCCTGCTCAATTAACAAATGAAGATTAGCTATTTACCAAATTTTGAATTATATTGATATTCAGTACATTGCTCCAAAAGGAGTATGTATATAAGTATGAAAAGAGTTAAGTGGTCTGTAGTTTTAAGTTTTAGGTTACATAACTTGCACAAGAAGTTAGTAGGTGGAGATACTTTTAGTTTGTCTAAGGTAATTAATCTTTGCTTAATGACAATCCGAAATATAAAGGAAGCTTTTAGGTAATTATCTAAGAACTATACTAATTTCCACCATATAATTAGAGGTTTGGGAGTTTGTAAATGATGGATGTAAGATTTGATTATGAATACCTTAGAGTTGTGGTGTAGCACCCTAATCTCACAAGACACGTACTCGACATCTGTGGTGATATTCGAGTACGCACCCCGTTAGGGTGGCATGCTAAAACGATCATTTAGTCAAAATTCATTACAAAACTTTTGTTTCTTTAAAACAAGGTATACGTAAGTGGAAATTACAAATCAAATTGGGACCATGTCATTTAAAAACATTTCCATTTCCAAG
>JANZLX010000211.1:10357451-10373194 GCA_025531955.1 Erythroxylum orinocense | reverse complement strand
GATTATATTTTCAAGGCACTTTAACATGTAATTAATAAGGGTATATTAGATATTTCATTAACTTTCTTAATAAATGTGCATTTATCTAAAACTACACTTATTATGAATCGGAAAGAGTATATTATTTTAAACTTGCTATTTTGGAATTGTTTATCTTTAATCCTAAAAGTCAAGATTGGATTTGTAGTTATCTAAGCTTTTGAGACGGTGGGGACTACCTTTGACATTTAACACTTTTATTACATATACAGACACCACTGCTACAGAAACATAGCAAATATTCGTATGATACTATATATGATTTTCTTTACTTATTTCTGATAATGATACTGTGACCATTTTTCAATTTTAATTTATGAAAGAGAATAATGAAAAGGTTAACAAGATTACCTGAAGATAAGAATATGTCCTCCAGTCCAGACTTTGTTTTCTTACACAAAAGTGCACATCGGCGCCGTTCAAACTAGCTTCTTTATTCCCATTTCCTCGTTTCTTTTCAGTTAACCGTATATAAATATAATTATGTAAGAAGACCCTCTTGATCGTGCGTTAATTGTTGTCAAAATCAGAAAGCAATCAATCAACTTCAAGTTCTTTGGAACCATCATTTGTTGTCATAAATTATTCACGAATCTCATTCTTTCAAGACCGTACAGCCAAAATTTTCAACGCATACCCTGATCTACAATGCCTGATCATGTGTTCCCTTTAATTAATAGGCGCAATTTTGTTTCATCGAATATATTTAATTTGTGCATCTTCCTCTTCAATTTGAGATCAATAGAATGAATAGTAAATCCATAAGATGTTATATTATGAGATCATACTGGAAATCCAAATTCCAACTGCCAAATATATTTTATTTACCTCTTCAATTCAATAAAAGAAAATTATTATTTAAACAATTTGTAGTTGTTTATTGAAACAGATAAGATTTAGTGGGTTTATGAGTGACGCATCCGCTTCAATAGTCATGGATTGGCTTTCATGATTCTAGACTACTAGTCGTAATATTATTTCATAATTTTCTCAGCCAACGCATGCTTCCACGTCACATTCTCTGCACTTCTCTTCAACGCTACTCACCTAACTCCCACGTCTGGTTTTAGGACAGATCAGCCTCCAGCATTAGTTGCCTTGACTCTAATTTCTCGTTTGATAATCATTCGCGAAAAAGTTGAAATAAATAATAAAAAGTGAGAATCGAAATGCGATTAAAATTATTGATTATATAAATTTAATATGCTATTAAACAAAATTAATAGTTATGCTAATATTTGTTATTAAATATTTAAAAAATAATAAGAAATTTTTTTACTCATATTTAGTTATCATATGATTTATTTGTAAATAATTAATTAAAATATTTCATATTTTATAAATAATTAATCAAAAATTTTAATGATTTATAAAATTAATATTTGAATAATTATGAACGATTTATATGATAACAATAGAAGTATCAATGAAATAAAATAATATAAAAGATTGTAATTTGTGATTTTGATGATAATGTTCTGATAAGAATTAATATCTTGATAATATTTTGATAATAATTTAATAATATTCTAATAATATTTCTTTCTTATTACTGATATTTGATTCGACCTTATACCTACACCCTCCCTAGGAATAAAAGTTATCTATTGGTAGTAACCAAATAACTAAAAATTAGGGAATAAAAGTTGCATTCTCATTTTTACCTCTTTATTACTAGTTACCAAACAAGACCAAAAGGCATTGGCCTGCCTTTTTTAGAAGATGTTAATCTTATTTTTAAAAGGCATTAATGGTTGGAATGGATTTGATAATCTAGATCTATGCCTATAAGTATAGTTAAAAGCTCAAATTAAAAGTGTTGAACACTTGGCAATTATCTTTGTTAGTAATTTTTTAATTGGATAATTATTAATTAAAGGATCTTTATAAAATTATGGTTAAGAAAATCAAATTTGATATGGATTAAAGGAAATAATGAAACTCAATAAAATATATGGTTCAATACGCCAAAGTTTAGTAAGTAAAATGAGTCATAATCAGTGTAGGTTAGTTATGTATTTGGCCTGTGATGGGAGGCCTAATAAGATTACTATAGATAGTTGTTAAGCTCTCCTACTATTTGCTTAAGTAAGCTTGTAGACATTTAGTTTCTTTGACCCGTTAACAGGCCCATATATTAAGAAAGATGCATAAAGACGTTAATGACATAAAGATATACAACTTTTATAAAGGTTAATTGAAAGTTTCAAGAGTTTGTTCAAACATTGAGGAGCTTGTTCAAGCAGTTCGATAACTTGTTGATCGAGTAATGGATAGCAAAACATGTTTTTTTTTCACATTTTCTCCTTTAATACAAGTTCATGGTTAATCCTCAGTCCATTATTAAAGTTTATGTTATAACTAACATGAAGCATCATAGTGGTTCCATGTTTGTATGAATTTGAACAAAGGTTTTCTAATTTCTCCACAAAGAAATTGGAGAATTAACCCGTTTTTGCTTGTATAAATTGCATATTTGTTGTTTAAATTGATGTTGAAAAAGCATTACTTACAAAACGAGTCAAAAATGAACTTTGAGAATATTATTGATGAAGCAGCCTGCTGCTTCTAGAATGTGCTAAGTATTTCGCGCTTGTATGACAACTAGCACGTGTGAAAGCCAAGCATTGGATTTGTGTTTAGTGATGGAGATGCACGTGCTAGAAGCAGCGGGCACGTCTACATATGATCGTGTATGTCAAATATGTGCCATTGGACGTGTATGCATTTGTGTGCATGTAGCGTATGATGATCATGTAGTTGATGCATGTAGAGCGTGTTAAACATGACTTGTGCAGTACACGCTCTATAACCTACGCACAATGTTGATATTAGCTGCTAATGTCAGCACACTATAGCACAAAAGAAAACTCAAGTCATTTTAAGTCATTTTTAAGGTTTTGAGAATTTATAAAGTGAGTTTTTTTTTTAATTTTTCTAGATTTATTACATTGGTAATAACTAATATTTAACTTTAGAAAAATAAAATAAGGTTATTAAAGCCATCATTGAGTGACTTTTCATGCATTTGACTTCAAATAACAAGGATACATATAGTTTTGGTATCTCATATGGTATATTTATTGTTTGATATCGCACGATTATTACTCTAATTGAGATTTTCCATGTGATGAATTCTCCAATAAAGTTTGTTGATAATGTGTTCAACATTAATATGTGATAATGAGTATGTGCATAAGGATTTTGCATTTATAAATAGTAAATTATCACTTATTATATGCTCGTATAGAAGAATGTGACGATAACATATAGGTGTGTCCTTTGTGCTTATGTATCCATTTAGGTACTAATGAGAGTGTAGTCAACACAGTAGCCTTTCAAGTTAGTATTTGAATTATTCTACTTGTATGTTTAGGGATGTCTCTAATATTGTATTTGGTTATTCTGCCTACAAATGTTGGCCTTATATGAGACTTTGAGATATGCATAAAGGCATAAGATGGAGGAAATTTATTGTTTAAGTGATCTATTCACCTACAGGCGGTAAAATCATAAAAGTTAATATGTGTACTTTGGTCGTTTATATGTGGAGGTTTTATTTGCAGGCATTATGTATGTAGCCCACATGTGTTTCATGATCTGTGTGATAAAATGCTCATAATAGATATTATTTTGTGGCTTTGAGTATCGATGTTATCCTAAATTTGTGTTGATCATTTACAGCATCAATTTTGCGATCACCTTCTCCATATGTCATAATTGAAACTCTCGTTAGTTTCAATTTTAAGAAACGGAAGCCAGATGTAGAATTTGGGTTGGAGATGCTAGATATAAACATGGATATGGTCAAGAATAGGTCATCTGCACTTACATCCATCAGCTTGGAGGCTGAGAGAGTAGTATATACAGTCTAGAAAAAGTTAACAAGATGTTTTATTTGACCATAAAGAGATCCATTCTAGACTATCTGCTATTTGGACTTCCATAAACAAACATTGCATAGGATTTCCTTAATAATGTCTTACAAAGATATAAGGTATCTTCTAATGCTGAAATAGGTACTTTATTAAAGGAATTGTACTGTATGAGATATATGTGAGTAGGGGGTGAGGGAGTACAACAGTAGGATGGTCCACCTTTAGATTAAGTTAAGGGCATTAAATATTTGCATTCTTAATGCTTGTATAATTCACAAGCTTTAAATACACTGCCATCAAAGTTTGGTATTTCAAATAACATATACAATTCTTAAGATAAGGCTTGATAAATAAATTCATTGATCATCCTTTGTGTTGTTGAAGACGAAAAGCTGAAGTATACAACTCATACAACCTTAATAACAATTAAGGGGAAAACAAAGGTAAAGCCCTATAAATTTAAAAGTAAGAAATCTAAATTTCCTTCATATGTAGATGTTGGACAATTTAGTGTTATTGGACATCTTGGGGATGTTGTAAAGAGTATGACGTGATTCTTCTGTAAGAAGAGGGGACATAAGAAGCTAGACTACCAGAAGTACAAAACCTCGAAAGAAAGGCAAGAGTTATCAGGTAACTCTTTGGCTTGTATGATCCATGAGTCTAATCTTGCTATAGCCATATCAAGTTCTTGGTGGCTAGATAATGAAGCTTCTAATCATGTTGCTTCCACAATACCTGGATTTATACAAAAGAGAAAGTTGAATGGGGAGGGAAAAAAACTAACAGTGTACAATAACAAAGAAGTTGATGTAATCTTTGTAAGGGATATTTGTTTGAAGCTCGATACAGGGTTCAAGCTTGTATTAAATGACATGTTTTATATATCATCTTTTAGACATAATATGATCTTTGTATCTGTTTTGGATAAAGAAGGTTATAGTCTTACCATTGAAACTTTTGTTGTAAGGTTATCTTTTAATGCAAAACATATTGGTATTGTCTTTTTATTATATGACTTATATAGAATGTGTCTTTCCCCTAATAAGGTGTATGCTTATTCATATATTGCCGAACAAGTCACTAGAAAGAAAACCTTGATAAAAGAAAAGTCATGCATAATGTGGCATAAAAGGTTGGGTTAAATTTTTAGAGACATAGTTGAGAGAATGGTTAAGGATAAGACTCTCCTAATTCTAGATTATGATGATTTGGAAACATGTGTTGATTATTGAAGAGGTAAGTTGATCAAAATAAAGAGAAAATGGTCAACTTGTGCTTCTGACTTATTAGAACTCATACATATGGATATATATGGACTTTATAAAGTTACATTATGTAATTCAAGATATTTTTTGACATTTATTAAAGACTATTCCTATTATGGATAAGTTTTCTTGATTAAAGAAAAGTTTGAAGTTTTTGAGAATTTCAAGATCTTTAATGTTGAAGATGAGAACTAATTGTGAAGGTCCATTAAGATTGTCAAATCCAGCCATGGAAGTGAATATTATGGCATATATAGCTTTTTAGGATAAGAAAAAGGTTTGTTCGCCAAATATGTAAAATCATGTGGAATAGAGGCCCAATTCACCATTCTAGGTAGTCCTGAGCAAAACAGTATAGCCAAAAGGCAAAATTGTACCTTAAAGAACATGGTGAGGTCAATATAAAGTATAACTAATTTACCTGATTACCACCTTAAAGAACATGATGAGGTCAACACAAAGTAGGACTAATTTACTTGATTACTTATGGGGTAAAGCCATAAATACTACCTTATATATAATTAGTAGAGTCATAAGAAAATTAATTTTAAAGATGCCTTTTGAAATCTAGAAGGGGTATAAGCCTAGCCTCACTCGTAATTTTGTATGTGGCTGTCCTGTTGAGGTATGTTTATATATTCCTTATAAAGATAAGTTTCATTCTTGTTCCAATAGTTGTTATTTTTTTGGAGATCCTGACCACTCTAAGAGATACATATTTTTCTATAGAGTAGATGATATAAAATAGTAGAATCATAAGCAACTAAGTTTCTTAAGCATAATGTCTATATTGAGGGTGGTCATTCTCATTCATCAGATGATAGAAGAATGAATACTATAGTTATTTCATAACCATCACTCATACATTCAAAACTAGTGGATCCAAGTCTTAGTACCATATCAATACAGGGACAAGAACCCATACCTTTACAAACTGAGGTTCCTAAGGTATAGAGCATACTGAACCAATTCAATTAAAAAAATCCACTGGAGTAAGATGACTTGCTATATCATCTGATTGTATAGTTTATTTCGGTGAACAAGACAATGATATTAGACATCACTTTTACAGGGAGTTATTTTTGAACCTCATGCAGATTTGTGGTAGGATGCAATAAGGGATGAGGTGCAATCCATGCAACATAATAAGGTATGAGAGATAGTAGATTTACCTCAAAATTGTAAACTTATCAGTTGTAATCAATGTTTTAAAAACCGGACCGGATATCGAACCGGTCGAAGGAAAGGTTTAAGGTTTAGAGGTTAAACCGGTAGTGAACCGCTATCAAACCGGAATATAATAAATAAAATGAAAATTTTATAAAAATAAATAAAAATAAAATATGAAGATTCATGCACTAGTATCAACAGACATTAAGGTTTCCCCTTTCCAGCATTCAGCAACCAAATCGGCAGAATCGAACAAAGGCTCGAAGTAATAGAAGGAAATGTAAATCTTCATTCTGCACAAACTGGTCCTGAAATCACAGCTAGAAAGATGATCTCACGGAACTTCCAGTAGAAACTCGGAACAAAACTTGCTCAAACCAAAACAATCTCAAACCAATATTATCAATACTTCTACTAACCAAATGGCTTGACAATGAGCATAGAACATGTAATCACTTCCAACTTTTTATGCCAAATGTCACATATCAGTATTGCCTATTAAGATCAATCTAACCAAGCTTTTACTAAAACCACAAAACAGTAAGAGCAGAGCAGACAAACTACAAGCGTCTGTCTAAATGAGTACACAGAAGGCAAAACCCAGAACTGAAATTTCACATTTTACCAACTCCAACCAACATAAATCCATAAACATCAAAAAGGGCTCGAAAAAGGTATCAAGTAGTACACACACTTTTGCGCATGCGACGAAACTCGTTGGACTTGAACTCGTTGCAAGCCGATTTCTGAAGGCGGAGCATAAAAAGCTAGCCTTTAAGATCAACAACTTCTTCATTAATCTCCTCGGTGGTCTTGGACCTGATTTCCTTCAGTTCTTCTTCTCTCTTTGCCATCATTACCACAGCAGCTGAAGGGTTTCTGGAAGACGACAATGGCGTTTCCATTTGTTGGAGAAGTGGCAGTGGGCATTTGTGACGGATTTGGATGCCGAAGAAGCTGGATTTGCAGATTCGGAACGCATGATTCGGAGTTATACTCACCGTCAAGTAAAAGAGAAAAGAAAAGATAAAAAGTGATAATCCCTCTGTGCAATCAGAATAAGTAAAAGAAAATAAATCTTATACCATCATTTCCACATTAATGTCGACAGCTGGAAATTTCTTACTTTCATCAAGTGCTAAGCTTCAAAACCTCAAAGCATCTTAATTGTATATACATTGGACAAACTCTACAAATTAGAAACAAAAAAGTATCATGAATATGAAACATCATATCTTACCTGGTAAAAGGTAAAAAGTATGCCACCAAGCATTCCAGTTAAATCCCTTAGAAACCACAGATTCCAAGATCAATACTGCAAAGTGGAAAACTCTTGCTTCTGAATATTAGTTTCAAATTTCCAATCAAGAGCAAGTAAGATAATTCAATCACGTCTATTCGCTGAAAAGTAATTTGATATTACCCATCTAAGCTTATACCTTAAAAGTGGCCCCAATGACAGTGGCTGATTTCTCACCAACCCCGATTGCACTTAAGAGAGCCTTGAAGAAAAAAGACAGAAAAGAGCAAATTAAAACAAGTATAACAGACATTGCTACAACATACTGAGAATGAATTTGAATCGGACAAATTGGAACCTACTTGTGTAGAAAGCATGGTTCGTATATAAGTTGAAAGGCCCTATATGGAAAGAAATATCAAAATCCCCAATTTGGTTAGTAAAAGACAAGCATTCATAGCCAAGTCCACATACCCTTTTGCCACAAACAAAGTCATTGAGCTTATGTATCTAATCTAATACCTGCAGCGAATCCCACACTTGAAACGGAACATAATCTGGAGTTACACTGCCCCGAAAAACCCTGCATTTACGAGGAGACAAACACCTATAAATAGCTGATGAAGTACAATAGCAATAGAAGAAACTAAGGAAGAAAGAAGAAAACTCACCTCCGGTACAAATGCTTGAAGAACTCGTCTCCAAACGTGTTCAAAAGGGTTTCCAGATCTGATTATAACGGAAATCTCAGAATTTCAGAAACAAACGAAGTTTTAGATGGGAAAGTGTAAGTTGAGGGTTAAAGATCCAACCCTTGGATTGAAAAAGAAGAAGAAGAAGAAAATAATCTACCCTAATCTAATCACTCGGAGCCCATTGAAGGTACACGGACATGCAAAGTAAACAACTTTAACCGAGCTGAAACTACAGTATCACGGCCAGATCTGAAACTAGTCAACTACCTATCAACGGTGCTTTCGGTGGTGGTGATAGGTACTGAAACCACAGCATCACGGCCAGATCTGGAGAAGATGGAAACAATAGAGCTTATTTTTGGTGCGATGGAGGCATCGGAGCAGAGAAGCGGCGATGGAGAAGAGAGATGAGAGAAGACAGAAAAAAGGGGAGACTGGAGAGCAAGAGATTTCATCCGGTTTAATTGGATTTATAAGACCAAAAAGGACTTTTAGGGAAAAATTAAGCAGTTCAAAGCTCGTTTGGTTATTGGAGAGTTCACTCAAAAAGAAAGGATTGACTTTAACGTTATCTTTTTTCCTGTATCCTCCAAGGATGCATTTAGAGTGATCATGGCAATAATGGATCATTATGATATAGAACTACACCATATAGATGCCAAAATCACTTTAATAAATGAAGACCTTTGTTAAGAGGTCTATATGAAGCAACCTGAATGATTTTAGGATCAAGACCAAGCTTACATGGTTTGTAACATGAGGAAATATATATATGGATTGAAACAAGCCTATAAACAATGGTACCTAAATTTGATGAGGTTGTTATCTCATTTGGCTTTATGAAAAATAAAATTAAAAGATGCTTGTATTATAAGGTTAGGGGGGAGCAAGGTTATATTTCTACTTTTATATGTGGATGACATCTTGCTTACATCAAATGACTTGATTATGTCGTATGAGGTTAAACAGGTTTTGTTCAAGCATTTTGACATGAAGGACCTTGGTGAGAAATTTTTTTCTTAGGTATTTAGATTCATCAAGACATGTCTCAATCTTTGTAAGGGCTTTTGTGAAGAGCGTACATTGAGCGAGCAATGCAAAGTTTTAATATGACTGATTGTAAAACTGTTTCAACACCAATCTCTCATGGTAAGAGATCATCTTTGGCACAATGTCCAAAGAATGACACAAAAAGAGAGGCTATGAAAAATGTCCCTTATTCTAACATAGTTGGTAGTGTGATGTATACCTAGGTATGCCATAAACTAGGCATTACATTTATTATTGGACTACTAGGTAAGTATTTGGCTAACCCAAGAATAGATCACTAGAATGCAATCAAACGAGTGTTAGGATATCTAAAAGGAATTAAAAATTATATATTGACATTTAAGAAAGTTAACAGTATAGACCTTATAGATTATACAGATTCAAAATTTGTATATATACAGATGATAGAAAGTTCACATCAGGGTATATTTTTATGTTAGTAGATGGTGCAATGTTATGGGATAATGTCAAATAGACATTGGTAACTTATGCATGCAAAGATTATAGCTTACTATGGGGGCTGCTTCATAGGCAATTTGGCTTAAAAACTTGATTTTTGAGTCATCTGTGATTGATTAAGTGACTAGATCCATTCGATTATATTGTGATAATTTTTCTAATGTATTGCTCAGTAACAACAATAAGAACATCAGAAGGTCTAAGCATTTGGAGGTTAAATATTTGACCATAAAGGAATTAATATAGAAAGGTGACATTGAGGTGGAGCATTTGGCAATTGAGTGCATGCTTGCTAATCTTCTGACTAAAGGATTTCACCCATTTGTTTATGAACAACATGTGTATAGTGTAGGTTTATTGAAGTCCTTAGACACTGTTAGTTAGAGATCACTATATTTTCTCTTAATACATTTTTACGAATTTCATGTATTATGATAGTATATTTTTGTACATATTGCACTACAAGAAAAATGGAATTTAGCGATGAAAATTACCGACGGAATTTGTACATATTTCGTCGGTAATCTTGTTTAGCGACGAAATTTACTGACGAAAAAAGTCATCGGAGATACGGTCGTAGGTAAATTTACCGACGGAAATTATTTATTCCGTCAGTAAATTACCAACGGAATTGGCTATTTCGTCAGCAAATTTACCTATAGAATTGCCGACGGTATAAAATAAAAAAATTTTTGTCAGAAAATTACCAACGGAATTGGCTATTCTGTCGGTAATTAGCGATGGAAAAAATTCCGTCGCTAAATCAAATATTTTACCAACGGAAAATTTTTTCCGTCACTAAATTTGCTGAAAATTATTTTTTAAAATTTACTTGCAAAGTATTTAGTTTCTGTAGAAGCTACCTTGAAGATAGCTTTATTATTTCAAGTAAAAGAATTGAAATAATGAAATTCATACTAAAAAAGAACCAAAAATAAAGAACTAAATTATTTTTTTAAAGAACACACATTTCATCAAACACCTTACATGCATGTATCAGAAACTTATCCCAATATCACAACTAAAATCATGTCTTGTCCCTTCTATCACTAATATTTATACCTTAAAGTTATTTTCCAATTACAAAATACACAAATAAACGAAAGTAAGAAATACCCAAATTAACTTTCATCTAATATTCGAAAAAACATAACAGTAGTTACAAAAATACTTCCATCGAAGGACACGATGACAATGGCTGGAGAAGACAATGCCGACGGGCAGAAAAGAAGTCCACAACAGAGAAATGGGCTCCAAAAAAATCGAAGAGGAGACACAGGAAGAAGGAAGAAGAAGACACAAGTGAGAGGGAGATGTCGAAATTTAAAAAGAATTTACCGACGGAATTGCCGATGGAAATTTCCATAGGTAAATTTTAAAAAAATTATTCTGCCTATAATTCCCGCCTTTTTATCGACGGAATGAAAATTTTTGCCACTAACTCCATTTACCGGCAGAATTTAGGTACGGAATTTTCCGTAGGTAAACTCAAAAATTTTTATTCCACCAAAAATTTCCTTCATATTTAACTACGGTATTTTTTCGTCGATAATTTTGCCGCGACGAATTCTCTCCAAATTTAGCGATGAGTGTTAGTCATGTCGCTAAATTACTCAATTTTAGCGACGGAAAGCATATTTCCGTCGCTAAATTTTAACGGTATATTTTTCGTTGCTAACTTGTAGTGATTACCGACGATCATATTTTTTCATCGCTAACTTCCGTTACTAATTTTATTCCCTCCAAATTTAGCGATGAGTAGTAGTACCGTTGCTAAATCACTCAATTTTAGCGACGGAAATATGCTTTCCGTTGCTAATTTTCAACGGTATATTTTTGTCGGTAATTTTTCGTTACTAACTTGTGGTGATTACCGACGGCCATATTTTTTCGTCGCTAACTTTCGTCGTTAATTTTGCTGCGATAAATTTCCTCCAAATTTAGCAACGAGTAGTAGTACTGTCGTTAAATCACTCAATCATAATTTCGTCGCTAATTTATAATGGTAATTGTTCCGTCGCTAATCCACATTTTTCTTGTAGTGTTGATGATCATCATTTTGTTCTCAATCATACAGTTTGTTGTACATTGTTATAATACAGGTTAAAGTCTTAAGATCTGTGTCGATCTTAAGCATTTTAAAAGGTCATTAGACATATATATACATATTGACCTTGAACCTATGTCTTTAGGATACATATAGGCATATACATAAATCCATGGATTTGATAAGACATAGGGAGATATAAGTTTTTAATCCAATAAAAGTTTTCTTTAATATGGTTTAACATTCAATAAGAGAAAACAAATTTCTGTAATACAGTTTAGCATAAAATTCAGAAAAATTGAGACCAACAAACATAAAAGTGATACATTTATGATTATACAGGTATCATCGTAGTTTGTCACATTCTATTTTTCTCATTTATATTAGTAAGGTATTAGATATGCATGATTGTACTGGATTTATGACTAATGTGACACGTGCATTTGAAATTTTTTAGTATCAAAAGCCTTGCAGAACTGAATGACAAACTTTTTTTATCCTTAGATCAAATGTTTTAAATCAGTAGACCTATATACCGATTTTGCATAACTATTTTTATTGTTTTTATTGTTGTTATAACCCTTGTAGTTAAAGAAATAAAATTTGATTCAGATTAAAGATAGTACAAAAGCCCATTAAAAGATTCGATTTAACAGGCTAAAGTTTATTGAGAAAAATGGGCACTAATAAGTGTGAATCGATTATGTATTGGACTTGTAATGGAGAGACCTAATAAGATTATTATAAATAGCTACTAAGGTTTTCTACTGCTTGCAAAAGTAAGTTCCTGGATGTTCCGTTGGGAGGCAGCCCACGCATTAAGAAAGCTATAGAAAGATGTTAATGACGTAAAGATATACAACTTTCATAAAGATCGATAGAAAGTTTCAAAGCTTGTTCAAAGGTTGAGAAGCTTGTTTAAGTAGTTCAATGGCTTGTCCATCAAGCAATTTTCACTTTTTCTCGTTTAATACAAATTTATAATTAATCCTGGATGTATTATTAAAGTTCGACTAAAAATCTTTTCCTTAGCATAACGTAACAGCTCAAATTCCAGAAAGAAAATGAATGGAATGGCTTCTCGCTTGAGGATAGGATAGAATGTTACCGACTTATTAGCTCACATCAATCAATCAATCTTGATCTTCAAGTCAAAGTTTGCACCAGAAATGTCGACGGTGTTTTAAATGATTAAAGCTTAAGTGGAAATAAGGAATATTTATTAATGCCTCCGGCTCCTAGTCTTGATAGAGAGATCCATAAGAAAAACATGTTACGTTTGAAATAATTCTGGATTGATTGACACTCAATTCTATTGCACAAGAAAAGAAAAGAAGAAAACAACTGACCAGGACTTTTCTTCCTGATGCCTCAATAAACGCTCGCTTGAGAGCTACTAATTCAAGTCTTAAATGAGTCGCATATTCAATAATAAAACTGGCCTACTACGTGCCAGGAAAGGCAAATTTTGATTTGAGATTGTTGCCATTGTTATACGCAATAGTTTCCGCATCTTTTCAATGCTATTGAATTGTGAATATGACAACTAATAAATCGAAAAACTATCAGTAGCAAACTTGTGGTTTATTGAGAGAGGAGATTAAAAGCTTCATCCTCTACTCGAATGAACCAAATTTTAACAGAGCTCTCCCTCCAAAAGTCTTAATCTGAGAATTCAGACTCATAAACTCTAGTACTGAAGACCTAAACCTTAACTTTTAGTAGTTCGGACTTAAACCATTATTTCCAGTACCAGAGGCTCTACAGGAGTTTTCCGTAAATAACTAGACCACCCCATAAGGGGTTTACGTTAGTATCCTTGAACGTTTTATCTAGTTAAGTCTGTGATTCGAGAAATGGTAATCAAATGAAAGCGTCGGGCATATTGGTGCTTCTCTTTTGGGTTCTTCGGTAAATTTTCATTTGAGGCCCCTTTGGATTAGCCCAAATCACACATATGGGTAATTAATTGTTCCTGAAGCCTACTGATAGTAAAAACACACAGAAAGGTAGCTGCAACATGCCTCCCAATTTTCAGTTTCTAAGCTGGCGTCATCAGATATCACATTAATGGAATATCATCGTTACAAACTTGTCTTATGTTTGTAATAAGAACATTATCAATAATCGTTCTTTTATCAATATAAGCCCCATATGATTCACTTATACTAGGTTTCAACACCCTTTTCATTCTTGTTGCTATGATTTTATGAATAGTTTGTACAAAAAATTGCAACAATAGGTAGGTCTAAACTTATTTAGTTGTTAGGATTATACACTTTGGGGAATCAAACATAAGCAGTTGTTGTTAATTTTCTTGAGAATCTTACATTTGTTAAAAAAAAAAACCATAATTGCTTTATTAACCAAGGTTTTAATTAGAGGCTATGTTTTTTTAATAGACGAGACCATCTAGACTATCGGGGACTGAGGCTTTTTTAGGGCTCGTCTCAAAGACCACTCTCTCTATCTCTTATGCATTGACAGGATTGTCCATAAACATAATCCCCACATCTGAAAAGTGATTGTTAATAAAGGATTTTAGAAGTTGAACAAATGATGTGCTTGGAGATGAGGTCCCTGTATTATTCTTAAAGAATGGAGTTGCTTCCTCCTTAATATCCTTTTAAGTTGATACCAAGTCGTCCCTTTCCTAGTTGAATAAATAATCAATTTTATTAGAAGAACTTTGAGTTTTTCTTACCATCTTTAGTCCATCGTAATTTAAACCTTTATTTGATAAAAGAGTTGTGGATAACCATTACCTTTATATTTTAATTTAGAGCTTCATTTTCCTTCACAATCAAAGAAGTTTCACAAAGGTGGTTATTCATCTCCTCTTGAGTCTTAATTAGATTGTTCTTTGTAGCCTAGATATTCTTCAATGTACTACATCTTACTTTTCTTAGCTTTAGTCTTTAGAGTTACTCCTTTATTTTCTATAGCGTTCTCACATATAAAAGCCTTGGTCCCCCAAATAATGTGTGAAAGTCCCCTTATTATTACCTTAAAGAATCCTTCTTCTTCAACCAAACAATTGTTAAATCTAGATGGAAAGTATTTCTTGTTACTCTACAAAAATGTTTTGAACCATGAATGAAGAATAGTCAGAGAACAATGACTTTAAAACCATAAAATTGGTCTTAGTAAAATATGATAGCCATTCACCATTTACTAGTGCTCTATTAAGCTTCTTTCTAATATGTCATCTAGTACTTTGTTTATTACTTCATGTTAATCAGGATCCTCTAAATTTTAGAACAGTAGCCCCTATCTTCTCCACACATTCTTGGAAGTCAATGGTGAAATTCTTCAAGTGTACATTCCCTTTGACTTCATTTATGAAAAGGGTGTCATTGAAATTCCTTAATACTAGCCAAAGATAATGGATTTGTGTATGTAAGTCTTGAAGACTGCTTCATAGCTAGTTTCTTTAGAAAGCGAAGTTTGAACCATACATAAAAGAATCAACCACCTTTGTATTTTTTGGGCAAAAAATAACCTCTAAATGTATTAACTGATTCTTGTATTGTAGAACCTAAACATTGACTAAGCCATTGCCAAAAGCGACCACAAAATGACTAAAATGATGATCTTAGTGGTTAGATAACAAAGTCCATTTATCCTTAAAAGCTTTCAGCCAGTAAGTTTTTTTTTGGTTTAGCCTAGTTTTGGTTTAGCCTAGTCTGTAAGATACCTATTAATATAGGCTTATTTCCCAAAACAAAATATTTCAACATTTGTTAATTAGAGGGGCTATTAATTCCTTTAACATTATATGAAATTACTATCATAATAGGAGTTTTTGAGTTTAGGTTCTTTTGAACCAATTTTTTCTTCCTAACTTCCTTTTAATATTTACTTTAAATCTTCATCTTATATAACATTCACCTCTAA
>JANZLX010000211.1:10314687-10325657 GCA_025531955.1 Erythroxylum orinocense | reverse complement strand
GATTCACAACCAGATAACACTTCTATGTCATATCTCCAATACATCGGACCTTCTGTCCGGAATCCACAACATACACAGTCACAAGACCCGCCATTATCCACCACAGTAGATATATAATAATTGAGAAACCTATCTAGGTTACTCACCAACTGTTCCCAAAGCTAGTGCCTTGAAGTTCCGGCAACGTCTGTAGGTTGATGTTCCAGTTGCTCCTCTATAACAAATAACATACATAGAAATCACAATTTGCACAAGTATCGATGTTTAATAATGCACATGAATGCAAAGAAAAATGTACAATACGTGTATGACAATCCCGGGTACCAATCCATCACTTACATTGCAAAGTCATTCTCAAAACAAAACTCATCTTTTGCTAAATCACACTTTCGAGTTTATTATGAATCACACTAAATTAAAGAGTGAAGATAAAATAATTTGATCAACCTTCCTTCTAGAAATGTGTTCCTCTATGTCTTATGATTCCATGGGTACCAAAATCACTCAATTTGGTTTAGTAGATTGGGAGATATACCTCAAACATTGATAGACTGTTTAACGTGTACTAAACTCAATTGCATCTAGTATTTGAACATCTTAGGGATTGAATCACAATTTAACTTCTTCATATAATTTGTAGCCCTATATCTTAACTTTAATACAAAGAAAGAATCATCTCATTTGAAAACCTCTAGCTCTAGATATAAGCAAAACATTGAACTCTGTTCAGTAAAACTACTCCCATTGACAATATTCCAACAGACTCTCACACGTTTTTTGATCAATCTCTTTCAATTCAATTCAAATTAATACAAATTTTGGTGGAGATATAGGAAATTATGTTAGGAATCCATTTCCACAAGAATGAAGTCATTTGGAGCTCTAGAGAAGGAGTTATGGTTAAAATAAGCAGCCAAGTTTATAAGTCATTTCCAATTGATCCTAGGTTGGCGCGAATGCCATACCTCTTTCTACAAAACTCAGATTCCTTTCATGTTTGTGCCATTAGAAAGAAGACTTCGATATCTACAACTTTCATGAAGACACCAAATCGAGATTCGGCCTCTAAAATGGTCAAAAACACGATGAACAGTAACTGACCCATGAATGTCCGTTTAACGGACATGAATCGACCAAAGTGTCCTAATTCACCCGAGAAGGTCCGTTCCATGTCCTTTTAACGGACATACACTATCCCAAGGGTATTTGTTTTGCCCGAGAAGGTCCGTTAAATGGACTCCCATGTCTGTTTAACAGACATATGCCACATATACCCTCTTTTTAACCTCTTCCAAGATTCCTACCTTCATTCAATCATCATAACAACCTATAATCTTCTCAAATTCATCTCTTCTAACATCAAACCACTTCATAATAACACAAGCATCAATTACATTACATTAGACCCTTAATTCCCATCTTATTTCATTCATCATTTCCACCTTCATCTCATCATTCCTAAGCTCCATATCCTTCTATGTACCAGGCATTACATATTCCACATCCATCATTTCCAAGTTCATGAATCCTTCATATACCCCTCAAGCTTAGCTCTAAGCATCCATACTAAATTCATATTTCCTATCTCATCAAAAACACTTAAAAAGAAACACAATCATATACATTTATTCACAACAATTCCAACACTCTATTTCCTAACTTCATGCCAACATTTGGGACTCTTCAAGAATAAATTCACAATCAATACCTTCATAAGACTTGTAGCCAATTGTCTCTAGTTTCATTTAAGTCAAAAATCAACTCATTTGGACAACTATAGAAGCAATTATAACTCATAAATAGGAGCATACTCAAGGATCGAAGGCTGTCAAATTTTCCAAATTTTCAACTGATTGAACATTCAACTCATTTATTCCATCTTATGCCTAGATCATCTTATCCATTATAATTCTTCATCAATCTCTACCTAATTCAATTCAATAAATCACTCATAATAAATCAGAAGCTAAATTTTGTCATGATCCCAAAACAGGGCATATATCAATATCCATTTATAAGAACATTCTACACTCATCCATGTATCTCTTTGAAAATCAATCCATCGCTAAACTTCTATATACTCTTTCATGAATTTAGAACTCAACATACATACTCAAAACACAAACATGAACATCTATGAGCATCAATTAAGACACATACACAAACCTTTCACAAGCAAAACTCAATCATCACATCCTCATCATGCTAGTTCCAATTTTACCAAATCCATAACATATAACACAAAACTTAGTTGATCAAGCCACTTAATCTTCAATTTCTTCAAGGAAACTACCAAGACCTATCTTCAACCATCAACCAACGATCATCATCTCCAAGGGGGGTAGAGAGTGGTTCTTGATGGTAAGCAAGAAAAGCAAGATGAAAGGAACTAGGAAGAGATGAAAACTAGGCTAAAATTGGAGAAAATCATAACACATGAAGATGAGGGAGAGAAGGCCACGAAGAAGAGAAGAAAATCACCCCAAAATACAACTTCAAAGGCCTTAGACAAGTGAGTGTCGTGAGAGAGCAATGGGAGAGCTTAAAAGAATGCAAACTTAGGGTTAATGTAAATAAATACATGGCTATGCAATTGCCACGTGTCAAGCTCAAGCATCAACCCTTAATTTTCTCTTACACTAATCAATTTCAAGCCCAAGTTCCAATAAATAACACTTGTCAATAATTTTAAAAGCCATACATCCAAAATTCCAATATTTGACAATAAATTCTACTACCGGTTATCAGTTGGTCTGCCACTTGGCATTTTTTCTAGTCCAGAATTTACCCTCGAAAAATTTTAGAAAAAATTCCTAAAATTCTTCAAAAATGTAAAATCAGCAATTTCACTCTCCAAATCAATTTTCAAGATCAATAACTCACAATTCTCTAAATAGTCACATTTATTACCAATTACCAATTATACCGAGAATGTCCATGAATGCATGTACAATTATTGTTATGTACAAGGATTTCCTATTCATGTGCATGTGCACCGTATCTAATGCATGAGCATGAGATGTGTTGTTCCAATTTCTTTGATTGATCCCACATATACCAAATTTTTAGGGTTCTAATCCTTTATATGGAACCAGGATGTTACACTTTTCCCTTTATAGGCTTAGAGATAAATGCAACTTGCTTATAGGAGATTCTCTTTTTAATGAAAAAGCAAAGAAGAGTAGAAGTTATTAGTGTGCGAGAACTACTATAATAGCTTTAGAGATAAATGCAACTTACTCCTAAGAGATTCTCTTTTTAATGAAAAAGCTAAGAGGAGTAGAACTTGTTAGTGTACGAGAACAACTATAATAGCTTTTAAAGTATCTCTCAGCTTTATACAAGAGATCCCTTTACTGAGAAATCTCACTACCATCAGGAAGTTTAAGAGGAAGATTCTATTTGTGTTTTTCCTAGCCAAAATAGAGTTAAACAAGAATTTTGTGCACCTTTCTCCTCTTTTAATCCAATTGGCTTTGGCCTTTTGTTCCATGAGGCTATCATAGTCTTTGGTGGGTTACAGATAATTTCTCGTGAGAATCTTTTAATTTTCCAATGAGAGAGAGTTGGTAAGATCTCTGGTGAGTTTACCTTGAATAAGGGCTGGTTTATTTTAGCTTTAGCAACAACTAGTTATGTAGAGGGAGCTCTTATGTTTATAAGGCTTTTTATCAAAAATTTAATAGCCTTAAAATTTTGGACACAAATAAATTGATGAACCTCCAATAATTAAAAGCTCCAATCCCCTTTAGAGTACCTTAGGAAATCCATCATCCTCAATCAAAAAGTTATTAAATCTAAAAGGACCTCTCCTTTCTTGAATTTGGAAAAGATTACCTACCTATATTGGTGAATGGTCTGAAAATAATGGATCTAGAAATTTTGACACACTATCAGGAAATTAGGTTAGCCAATCCTAATCCACCAAGGTACGATCCAGTTTCTTCCTTAATTCCCATCTACCAGACTGTTTATTGCTCCAAGTGTAGAAATGCCCCTGAAATTTTAAGTCAAAAACTCCCAATTCACCCACACAATCACTAAAGTCAGATGAGAAGATTCTCAGGCTGTGGTGTCCATCAAATTCAGTTATATAACAGGTAGAATTAAAGTCCCCATATAGTAGCCTAGTTCCATTCACTCTCTTCTAAAAATCTATTAAGTTGTCCCATAAGAGCTTTCTTTGAAAAGCATTATTAGCACTATATATAAATGAGGAGAAAAAGTTAAACTTTTTCCTGAAGAAGTTTCCATTTCAGGAGAATTACTCGCATCTCCATTTCAAAAACTTCAACATTCACAAAAAAGGATCATATCCTATAATGATTCTCTCATACCCATGAGCTTGATGGTTAGAGAAAATTTTCCATTTAGAACCCAGCTTATTTAGAATCTTATGATTATCAAGTCTAATTTTGGTTTCCAATAGACCAAAGGTCCATGGTTTCAAATTGTAAACAAAACCCCTTAAATATGAGAGCTCTTTATGGAAGTTGAACCCCGTCATATTCCATGTGATGACTTTGGTATATCAAAAAGCTTTATTTTTGGAGCCCTTACCTTTGCTCCTATTGGATTTCCTTTTGGTGGCCGATAAAAATTCCCCAATAAAAGGATCATCTTCCTTATTCTTTTCAGAATGTGGAGGATTTACGTCCACCTGATCAAGAGTATTTGCATAATCATTAGAGTTATCAGGCATCTCTTCCAAAATGACCACTTTTCTAGCAACAGGTATATTAATATTTTTATGGCCTTCTATTACAGAGGGATAAGGAGTTGTTTCCTTGTACATGATGCCAGTTCCAAGCCTTTGATCAACTTTCCCTTCTCCCATTAGCTCCCCATAATCACCCCTTTGAAAAATCTTATTTGTAGGGATCCATCTCTTACCTTAAGAAATAAGGACGAATTTCTATTAGTATTGGACTACAACATTATCTTCACTTAGAGCTTCATCGATTCCCAATCTCTTAACTAGGATGGCTTTAGGTAAGTCTTTGGTGTGTTCCATATTAGTACATATTCTATCATTTCTTATTCTCTTAATTCCTTTTACTTACAAAACTAGGAATCATAGCCAACCATTTTGTTGTAAAATGTTCAAAGAGACCATTGTATATATTCACCCATATTGGAATAACCTTCTGTTTCTTAGACTCAACTTGGAAACTAGACTACTGCGGCTATAGACATGCCATGGGCCCTTCTTCAATGATCTTTAGGGCTTGAGCTTTAGAGGAAAAAGTGAAAATGATGTATCTATCTTCTGCTATTAAAGCTTTAATAAATTCTTTGATTTTACATATTGATGTTGCCTATTTTTGGATGACAAGAAACGTAGGTCTCTTTTTTTAAAAGAGGGAGTACTCCCATGATTTAACTCCTTCTTAAAGAATTTCCAAATCCAGAGCAATAACTATTCGGTCATCTTCAATCTTAGGAGGGCAAAAATGTAGTGAAAGATCAGAGGAACCTCCAACTACTTGTTTCTAAGTTTTCCTTTTATCATGAAAATTGGTTGAGGATGAAGCAATATGGGCTAAACCAGGAGAAGGTAAAGGGGGTGTATATGCTATTCTAGGGGATAGTAAGGGAGGAAAAATCCTCTATATGAAATTTTTGTTGTAAATAAGGTTTAGGTTCTTTATAGTAACATAATAGCTTTTGTAGAGGGATGAAAAGTTGTACAAGTCCAAAAGAAGTAGGTCTAAGTACGAGAAAACAAAAGATAAAGGTAAAATGACCAAAATGCCCATATTTTAACATCCTTCATAAGGAAGAGATGCAAACTATGGGTTGAAGATCAAGAAAATAATGGAAAGGTGATGTTCTAAAGATGAACAAGGGCAGAGTTTGGAAGCAAAGGCAATGGGGTAGCCGTTGGCCCCCAAATTTTTTCTTGTTGATTTAAGCATGATTTAAAATAATTTTTGAGGTTTTGATAGATTAAAATTTTTGGATTTAATTAGTATGTAAATGTTAGTAGGATTTTATTATATGGGTTAATTGAATTAAAGGTGGTAAGAGTGTGTAAGGGCAAATTTGGCAAGTCACTTATGTTTAAAAAACCATAAGGTATATAGGGAAGGGTAAAATGGACATTCCATAATCATTAAGTGCATAATTGGAAGAAGAAGTGTTGTCTTGCTTTTAAGGAAGAAGCAAAAAATGTAGGGCAAACAGTTTGAAGTAGGTAGTTTATTTTGGATAACTAGCCAAAGGATTAATGATAGTTAAGGGGTTAGTGCTTTGTTATAAATAATTTTGTGCCAGTCAACTTTTAGGCTTTTCTTTGCAGGAGCTCATTTTGTTACTAAGGGAGTGGATGGGATGATATTTTCAGTGGAGGGTGACATCAGAGATCATTACCCAGTGAACTAGTGATATCATGTTTAACCATATCTTGCAAGGTGAGCAGATAGTCGAGAAAAAAAATGGGAGCAACTTTTATTCACTTACTGGATACTTCTACCTTGAAGAAAATATGAACGTAACCATCGTATTCACAACGAGTGTTTATATAGCAAAATCCACTATAGTCACTTAAGAATTAAGACTAGGTTGGTGACTTTGATACGTGATATATTTCTTTCCCCTTCTTCCTTGGATAGGCATATTTAAGTTCATCGAACTTTTTCTACACCTTTAGAGCCATCCAGATGGGACCACAAGAAACTCTTAAAAAATCTTTTGATAAACTTAATGACGCTTTGAGAAAGAAAAATATAGGAGCTCCAGCATATATTCAAGGAGTTTAATACGGATTGAATGACTTGTACTTTACTTATGTAGGATAGATTTTTATTTACCCATAAAGAGAGTCTTCTCTGAATAGTTAAGGCGCTTGGTGGTTATTGGAAGGCTTAGATACATAATTGGAGGATTGGTACAATTCATACCTGTAGCTTGTGCGACTAAATGATGAAGGCATGAGGTTGCTTTGGAGAGAATAAATAGGCTATTGTTAAGATTGATATGTAACCCATTATAGCCCTTGAAGATATCCAAACCTTTATGAGGGTGTTGATGGAGTTAATTTGGCCTCCATAGAAAAGAAGAAGATCATTAGTGAACCTAAGATTAAGAAGAGAAATTTTCTTACATTTAGGGTGGTATTTGAAATTTAGGTTGAGTTGTACTTCATGTTTAATGATGGAACTGAGAATTTCCATGTATATGATTAAAATATAGGCAGATAAAGGATCCCCCTATCGAACCCCCTAGATGCCTTAAAAAATTTGGTAGGTCTTCCATTAATAAGCACAACTAAAGAAGCGGAAGTGATGCATTGCTTTAACTAATTGATGAACATAGTTGGGAATCCGAAGGCTCAGAGCATCATCCATATGAAATCTTAGTTGATGTTGTCGAAGGCTTGGAGTATGATCCATATGAAATCCCAGCTGATGGTGTCAAAGGCTTTGTGAAAATCAATTTTCGTTATACAATTGGGAGCATAATTGGAACGAGAGTATCCTTTAAGAATTTCATGGATAATAAGTATATTATAACCAATATGACAATCCTGAATGAAAGCACCTTGATTCTCGCTAATCAAGGGAGATAAGATCGTTTTTAATCATGTTGCGAGTATCATATAGATGAGTTTATAGAGAAAATTAGTGTGATAATTCGAAAGTCCTAAAATGTAAAAGGGTTAAGACCTTTAAGGGTCAAACATAGAAAAGTTTAGTTGATCTCCTTAAGAAGGATCCCATTAGTGAAGAATTCTCAAACTGCCTATTTCATAAAAGGGCCTGTGATGGGCTATGATTTTTGGAAGAAATGGTCATTAAAGCCATCAAGTTTGGGTGCTTTCGAACCATCCATATCAAATACTATTATTTTAATTTCATTATCGTCAACAGATTAAGTGAGAATCTCACAATCAAAAGAAGAAACTTGCTATAAATTCAGTAATCTAAGATCATCTAGTGAGATTATCGAATAGCTAGGTAATCCTAGAAGACAAGTAAAATAACTTGTAGCTTCATCTTGAATTTCTTGAGGATTTAATAGTAATGCATCTATTGTAGATGTGATAGAATGGATTTTGTTGAGATTATGCCGTTTTAGTATAGATTTGAAGACAAAACTGGAACATTGATCACCATTGTTAAGCCATTGTACTTTTGCTTTTTGTTGAAGTAGAAAATGGTGATTGCTTACTACTTGCAAATAATTAGTAAGTGCTAGTTTGTCCTTATTCATAAGGTTTAGATAAGTAAGGTGTAATACAAGAACTAATATGTTGGCCCCCGAAAATTTTTCATTGAAGTTAAGCATGATATAAATAATTTTTGAGGTTTTGATAGATTAATTATTTTAGAGTTATTTAATTATGTCAAAGTTAGTAGAATTTATGGCATGGGTAAATTGAATTAAAGTGTGAAGGTTAAAAGAATGTTCAAGGGTATTTTTGGGAAGATCACTTAAGGGTATAAGACCATAAGCTTATAAGGAAGGGCAAAATGGACAATTTAGACTCATTAAAGGCATAAAAGGAAGAATAAAAGAGTGTTTTGCTTTTTAAGAAGGGAAAAACATGAAATTAGAGAGAAGAACAAAAATTAGAAGAGAAAGAAGAGAAAATATGCTAGGTTTCGATTTTTCTTAGCCTTCAAGAGAGATTTTGAGGTTGTTCAAGAAGGGAAAAGGTAGAGGAAGAGAAGAGCTTCCATTTGAGCCAAAGATCTCTTCATTTGGTGAAGAATGAAGGTAAGATCACTTTGAATCTTTTAGATTTTTGGAAGGATTTTAATTTATGGAGTTTAAAAAATGCTTAGGATTAAGTTATTTAGAACAAATTTTAGTGATTGTGTTTTATGGGATTTTCAATTGAAAACCCTATTGAGTGGGATTTTTACCATTATTGAAGGAAATCAAGAAAGGCAAGAAGAACAAGAGGAGAGACATTTTTGAACAAGTATTAAGCAAGGAAATCAAGGTGGGTTACATGTTTATAATAGAGTTATGAACTACTAATGTTTTCTTTTAATTCAAAAAAATAAAACAATTTCAATTGTTTTATAAAGGTTCATGATTGCTATTTGAATGATTTGAGAAATCTTCATGTGTTCGGTATATGAATTTTAAAATAAAGATGGAAATGCATTGAAACATTTTTGTTATACCTTGAAAATGTCATGGCATTTTGTATATTTGAAAAGAAGAAAACCATGAAAGTATGAGCATTTGATGAAATGATTTGAGAATAAATATGTGCTTTTGTTTGGGCAAGAGAGGAACCTGTTTCGTTAATCACGTGCACATTGACCTATAGCCTTCTCCCGGCTGCCCGCTTGAGTCCACGAGATCCTGAGAAATCAGACTCGTTTTGTTCACGAAGTAAACTTCAGTTTCTCTATTTCATTCCACGGAACTCTTGAGCCATTTGTTTGTGTATTGCATCTTTGCATAGTCATGAATGATGCATAATTGAGCGTTATGTGATGACATTTGAACTGTGAGTTTGAGTTAAGATTTCCAATTTGTTTGAAAATTTGAGCGCTATACGCTTTATAAATTTTCTATGACAAATGAACTTTTCAAAGATTTTGCTTATTTTTCTATTATAAACTTGTTATCCACAAGCTTGTCAAGCTGACCTCCCTTTCTGTCCCATCTTCAGGTGATGAGCTAGGAGATCAAGTGATCAAGAGCATAAGGGCTTTACTGCAAATCTGCATATTTTGGATTTAAAGTTATTTTGCAAAAACACAAGGCTTTGGTTGCATTTCAAGTATTACTCGTTTATGTATCTGTTGTATTTTGGGTTTTTGCAAACTAATGTAATATAGCTTGGAATGCCATTAAAGTTTTGTAAACTCTTATTTTTTTTTGTTAATGAAATATGAATGGTGTATTGATGATGATGATGATTTTGATCATGGCTTATATATATATATATATATATATATTCAGTGAGATGATAGGGAAAAAGAAAATAAGAATTATGAATGATGAGATGTAGTTGGATGGATAAGAATGATGCAGCACTAGAGAAAGTGAAATTGAGGAAATAATCATAGACTTTCATAAGGGTAAAATTTGTGTTTTAACTTTAGGAGAAATTCTAGATTGATCTATGCTGAATTAAGAAAGTTTTCTTCTTGAAGTTGTAGATCTTTCTTTTATCTTTCCAAAGGTATAAAGTATGCAATTTTTGGACATCGGAGTTAAGAGATATGATTATTATAAGTGGTGATGTTTCCTTGACCAAGCCTTCATCTGATGCTTCTTTGATCATTCGTCTGATGCTTCTTGACCATTCGTCTGATGCATCTTTGACCAAGCCTTCATCTGATGGATCTTTGACCAAGCTTTCTCCTTATGCTTCTTGACCATTTGTCTGATGCATCTTTGACCAAGCCTTCGTCTGATTCATTTGAGGATGACTTCTTTCATCTGACCCTTTCGTTTGACCCATCTACCTTTTGGAAATTCAAGATTTTGATCCTATATATATATAAAAATCCCTCTTCTAGGTCATTAAAAAAGTTTTAGATCACGAAGTTCTCTTTGAAACCGTCCTAAGATGATCTTAATCCGACATCTCTAATGAAAGTTATGTCAATTGTCCTAAAACAGGTACAATAAGAATGAGAATAAAATCATGCTTGATTATTTTGACCATAACTTCTTCTTCTGACATCCAAATGAAGTGATTTTTGAACCAATAGATTCCTAACACTTGTTTCTACCTCTCCCTAAAAATTGGTAGCCTTTGGTGTTGATTTGAAAAAGATGGATGAAAAGAAAGTAAAGGGTTGGTTGGAAGAGTGTGAATTGGACACTTTACTGAACATACTTCGTTATTTGATGATGACATGATCTATAGAGCTCCGAATGAGATGATTTTGAAGTGAATCACACGTTAATACAATAAATAATAATGATATATAAATGCACAAGAAGGGGGGTTGAATTGTGGTAAACTTTTTGTTAACCCCTTTTTGAAAACTTCT
>JANZLX010000211.1:10271896-10282032 GCA_025531955.1 Erythroxylum orinocense | reverse complement strand
GTTGGATAAATAGGAAAAATGTATATGAGAGAGCACTTTTCTTGTCGCTTAGTTTCTCAAAGTTACATAAATGTCTCTACCCTTGTTTTGCATTTTAGTACTGGCTATGACTTTATTGTCATTTGAGGGTAATAATGTGCTTTATAACGCTACTCATTAAGCATGAGAATTAAAAAAATCTATTTAGAAAAGAGTGTTTTGAAAGAAACTATCTCAACGTTAAAAACCTTGAAAGTGGAGCCAAGATTGTCTATCTATTTTACTCTGTCATGTAAATCTCAGCTATTTATTTATGTGAATTCTGCGTAGGTCTTATATAAATAAATGGTTGAGATTCATGAGATAGGATAGAGACAAGGTAAAATGAACAGAGGATCTCATCCTTTGAAAGTGAGTAGTCCTCTTGTTAAGTCAAGTAAAAAAATTTCAAAATAGTGAAAGAGTTTATAAATAATAGTAGACTAACTCATAATTCTACAATCAGGACGGACCCAAAAATTTTTTAAGTGGGGACAAAATTTCACTGAAGGCAAAAAATAAAATTTTAGTGGAGGCAAAATTTTAATGAAAACAAAATTTTAATTTTTTTATGAGTTAAAAATTTAAAATAATAATTTTTTAATAAAATTTTTTTGACACTTGTCTCTACTGTGGCTCCGTTCCTGTCTACAATCAAAAGTGTTTCCTAAAAAAAATTGTTATCAAAGCTTCATATTTTACCTTTTTTTGCAAAGCCACTTTACTTGGATAGTTGAAATGCATAATTTTATCCATAAAGATGATATTTGAACCCAAAATTATAATGAAAATATGGGACAACTCAAAAGAAAAAATTCTACAAAAGCATAAGTAATACGTGAAAAGAGATTTAGAAGATCAAATCTAATAACAAAGCTGCTTAATAAGAGGGCTAGGAATAATTTGATTAATGAATGAATGACCTCAGTATTATAGGTTCTAATTTTTTCCCTTATGTTGTTCGTCTGTGGTTTTGTAATTAGATTTAATTAGGCTTAATTAATTTAACCAAAATAAGTAGATTGTCTTTCTATGTAATAATGTGATATTTATATAAATAATGGAAGCTAAAAATTGCTTGTCACCTTAAAATATAATGTTATTAAAATTTTATTTTAAAATTAAAATTTGAATAATTTTTGAACGTAATTAATTTAAAAATATTAAAATCTGACGGAAACTTCAGCATGCGTTTACTTTTCCACGTAACATGCAACAGCCCAAGCCAGAGCAGTACAGGAGGACACCTGACTCGGGAATTGTGAAACGTGTCAGTGTCTCATTTCATTTCACAGTGACTGGTGAGCATTGTGTTGACTATTAGCTACAACTACAAGTGATCGCTGTTTTGTGCTATAAAAACATGGAAACTGGAGGTTCAACTTTGCAAAGAAATTCAGAGACGGCAATGGAGAGTGGAATAAGAAGTTTGGAAGATTCAGGTCCTTATATCCCTCTCCACAGCAGCGATGGCATTGAGGACACCCTTAGCTCGGACGACCGTTGCCTGAGACAGCTGGGTTATAAGAATGAGCTCAATCGCACTCTCTCGTATGTATCGCTTAATTGTTCTTTTACTAAATTAATTAGCTAGAAATTCATTGGAATATGTTGGGTGGCACTGGCACTGGCAGGGCAATATCCAACTTTTCAATGGCCTTCACTGTGGTGTCTGTGATTACTGGGATCTCTACACTCTACAACACTGGGCTGACTTACGGTGGGCCCTTGACTATGATATACGGTTGGCCGATTGTCTGCACATTCACCATGATGGTGGGTCTATCCATGGCTGAGATTTGCTCTGCTTATCCCACGACGGGTGGTCTTTACTACTGGAGTGCTAAGCTTGCTGGGACTAAGTGGGGTCCTTTCGCTTCCTGGATTACTGGTTGGTAAGTCCTTTTCTTCTTTTTTTTTTCTGAACAGTTATTTTTTTAATATGGACTACTGCCATTCCACACAAGCAATAATTGAGTTATTGTTAAATTAGCGTTTAATTCAGTCTAAGTTAAGTGATTGGAGTAGGGATGATAATAAGCATATCTAATTTTAGGAATTTAATTTAATTTTTATTTTTTTTTTGCAATTCCGATTCAAAGCCTTAGATCGATTGAGCTTTCGATAAAAAATCAAGTTGGATTAAGTATAGATTGACATGTTTGCCAGCCTAGATCGGAGGCACTATAGTGATAGCATCTAAAGAGTTAAGGCATCGAAAATCGTTACCCATTGATTAAATTCGAATCCTTGTTATAGATGGGATACTGACTGGCCGCCAGATCTCTACTAAATTCTGATGACCCCGGGCGAGTATAGAGCCAGGGACCACTGTTTGTGCATTTTGTTATCTTCTGAAAGAGAGGGGCATTCATGAACCAAATTGGCCACTACAAGACAACTCATCCCTACTACTTTTGTTTTTCTCCTCTTTTTCACTCGTAGACATGCCACACGCAACCTAAAGTTTTGGTTAACATAAGGAGCATCTAATAGTAATCTGGACTATAAATGCTTAAGCTACACAACATGACAACTTCACTTAAACTGGTAACTTTTAAGATATTGTCACAAGAAATAGCAGTCAGGTCATCGACGTCTTAACTGCCTTTCTGCCTGCCTCTGAAAGCTTGAAAGTAAGAGAGAAAAATTAAATTTACCAGCTGGGGCTTTGATACAATAACTTGCTTTACTAATACTGACATAATTGCTCATTAAAAGCCTGAATTTTCATTCCTCAAATCAGAATCCAAGGTCCTCTTCAGCAACACCGCACCTCTAGCCTGAGTACTGAATACAGAGACATAATGATTAGGTACAATATGTTATGGCGTTTTGGCATAGAGCAGAGGTCGAAAAACAGACCTGGAGACATTAAAAGAAATTTGAAACTTAAGGTGGGAAGTAATAGATGATCTCGATGTGTATACATATATTATAAGCATGTCCATCATTTCCCACTTGTCTAAAACTGAGCGGCCTGATTCTGTGGCTCTCTTGGCTGAAGATTGAGTCACGTCATTGAGGGAGGTTCAGGTCACGACAATATGATGTAGATATTGTTACGTAGTCTTTTATAATAGTGTCAGGAACTGAAACAACCACAGCCCATACTCAGATCAGAGGAATACGATAACTGGGAGCCAAATATTAGAGCTTTTGATTCATATATACGAAAACATCCTTTCATTTTTCTTCTGTCCTTCCCTGTTTCTTGAAGACTGTCTTAGAGCGTTGAAAGATGCGACTCACAAGTCACACATCACCAAACGGCAAAGTCTCTCTTGATTCAAGCACCGTTCGTCTCAAGGAGCTTGGTTACAAGCAAGAGCTCAAGCGAGACCTATCGTAAATCTCTAACAAACCTTTCTTTTGTGAAACCTTTTCTCAGGTTACTCTCTTCATCCATAGAATTGGAATCATCATGTGGCCTTTTCCGGGATTTGCAGGGTGTTTTCCAATTTTGCATTTTCATTTTCAGTCGTATCAGTGATAACTGGTATAACAACCTTGTACAACACTGGGCTGATTTATGGTGGGCCAGTTTCCATGGTGTATGGGTGGTTTGTAGCTTGTGGGTTCACAATTTTTGTTGGGTTAGCTATGGCTGAGATTTGCTCAGCTTACCCAACTTCTGGTGGTCTCTACTATTGGAGTGCAAAGCTTGCTGGCTCTAAATGGGCACCCTTTGCATCGTGGATTACTGGCTGGTAATTCTTTTTATCTTTTTGGATGTTCATATCAACTTTGAGTTGCTGTTTTCTCCATCACTTTTGAGTCGCAGCTTATCTACTTTACCTTTGATCTCATTTCCCTTTATGATGCGTGTGCTTGCATTTCCCACCTCAATGCTTTCGTCAACAATCAGACTAAGTCTTGCCATTTAAAGGCGTCTAAGTTAGCATGGAATTTGGAATTTCATGTTCTTTTATCTCCGTTGTTTGGGTCATAAAGTCATGACTGACTTGGTGCTAGAATCGCAGGGTGTATGGTAAGTCGTCGTAGTAGGGATACCTACATAAGTTTCTTAAAGTCCTTTCATCCAGCTTTTTGAATCCTAAAAGCACCATACACACGGCTTATTCATCTTGGCTGTATAAGTTTTAGCTTTCTATGGAATGTTAAAGCGACTTCTTGGTAATTCCTTTTCCCATTCAGGGACATTGGGCAAAATTATGCCTGATGATTTCTTAATTTATAGATTTCGTTGCATCTATTTAAATCTTATCTTCTGTTTGTTCATGGAGACATCGTCCGCATTTGCTATTTTGAGCATGAAAAAGTTTCAGATTTTTCTTTTCACAGGTTGGTTATAATCTTCATATTGTTGGATTAATTCCATTTTAATTGTTTGAAATATAATGACGTTCTAACACCAAGAAATATATTTGTACAAGGAATTTGTCTAAACTGGCATGATGAGGGACGGTTGGATGAAAGAGTTCAGTACAAGTGTACAAGGAATTTGTCTAAACTGGCATGATGGGCGGTTGGATGATAAAGTTCAATACAGGAAAAAGAGAGCTCTTTTTCTTGCATTGAACTCTTTCATCCAACCGTCCTTCATCATGCCAGTTTAGACAAATTCCTTGTACAAATACATTTCTTGGTGTTTTGTGACCCATTTTCTGAAAAGATGCAAGTGTAAAACACCTGGAACTAATAAATATTAATCAAACGTCTATGTACTCACAGGTTAGACGCGTATACTAAAATTGATTATCTACATTGAACGAATTCTTGTCTAAGCTTACGATCAACCATGGAAATTGTAAATGCTAAGTATTTACAGCTTTTGACTAGCTTATTCAAACGTGTTTGAAGCATGAAACGGATTGTAATATTGCCACCTAGTTCCTAGTTGTTCCTGTGGTTGAAATTGAGATAATAGCATATAAAGATTCAGTGTTTAATTGTGGTTTCACAAAACCGAATCTTCTCTGTTAGAAACAATATGCTAAATAGATCAATTTTTATTTTGCAGGTTCAACATTGTGGGTCAGGTATAACTGAGACCCGACCGTGGAGTTTTCTAGGCTTCAATACCAAATGATCTAATATCTTTAATAAGCTCTCAATTTGGTTGAATTTACATTTGTAGTGGGCGGTTACAACAAGTATAGATTTCTCGCTTGCACAGCTCTTTCAAGTGATCATTCTTCTGAGCACAGGTGGAGCCAATGGTGGTGGATATCAGGCATCGAAGTATGTTGTTATCGCTATGCATGGAGGAATTTTACTTCTACATGCAATTATTAATAGCCTGCCTATCTCAGTATTATCATTCTTTGGACAGCTGGCTGCTGTTTGGAATCTTGTAGGTGCGGTGAATGAATGGCTCTGATTTTTCTCACATTTTTATGTTCTTGCCAATCCGATTATTGACTTTTGATCAACTTTGTCTTATGTAGCTGTTGTGGGTATCACAATTATAATACCATGTGTTGCAACAGAAAGGGCTAGTGCCAAGTTTGTGTTCACACACTTCAACTCTGATAATGGTGAAGGAATCCATAACAAATTCTACATTTTCGTTATTGGACTTTTGATGAGTCAATACACCCTTTCTGGGTATGATGCGTCTGCCCATATGGTAAGTAGTAGTTATCTTCCCTTTGAATAATAAAGTTTGAAGAAATAGAGAGTAGAAAGATTATTGAGGAGAATTGTGTAATTCGGTGTATTCATACATGTTGGATGAGTTTAAATAAAGAAGAAAAATCAAGATGATAATTAAATTACATACATGATTCTAGGCTAAATTGAAAATGATTGATGATTTCTAGAGATATGTAAAAGATATGTGTTAACACCCTCTCTCAAACTCAAGGTGTTGCGGAAGATGAGAGCTTGAGTTTGAAAACAAGATTTGCAAGGCATTAAGATGGATGTGATTTTGTGAAGATGTCCGTAGTCTGAGATTATGACGATATAGTAATAAGTTGTATGATGCCTTGAAGAACATGATGTCGAACAAGATGACAATCCATCTTAATGTCTTTAGTCCTTTTGTGAAAGATATCATTATGAGCAATTTGCACTATCAAAAATTCCAACTGAGAGTGAAAACGTGTTATTGATTACATCCGAATGAAGATTATTTATATACTGTACATGTGTAAAACTAAACTGTTAACGAACGACACCGTAGATAATTCTAACACCCCCCCTCAAACTGGAGAGTAGATATTATGGACTCCCAGTTTGCAAAAAGAATCATGAAAACGAGATGAAGAAAGCCCTTTCGTGAAGCAATCGGCAAGCTGATGCTTGGAAGAAACTGGAAGTAAAACGATGACGCCAGATTGAAGTTTTTCCCGAACCACATGACAGTCAATGTCAATATGTTTAGTGCGTTCGTGGAAAATAGGATTGTGCGCCAAATATAAAGCAGATTGATTGTCACAAAAAATTGGCGTTGGAATTGTAGGAGAAAACCGCAGTTCACCAAGGAGATAATGTAACCACTGCACCTCACAAGTCGTGGTAGCCAGCGCCCGATACTCAGCCTCTGAAGAACTTCGACTAACAGTGTTTTGCTTCTTGGTTTTCCAAGAAATAAGAGACGACCCAAGAAATACACAGTACCCTGTCAGAGAACGTCGGGTGTCTGAACAATTCCCCCAATCAGAATCAGAGAAGGCCTTAAGCTGAAGATCACTATCAGAAGGAAAGAAAAGACCTTGCCCAATAGAACCTTTTAAATAACGAAGAACTCTATGCGCAGCAGCCAAGTGAGTCATCGTCGGAGAATCAAGGAATTGTGCCAACTGTTGAACAACAAAAGAAATATCGGGTCGAGTCGTAGTCAGATACTGAAGCTTACCAACCAACATACGGTATGAAGTAACATCCTTCAACGGTGAACCCCCATCTTTGGAGAGCTTGGTTTCTGGCAGAATAGGCGTAGACACAGGTTTGGATGCCAAAAATTGAGTATCCCGAAGCAAATCAAGAGTGTACTTCTTCTGACAAATATTGATGCCCTTTGTAGTTCTGGCCACTTCCAGTCCAAGGAAAAACTTGAGCTCACCAAGATCTTTAATGGTAAAGGCATCATGCAGATATTGTTTAACGGTACGGATAGCCTGCATATTATCACTGGCCAAAACAACATCATCGACGTACACTAAAAGAGCTATGAAACCATCACTACCATTTTTAAGGAACAACGTCGGATCAGATGAGGCTTGCGTGAACCCAAATTGAAGTAAGGCTGAAGTTAATTTTGCATTCCATTGACGACTTGCTTGACGTAAACCATACAGGGATTTAACCAATCGGCATACTTTGTTGCGATCGCCAGCACATCCCTGAGGAAGTTGCATGTAGACCTCTTCATCCAGATCCCCATGAAGGAATGCGTTATTGATGTCCAATTGATGAAGATACCATCCTTTGACGGCAGCTAAGGCAAGAAGCAATCGGATCGTGGTCATCTTGGCAACCGGACTAAAAGTATCCAGAAAATCAACACCTTCACGTTGAGTAAAACCCTTAGCAACAAGTCGAGCCTTATATCTGTCGACGGAGCCATCAGCCTTTCGCTTAATACGAAAAACCCACTTGCAACCAATTGCTGTCTTCCCAGGTGGTAAATCAACAAGCTCCCAAGTGTGATTGTGCTCAAGAGCATCGAGTTCTGCCTGTATGGCCTGGCGCCAAGCATCACTCTGAACTGCTTGGTCATAGGTACGAGGCTCCAGATCCTGATCCAGAGCAGCTGCAAAAATAAAATGTTTAGGAGCAAGATGGGAATAAGAAAATACCTTAGAAAGAGAATGAGGACTAGTCCGTCGAATAGCCATGCACTGATAATCAGCGAGGTACTGCGGTAGGGACGTCGTCCTGGTGCTTCGTCGCAGAGATGGAGGTGGCGGCTGTTGACTGGGAGCGAGAGCAGAAAGCTGATCACCAGGTAGCGACGTGGTAGGAGGACCATCGGACGTTGGGGAAGAAGAGGAAGGAACATCTGAGATCGGTAATGGAGACGCACTAGGAACAGGAGGAAGGCTATCATAGGTTGATTGAACCGAAGAGGAAGGGAGAATGAAAGAATTGGAGTCAGCAGAGGGCTGCATAGTAGAAGGTAGTGTGGAAAACGGAAACACATGCTCATAAAAAGAAACATCTCGCGAAATAAATAGTTTGTGAGAAGTAATATCATAAAGTTTATAACCTTTAACTCCTGGAGAAAAACCACAGAAAACAGACTTAATACTACGGGAATCAAATTTGTTTCTAACGTTGGAGTGATTGGAAGCAAAAGCAAGGCAACCAAAAACACGCAAATTAGTGTAAGTTGGTGGTTTAGAGTATAAGACTTCAAAAGGTGATAAGTGATGAAGAACAGAGGTGGGAATACGATTAATCAAATAAGTAGCATGCAACACACATTCACCCCAGAAGGAAATAGGGAATTTTGCATGAAAACGTAAAGCTCGTGCGATATTGAGAATATGTTGATGTTTACGTTCCACAACACTATTCTGTTGAGGAGTTTTAACGCAAGAACGTTGATGAATAATACCTTTGGAGTCGTAAAAGTCGGGAACATTGAACTCTTGGCCATTATCACTTCGAATACATTTAACAGTGGAATGGAATTGAGTATAAACAAAAGAAATAAAGTTCTGCATAATTGTCCTAGCCTCTGATTTGTGTTGCATTAAAAAAACCCAAGTAAAGCGACTGAAATCATCAACAATAGTAAGAAAATAACGATGGCCTCTAAAAGTGGGAGCATAGTTATCTCCCCAAATATCAATATGAATCAAGTCAAATATAGCAGTGCTAACAGATGTACTACTTGGAAAAGGCAATCGTTTTTGTCTTGACATGTGACAAATATCACAAAGCTCATGAAGAGAAACAGAAGGAACTATTGAACGTAGTCGGGAAAAAGGAAGATGGCCTAGCCTAGCATGCCAAAGTAAAGTAGTGTCTCTATTACAGAAAACAGAATTAGCAGCAACCATAGGTGAAGCAGGAGAAACATCACTGGAATTAAATCTGTACAGCCCATGAGAATGCTTAGCAACCCCAATCATCCTCCATGGCTGGAAACTCTGAATTATACAATGAGAAGGTGAAACAATTAAACAACAAGATAGATCACGAACTAACTTACCAACAGAAACAAGATTAAAGGTAAACTCCGGTACGTATAAGACATTATAAAGGTGCAGATGGCTATTCAAATGAACAGTACCCACATGCGTAACTCTAACTTTGCATTTGTTAGGAAGGGTGACAAAAACGTTAGGAACAGATTTGTAAGAATGGAAAAACGATAAGGAACATGCTATATGATCCGTAGCACCGGTATCAATAACCCATTCATTGGAATGAAAATCAGGACCAGTGGAAATATTTAAAGAGACGTGAGACAGATGAACGTCAGGCGAAAAAATCAAACCTGAAGCAGCAGTTGGCGGAAGAGAAGGTTGTAGAGTCACTGAATTCACATGATGAGAAGTAGAGGAAAGACCCTGAAGCAATTGTAATATTTGATCATATTGATCTTTAGTAAACTGAAAATTAGAACCTGTGTCCTCTGTATGTGCAGAGGAATGATCGGCAATGGAAATGGGAGAATCAACATCAACAGCGTTAGCATACGGGCGACTGGAAAATTTCTTGGAAGTCTTCATGTTGGGAGGATAGCCGTGTTTCTTGTAACATCTGTCGATGGTGTGACCTTCCTTTCCACAGTGAATGCAAATCGGCGGGACAGAACTGTTGAAATGCTTCTTAGGTGCAGCAGCACTAACACCCTTAACAGCTAAAGTATTAATCTCAGGAATCAAAGAACGTTCTTGTGGAATAACCAAAGGACGTTCTTGTTGAACAACCAACGAGAAAGCTTTATTTAAAGAGGACCAACGTTGTATCTTGGTGAGAACCGAAGATACAAGAACCAACGTTGGGTTCTCGTTAACATGAAGAAAATATGGACTAGATGGATTATCCTCTGGTTTGGACGTCGAACCAGAGGTGTGAGTAGTACTCCAGGCGTTAACACTGGCCATAGAGAAACAATAAATCGGAAAGCAAAGAAAGGAAAGAATGCAGAGAAAGAAACGTTAACGTTTCTTGGACGCAAAGAAAACCCAGAA
>JANZLX010000211.1:10225921-10237780 GCA_025531955.1 Erythroxylum orinocense | reverse complement strand
AATAGAAATGTATGGATTGGTTATGATTTTGAATGAGATTGAATAAAGAGAAAAGAAAAAAAATTTATACCGGATTTTAGACCGAGTTAGTCTAAGGTTATCCAACGCAATCAATTTCCTATGCTTTGTATTTCTCCGGGATGTCGGAATATGTTTCTGTTCGATACACTTGTATTCCGATTCGCAACTTTTCGAGTATTCGTTTCGCTCCGATGATTCAATTTGTATCCCGATGAGCGATTTCTTCGCTTTCTTTCGATTCTGTCCGTTTTCCGTTTCCGTTTTCCGGTTGGGATCCGGTTCCCAGATCGGGTCCCAACAAGGTGCCATTATATCCTCCTAGAGGATATGTCGGAGATATGTTTCCCTAGACTAATTTCTTAATAAGTTTTCTTTCCTTTTATTAAAAAAAAAAAGCACTAACCCAACAAAAAGACACGAAAACTTGAACAGGAACCCATCTCAAAACCCTTGGTGACTGAACACATTAGTTACGTGACGTGTTGTTTGCATCTAAAAAGAACTACCTAATGATAGAGAAGTATATTCGTCAAGGGTTAACTAAGGTAATAATTTTTGCTACGAAGAAACATGTTAGGTAAATGTTTCCAAGTTGGAATTTGCTCTACATTGTTGACTTCGACTATTATGTTATTTGCAACTCAGGTTGAAGGAAAGTAACGGGTCATGGGTGACATCGTTGCAATCTATGTATGAAAATTAGTTCAAGTACACAAATTAATTGCAGTTCGGTCACAACTGTTTCGAAAACTGGAACAATCTAGTTGAAATATCAATCCTAACATAAAACCAGGATTTGGATGGTAATTAAGGTATGCTTTTGTACTGTCCTACATCGGGATCACGGACAGAGCCATGTTACCCCCCTTTTCAAATTTTTTTTTTAAAATTATTTTTATAATTAAAATTTTTTAAATTACAAATATAAGTGACCCCTTTAAAAAAAATTTTAAAATTATAAATATAAGTGGCCCTTCCTTAGAGTTGAGTCTGACTCCGTCCCTGATCGGTATGGCTACCTTTCTTCGTTCTGGATAGTTAAATATCTTTCTAATCAGTCAAATTCAGCATCATCAAGAAATACACCGTAAGAGTTTCGGGGGTCCGCACACTCACTATAGTAAGAAAAAAGTAGCAATTATCGTCTTTATAATTCTAACAACAGTATCATTATTCCTAGTGTGCAACAGATGTTCGGAAGTTCCCAAGCATCTTCTCATATGAGCTATTTGGTTGTCTTCTACACGTTTGCTTCATCTTCTATCTGAAAAAGAAAATAAACAACATCGTTATATGATCGACATGCTTGGCACAAATTGTGATTCGAGCTTAATAACTGAAAAAAATCTAAACCACATGGTTGATACGCCAGACTAATTGAAGCACATAGTTGTGATTGATGGCCCAATGTTAATTTTAGGCATACCATGAAATCATTGTTGCGGACTGCTATCCAGTAGAAAGCTTCTGAGCCACTCATAGTAGCTTTCGACGTTGCCTGGATTTGGTTCAGGGGATAATCCTTTGATATCAGTAGGTTCTTCCTCTAGAATAGTCAATAGACCATTACTGTCTGAATGTGAATGATTTTGATTTAACAGAGAGGCCAAAGGATAATTTGGATCTTGATTTCCATTAGAGATGTTTACGCGAACCTGGCCTCCAGGAATCATATTGGTTGCGGGAGGATTTATAATAGCGCTCTCAATCAGTTCTTGGTTTCTGTAACTGAAGTCCATCCGAGCATTGTATGCATTCGGTGCATAGATGGTGGTAGAATTTGACAGAGCCATAGCACACATCTCTTGATTCTCAGCGATGGTGTATGCTGACAAGTTTCCTGTATTCTGCACTTCACCTGAAGTATGATTTAAAACTGATGCATAATCTGACTCTTGGTTGCTATAACTGAAGTTTATCGAAAATAAATCTGCATTCAAGACATTTCCCACTGTAGGCTTTGGAACTGCTCTGAATCCTGGCGCCTGCATTCCGTCAGCGAACTCGGTCGGGAAATCATTTGTATTCTGCAAACTACTTGACGCAAAATTTAGGAAATCCATATTATCCAGGCCATGGTTTTTGTTTGTAGAGTTAATCAAATAGTTGTCTAAGGTGTTCATATTTCCTGTTGCAGGACTTGCAATTGTCATGCCATTCATCTCTTGGCATCTGTCATTGAAATTTGTAGAACGCATGATATTGTCACGAGCCATGCCTGAAGTATAATCTAGAATTGATCCAACACCAGAGAAATGTACTGGGCATTCGTATATGCTGGATGAAGTCGGTTTGAAGATTCCCATAGCATCTGGCTCTTTAATCCCCATACTGATACCTGACAGAAAGTTGGATGAATTGAGCTCATTGTTTGAGTTTTCCACAAAATCAAGAGACTGGTTATTATCGTCTGAGAAGTCAACACAGAACTTGTCTGCATAGGCAACATTTGAAGGAGGGTTCAGAATAGACGAACCACCCATATTCTGTTTCTGGTTCAAGAACCCTGAGAGAACCTTGTCCGAATTATGAACATTTCTTGAATAAGGACTCAAATTGGCCATATCATCTGGCCTTTGGTTCGAATTGTTGAAGCTTGTCGCAATTTTGACTGCATTAATAACATCGTCTAAAGTGAATTGTACTGAGGAAGAATTTATGTCTCGTAACTTTCCTGTTGATGCCTCTTGACCATGTTTGTCTCTTAGTGAGCTATAGGCTGCAGGCAGATTTTGAGTTAGAAAGTTCTCTGATCCCTGTGAGAATTGAAATGCATCTCTTGACATTAGATGAAAATGAATAGCTAATTATAGGATAATCCATCTAATATATAGACTTTAAAGACTCTTTCTTTCCCACATTCATTCTGCATGCCGAAAAAAGTTCAGAAATCTTAAGAGTGGAGTTATGCAGCACCACCATCATCACCTTGTAAATTGTGTAGCTTTCCAATATTGTGAATAGCATGCTTTAAGGTTTTAAACTGTCTAGCTTTCCAATGTATCAGAAAATGGTCCCAGATTGAAGTCCGGTGCTATAAATACGCCTATAATGTGTTGGTTTTTAGTTATTGTTTGCGATTGTTATTATAAACATTTTCATCTTTAGTATGTCCACGTTTACTGCAATTACTATTAGGTTAATCGTAATTATATTGTCATTGAAATTTCACGCTTGTTTTGTAGGAAACAAGCATATTATTGAAGATCTGGTAAACAATATAAAGTTTCTTTTTTCTTTTTTTTTTTAATGTCAGAATGTGCACGTTAATGGGAGGAATGAAGGGTATGATAATTAACCTTCAAGTCCAAAGTTGAAATTTTGGCCTCTTAGATTCCTCTTCTCGAAAAGTTCTGAAGTGTCAAGAATTGGCGAAATTGCATAGTTTTTTCGGTTGTCTTTCGCTGGAGGTGCATCAAGGGCAATAGATTCGCGAAGTCGTTGCACTTGAGCTTTGTATTTCTGAAAGGAGAAATTTCCTTCAATGGTCAACCAAACATGAATGGGAAAAGGATTAAATACCAAAGGAAACAAACATACTTCCAATTTTGATGTAACAGTAATATTTTTGCCTTGTTAATTAGAATGTCATGGTCAGGATTACGCTGTCAAGAAAAGTAAGATACAAAGAGGAGTATTGACACAACAAATGAGACCATTTAGAATGTTGATTTAATTCTACTCAATCACATCCTAAAATTTTAGAATTAATACAAATGCAAACAATTCCAAAATATATTATACTGTGCATCTGATCAGCATGATTTAGACACTTTTGATCTTTCATATTGTTGTTTTCTAATATGAACGACGTTTATACAGAGTTACTACAGAAGAAAAAAGAGAAGAATCGAGTTGTTGTGAAACATGCTAGAAAAGCTCGTAACATGTGATGTTTAGACCATGAATTAGAATTGAGAACAAAATAGTTGCGCTGAAATAACAAATAACAATTGATATTTAACATTTCAAGTGACTTTAGGCAGAGTAGTGATCATTACCTGAAGATGGCTAGCTACCTGCCGTTGTGTCAAATTAGGCACGTCCATCAACTTCAGTATCGATTTTGGGCGGGCTCCTATACATGTTAACCCAAAGGAAATTAGTATAGAAGAACTATCTAAAAAATAACATTGCTTTAAAGATATAATTCGGAATTAAGTATTGACGAGAAGAAGGAGCTAGGGTTTGGTGGCTTACTGCTATTGCCCAAAGCACTAATGGCAGCTGTGAACTTGCGGTGAAGCTGTGGAGTCCAGATCATGCGCGACTTTTTCCCTTTCTTTTCCGTCTCTTCTTCATGGCTGCTTGTTCCTATTTTCTCTTCCTCTTTACAGTGTAACATTTCCTTTTCCCTTTCTTCATCAGCGCTAGCTCTTCTTTCTTTTTCATTACTCTCGTCTGACTCCTCATTGATGACTTTACATGTATTACCTTGTTCAAAGTCAAGACCAACTTCTTTTCCAATCATTTCATTCTCTTTCTCATCATCATTTGACCTCTTCCTTTTTATCTCAACTGGGTTTGGAGTCGCTAGGGTCGTCAAATATGGATCAATGCAGGCGTTTTCTAATTCTTTTATGCAAGTTTCGGCATCTGGATGTATATCTGCTTCAGTTTCCTTCCTTTTTCTATTTACATGATTAGCATGCAACGCTTCTCCTTCAATTTCTTTACCCTTTCCTTTGTTGTGTAGATTACAAGCGCCATGGAGTTCATGAGTACTAGCAATGGCAGGCCTAGCATATTTTCCGTGTTTCCATAGTCCTGCTTTCTTGCTATCAATATGGTTCTTTTCTGACGTAAGATTCTCCCTTTGAAAAGCTCCTCTTCTTCTTTTCCTGTATACATGCTGCCACAGGTATTTTAGATCTTCCAGGCAAATAGGCTTGTCAAGATAGAAACATGCGCCAGCTGCTAGGGCCTTCCTAGCCTCAGTTATACTCCTATTAGACGACATCACTGCAAGGAGCAGCCAATTTCAGGAAGTTTGTTTCGTGAGGAAGAAATGTAAACGTTCCACCAACAAATTTTGAACTCTAACACAAAGAGAAACATGTAAACCTTAGTTAGGTTAAAAGAAAATTGTTAACATATAGAGATAATGGGAACTCACAAATAACAGGGATCTCCTTCTCACGCATCGCGTGCAGAAAAGTGAAGCTATCCATCTCCGGCATGTTTAGACTTGCCATTACAAGTTTGAATCTATCCTTTGGTTCTTGCATCATCGATAAAGCAACTGATGCTAGCTCAGTGGTGGTAACTGAAAGAAAATAGATGACTTTTAATCAGACCAAATATGAGACAAAGAATTGAAGAAGAACTAGAATAGCGTAAATTATATTTTTTGGGGAATTATTTTACTTTTTTTCCATCTATTTTTCCAATGGGATCCGTGTGCTACATTGTATAGTAGTCAAGTCAAAAATCATGGTCAAAGGGCGTTTCTAGAGAAATTAACGTTTGTACAAAATTTGCTACTCTTAACTGCTATATATTTTCATTCAAAAGAAGAATAAAATTAGTTTTTTAATCAAAATCGGTGAGTAAATAAATAAAGGTTGGTGAGGTTTCTATGTATTTTATTTTATGCAACAAAAGGATGCTATATTAGTCTAGGAACAATGTTATAATTTGTGTATAATTCTACATGTGTAAGGTTGAACTAATTTGTGGATTGAGTCACAGAGTTGTCCATACTAAGTTCATGTTTTTATTTCAACCATAAAATTCAACAAGAAGACTTGTTTGCTCCAACTAAACTAGTCTTCATATAATATGTGTTCTGCTTCCACTCAATTCTAATTCCATTTATGAACTAGTATCTTATAAGTTCGATAATCCACACAATAATAAGAGAGAAAAATAAATAAATTCTTTGTTCAATGCGTAAAAGTTATAGAGTTTTTTTTAGTAGTATGAATGAATTTTGTAGGCTATAGATGAATTTTGGTTATTCCAACAAAGAAGTTTCCCTACCAAAGAAAAAATGAAATTCATCACAAAACATCTTTCTCAAACAATAAGAACAAGAAATTAAGAAAGTTTAGAGTTAAATTACCATACCACCTGCATTTCATGATCGATCCTTAAGATATATGTTGCTCAATCAGTGAATAAGTTTAAACATACACGAAGCCAACAAGTTAAGTGTCCATCTCTGTAACAACGATGTTTATTCAAGTGGCACCCATCTAAGATAATCTAATTTCTAAAATATTACGTATTTGTGTCAAAAATAATACTGCATAACCAACCATCTGTTTTGACACATGTACAACAACATTTTGTTATATCAATTCTCTTAAACTATCAACCCCCTATTTCACCATTTTTCCTTATCAATGTCAACTTATACTTCTTGCTAGTACTTGCAACTATTTTTACTTTTCATTTTCACAACTTAAAGCTAATATAACTGTTACGAGTACACACTATTACTAATTACAAGGTCTTTCTGTTTCGTCCAATAAAACCAATATAAACTAACACAACACAATGGAAAATTAGATATACAAAGTATGTGAAGTACTTCATCTTTCCAAATGAGGGTTTACTGGTCTAAGTCATATCACAAGTAAGAAATCTCTTAGTCTCATCCTTTATGCGTGCTTTTTTCTGGTTAATAGCCTTTCTTTCTTTTATATATGCAGTTGTATTAAAAGTGAAAACCAAATGAATAAATGTCAGTGCACTATTCTACCATACATAAACTATAGACGAAAAAAATGAATGTATGACATTTTCCGAAGTGAAAATTAGAAAGTCCCAAGTCAATGTTCATGCATCCATTATTAATATTACTAACTCATGAAGCATAAAAGGAAGAGTTCACAGTTTTAGTCTTGCTTGTAGCTAATTATCTTATTTGTCAATATAATATAATAAAAGATTAAATATCAATCAATATATATATATATATATATATATATATAGTGAATCTTTTTCGTCATTACTATCAATCTATTCCAGAAAATAGTGAATCAAAAAAATAATAGGCATGAATAGTTAAAGTAAGAACAACAATAATCCTATAATGTTTAGCACAAATCAATAGTATAGAGGTCTTAGAGTTGATGAGTAATAGCTTTTTTATCGTTAATTCCAACCCAATTCAATATTAGCAAGTTGGAAAATATAAATTAAAACTCACTTTCACCTGAACAAGTCTCCCGATCCACCCAACCTACACATATTCTTACTTGTTTCTAGTTGGGCAGATAGGTGGTTTAATATGGTTTGAGGGTTTAGACGTTATACCAAACTACTATTAACATCAATTTAAGAAACTATACCATTGAAAGCAATACAAATATAATTTGACAGTTCCAGAATATGGAAAATCTCAAACAACAAATTCATTTAGACAAAAGCATAAACTTTCATATAAGATAAATAAATAAAACTATCAAAGAACCAACTAAGTTCATAAATGAAGATATATCATAGCTTTTTAGGACATAATAAGGAAAAGATTAAACCAATATCTATTACATGAGTATCTTTCTTCCTTATCTAAGAATTGAAGAGTACAAATGATAAAGTAAACGTTCAAAATTTGTGATATTCCCAATTTTAAAAATTATACATGTATTAAATAGGCGGGGAATTCTAAATTAGGTGTATTTAAAATCTTCAAATTTGTAACTAATCAAAAACTATGAGCTTAAAGTATTTTAACATACAATTAAAAACGTTTATTTCGAATATACAGTTCAGTCACTTGTAATTTAAATCGGAAGACTTAAATAAAAATCTCTCATACTCAAAAAACTAGCTATATGCTTATAAAAATTCATAATAACCTCATAATTTAATTCTTTGGGTCGACTGTACAATATAAATTTTAGAAATCATCATCTAAATTATATTTATAGATTGATTTAATCATGTCAATCTTCTCTGCAATGCGCATCAATTTTGTGTAAGAAATTATAACTCTATACGATCAAATATCTAAGCACGAAATTGACATAAAACTACAAATCTGAAAATATTAATTAATTAATAGATAAAATGATAAACCTCAAATATTAACTTATTCCAACTCTAAATTCACCACCTTTATGATGCTTGATACCCTACAAAAAAAGATAGCTAGATTATATCTCCTACGCATAAACCTGAAGTCTTATGGTAAAATTTTAGCAAGCTCTTTCTATTAGCATTTTCTTATTTCATTACGGTATCTTATGATCAAATCCTTGAACTAGATTAACGAAATTTTCTGCTTTACAACCCTTTTGATTGAAAACAGTTGAATAATTTGAGTTCAAGCCTTTATTACAAGTACAAAAAACCAATTATGTGATGGTAAAAAGCACAATATTGAATATCATAATACTTGAAATTTATAATTCCCACAAGATTTAAGAGATAATCAAGTCATATTTATAAAATCTCCTAAAGTAGACAGTCCTTACCATGTAGTAGCATACAATCTGTGACATAGTTTTCAGAAGAATCGAAATAGGTTCTCCTTGCTTTGTAGAAAAATTACTCAAAAAGAGACTTAATTCACTTTTAAGTAAAACAAACATTGAAAGGCTTATTGATTTACCCTTGAAGCTGTATTGTTCAAGCAATGATGCTAGGTACATAAGAGAAGTTGTATCATGATCCACCACCAGAATTTCCAGGCCTCGGGCAAATCTAGGAACGAAAGTACATGGCAGCTCTCCCACGTCATTCATTTTTTTTGAGCAGAAAAAGAAAAAAAGTTCTTTTAATGATCCGACGAATGAGAAAAAACACCAGAATAAAACGATGCTCAGTTCTTCTTTGCTTCCAAGTTCCTTTTCCAATATTTTCTATTTTGAACAAGGAAGATTGAAGAACCCCAAAAGAGTGTAGAGGCTAGAGACGAATGACAAAGGTTGCAGAAACTAGGTTAACAAAAGCTCGACGTTACTACTTTGGACCAATTGGTTACAGGAGATAAATTCAATTCTATAAGCCTAATGGTACGGAGAAGAGTAGAGTCAGTGATTTATATAGAGAATGAGAAAGAGACTTAACACATTACGCATTACGACTTCCATGCCTTTGAATATCAGTCTGCTTCTGACAAAACAAGTAAAACAATCTCAGATTTTACTCTTGTGGGTCCCATTCTGGATGGACCCACTTGGTCAGCCGTCCAATTCCTTTGCTCTTTGAAGTTTGAACAATAAGTCAACCTATACTACATTGGACTCTTTGACTGTTATACGTTAGTTACCTTGTACAATCTGGACTTTTCTGGATAAACCATTGCTGCCTTATATAAGAGTATGCTTATTTACAGTTTTGCCACGTCCACTCTGCCTTCCGCTGGTGCTGGATTTAATTGAGCTCGTATTACCCTGGACTCGATTCGTTCTCTATTTTCCAAATGTGTTACTAGTAACGTTAGCTATTTTGTTATTGAGCTATCATGTATATCGAAGCATTTTGACTCATAACTAATCATTATTCAACTTTTTCACAGCTTAATGACTTCTTTCTTGAAATTCTCAATTACATTATAATGCTAGATGAGGGAAACGAGGAAAGTTTTCCATTAAATACAAGTGTTGTATTAACTTTCTATTTAGAGATTTAGGACAAAGAAATTAATTTTTTAATGGTATGCCTGAAAGAGGAGAGTTAAATGCTGAATTTGCCGCTGACTTGAGAGAATGGTTGAGTCAAACGACGAGAAGTTTTTAATTTTTTATATATACTTTTGATTTTACTTTCTTGTAATTATAATTTTATAGGTTTGAATGATATAAATATTCTCTTTATAAAAATTACAAAAAGAAGATTACGTATATTTATGACCTTTCCATAATTCTCACAAAGAAAGAAGTCTTACGCACCGGGTTACGTTAACTTAACTATTGGTTTTAGTTTCTGGCTTAATGTGCTTATTAAATTATACTTAAAAAAAATGAAAAAGCATTTTTATAACATTAATTTTGTAAATTTTTCATTTTGAAAGATGCCCTATGACAAGTTAATTTTAAAGGCTCTTGTCAACTTCATATATGTGAAGCTAGAATAAAAATAAACTAACTAATCTATAGTAATCTTTAGTATATATGCCCATATACTACATTTTGAGTATATAGTATCCCAAATTGTGTTGACTACAACGTTAGTTATTTTGTATTAACTCTTTAATATGGAACACAAAATGGAAAAATAAACGGCACATTAAACAATTGCAATTCTAATAGATTATATTTCTTAATTGTATTTACCAGCATTTCATTTTATTTGGAGGTGCTGGTTCACTTGGAAAGCTGCGGATTTAATAGTCAAAATTACATTAAAATCGTGAGTGGAACTAAAGTAATGTAATTAATAGATGGAGTTATACTAGGCAAATTTTATAAAGAATAGAGGCGTTATTATAAAATATAAATTCATCATAACTGAAACTCCGACGGAAGAGAATCATTAAGACCTACAACTCTTTCGATATTCTTAGACTTTAATTGTTCTAAAAGCAGTGTGAATACTCCAATTAGTTATTTGATCTGCTACTTTCTTGATTGCTTTATTAAAATCCACAGCTAACAACCTTATTTAATGCTTTCCTCCTTCTAATATTCAGTTGACGAGCTTAAATTTAATTATTTCGTACTAATATAAAGTGACCCAATGCTTTAAAAATCAGAGCGGTGATTGGACCGGAGAAACAACTGATTCAAGGGTTAATGGTTTAACTGGAATTCAACCGTGATCGAACCAGTGACTAATAAATATATAAATTTTTATTTTATATATTATCTATATAAGATAATTTTTAAACTTACTATTTAATTATTTATCTAATTGTTAACTTAACTTAAATTTTCAAACTTCAAAACATATAAGTTTTTTTAAGTTCACTAACACAACACAAAATAAGATAACATAGCTCACTAGTTATATTTTATCAAAAAGGTTAAAAAAAAGATCATTAATCATAATATTCATCCAAGTTGAAGTTATCCAAATCAAGGTATTTTAAATAGACCGATCGGTCTTTTCTTTCATTAATTCAGCAGTTTTTATCGGTCCGACATCAAAATGAACAAGTCGATCACTTACAAAAATAAGAGCTAAATCGGACAATTTCATACTTCAAATCACCGATTCTCTAGTTTAACTGACCGATTCGGTCCAGTTTTCAAAACATTGATAAAACCAAACTTATTAAAGGGTGATTTTAAGGAGGGACAAAATTTTACGGGGATGGCATTTTCAAACAACGGCGTTAAAATGATTTTGATGGGTTTGGAAGGGACACAAGGCTCGTATGGTAGAAGTGGAACTGAAGTAAATTTATCTCCATCCAGAGCCACATGCTATGGCGGATACATGTGAGCAATTTCTTTCTTTTTATTTTTTGAATACTATACAATTAAGTTATAATTAATTTGCAAGAAATACTTTCTTAATTATATATAATGACTACTAAGCATAGACTATATAGATAGACCGAGAGATAATATTGTTGTGCGGAAACGTGATTAAATTTGGAGTAAAAATAAAATAGCAACAGTAACAAAAGAACACCAAGATTTTATACTGGTTCGGTAATGCCTACATCCAGTTTGGAGATGACTAAGTATTTCACTATAACAAAGAGAGTATACAATGGTGTTTCCCAAGAGACCCAAAATAACCCAAGACTATTAGAAAAGAGAAAACAAAAACAATATAAATATTTTTTTTCTTTTCTCTCCCCTCTCACTATTCTTCTCTCTCTTCTCTCTCGTAATTTTGCTCTCCCTCTCTTCTGGAAAAAAAACTCTCCACTCTCTCACAAAACAATTTCTCCAACTTAGCTCTTCCTTCATTTGCTTCTCTTTTATAGAGAAT
>JANZLX010000211.1:10161574-10178401 GCA_025531955.1 Erythroxylum orinocense | reverse complement strand
TGATAACCAATTTCCCTCCTAGCCCCTGTCCTTCCTTCTAGAACAATTCTCTCCCTCACCCCCGTAGATCCTAACATCATTGGTGGCTTGGTTCTTCCTTAGAATTCCCGGTGCATTGATCCTTCAACCAACTCTTTTATGAGTGTAATAGAGAAGCTTACCCATAACATGTGGACTAAAGAATTTATCCCCTCTTGGTTTGTTTCCTAGGTCTCTTCCCTGGGAGTTAAAGTGTATGTTTGTCAGGATGGGCTGTAGCTTACTGTCACAAGCAGACAATATACAAACAGTTATAACTAACTAAGACATGAAGCAAAGTGAATAAGGTGAATAAAACTTCTAAGAGGATATCTGAAATTCCTCAGCATCCTTTTCGTATTGGTTCCTTTTTTCTGTACTTGTCATTTGCCAAGGCAGCACATACAGGTATTCAAGCAAATGGAGGGATGTTAATTAAAAATTTCATCCTCATGTTAGGTAAATGTGGTGCAGGCCATAGATATTTTAAGGTTATAATGTTATGACTTGTGATTGTTATGTAGAATATAGATCATTCTTCTGGATGAAAATGTAGTTTGGATGCTAGAGCTGGAAGGAATCAAGTCATTGTGATCATTTGTTTCTCATCATTCTATTGTTCGAAGCTCTTAATCAATTTGTGGCTTCATTGTGGTTTCCACTCCCTCTCCCTCTCTTTCTTTTTGCATGACAAACAATAATCAACGAAGTATTTATCTTTTTTTCAGAGTCCCAAAGTAATTTGTATTTTGTGTTGCAGTCTGATGTTAACACTGTATGCTTTGCCGACGAGAGCGGCCATTTAATATATTCTGGAAGTGATGATAGTCTCTGTAAGGTAAGATAGTTTTATGTGCTGCAATCTCTGCGTGAAATACCTCTGTCCATAGTGTTCCTACTCAAATTCCTATTTCAGTTGCGGCTAGCTTGCTCAAAGTTATTGCATTTGTTAATTAAAGAAAAAGGGTTTGTATTGTTTTTTAAAACAACTTTAGGGAACTGGTTCCGTAAGGATACTGGATAACTTTGAATGTTGCTTAGGTGTGGGATAGGCGTTGCTTTATGGTCAAAGGGAAACCTGCAGGAGTTCTAATGGGTCATCTAGAAGGCATTTCATTTCTTGATAGTCGAGGGGATGGTCGTTATTTTATTTCCAACGGTAAAGATCAGTCTATCAAACTATGGGATATCCGCAAGATGACGTCTAATGCTACTACTTGGTATACTTCATCTCCAGTAGTCCTCTTCAGTCTAGCTCTTGTTGATGTTGATATATTAGTTATATGATGCTCGTAAGAACTTATGTATCTATTATTATAAGGTTTATGTTTGTAATCATTAGCTTATTGTAGTCTTATTATATAAACAATGGTGAATTGCAAGATAACATACTCGCCTATTTTCATCATAAATGCATATTTTAATTTGTTGCCTTTCATATATGCATCATTATAAATCAAGCATTCTCTTTCTGTCATTGACCACGTGAGTTGTTGTTTGTTAAAGAGGGAGAAACATTTAGACTGCATGAATTGCTCTAATTATTCTCTTTCTTTTTGCAAGTGCTGTGGGTCTCAGGAATTATGAGTGGGACTACAGATGGATGGACTACCCACCCCAGGCCAGAGAGCTAAACCACCCTGGTGATCAATCAGTGGCTACGTATAAAGGCCACTCAGTCTTGCGTACTTTGATTCGCTGCTACTTTTCCCCGTCGTATAGGTAGGTACATCCTTTTTTTAATATTTTCCTTACCACTTTACATTACTGTCTGGCCATTGTAGACCTAATTCTTGCCCAAGAATCTGTCAATAGGCTAGTAGTTCTTAACTTTTTGCCACGATTTGGCTATAACATTGGTAAATCTAGCTATTACCTACTCTTTCACCTGGTGGAGATTTTTGTCCTTTGTTTGGCAACTAACGTGTGCTTTAATTTCTTGAATCTCAGTACCGGACAGAGGTACATCTACACAGGATCTCATGATTCTTGTGTCTACATATATGACTTGGTAAGTAACTGACATCGACTGATTTTCCTTCATCTGCATGACTTGTCTGTCCATGTACTCCTGGTCTCTACTTACAAGTACGGATGGTACCTTCTCTTGGCAGTTAATTAAAATGCAATAGAATGCTGTTCTTCTCAGCTAATGCCTTAAAGATCAATTAGGGTATGCAATTCTTGGTTATATTTACCAGTTGAACATTCTATTAATTCTTAGTCGTTGTCCTGGCTAGATTACTGGAGCCCAAGTTGCAGTGCTTAAACATCACAAGTCTCCTGTAAGAGATTGTAGTTGGCACCCACATTATCCCATGCTTGTTAGCTCCTCTTGGGATGGAGATGTTGTCAAATGGGAGTTCCCTGGAAATGGAGAAGCTCCTGCCCCTATTATAAAGAAAAGAATTCGGGGCCGACATTTCTACTAGAAAAATTCTGTGGTAAATGTATCTTTCCGTAACACTGATTATGTTGATTGCGTGAAAGAAAAGGATGAAGCAATTCATGTTTTTGCCAAGTTCCAATAAAGTTGTATCTTGTAACAAAAATTTGTGATTCTTACATTCAAAACAGTTTACCTGTACATAAAATAATCTCCAATCCGGAGTTTGAGATGTGCATACATTTTCTGTATGCCAAAAAGAAACTTCTTTTGTCCATTTGCTTCATGTTTATGTATGTATCCTGTAGCACACCAAATTTCATGATCGTTATTAAGAGTTAGAGCAACTGGGAATATTATTCCTTTGACCGACTTCCGACCTTCGCAAAAAAAAAAAACCTTGTTTACTCGGATTAACTATCTGGGCTGCACTAATGGTATCTAAACAGATACATTGTAAGTAGCTGCTGAGATAGCGGTCCAATTAGCAGTGGTCTGACTTCCAGCTGCCTCTACTGCTTGCTAGCGGTCTTGTAGTCGAGCGTCTAGGTCCAGTTACATAGATGGACGATCATTTGGATCAAGTTCATTAAGTGAGGTTCGTAAAGAGAGCTGTAACTGAGAAAACGATTCTTCAAACTAGGGGAAAGCGATCCAAATGCTCTAATTAACAAGCATTCTTAAGGTAGATATGAACAGCAACCACCAACAAGGCGGGACCTCCTGTAAAGGAAATTAGTAACCACCAACAAGATGGGACCTCCTGTGAAGGAAATTGAAGGATCATAAGTTGGAAACAAAGCAGTGGCCCAATCATTGTGTCTCTTTTACTGCAATAGCACCCATCAGATAAAACCTGATTTAAAACATCCACTTGGAACAATTGGTTAATCAAATAGGGGGATTTACTTGGGAAAGAGTATTAATGATCATGGTTCCTTTAAGACAACGGGAATATCATAAGATATGAGGGCCCCTACTTTAACTCGGAGAATCAGAACAAACAGAGGTGTCTTAATACATTGTTGTAGGACATAGTTTGCAGACCCCGTCCATTGCTCCTCCGTTCACTTTAATAATAATCAGTCAAAGCCTTTTGTCTTTACAGATGTTTAACTAAAAACAAATGCTCTAACATGCATCCAGATTTAGTTCATTGTCTGAAGTATGAACCGTTGATTTGATCTAGTTTGGACCCATAGGAATCGCATGGAAAGTGGTTGGCAGTATCAAACACATGAAATGCGACAAAAGACTCGAAACAAGAAAAGAACAGCGGCAAAGGGATTTTGACCTAAGAAAGGCAGGGACTGTCATGCGAAATGTGTGTGTTTTAACCTTTTGACGGCTTTCCAACTAAAACACAGACATGAACTGGGGTTGCTCTAAGGATTTGGTCTTCAGATCTGCTGCATGTGACTCGGAAAACTTTAAGTTATCCTACTCTAACTAATCTCATTTATCTCTTGCTTTTTTCCAGAAGAAGATGAGTTAGTTATCCCACTCTAACCAATCTGATCATTTATCTCTTGTTTTGTTCAAGAAGAAGATGAGTTAGTTACCTTACTCTAACTAACCTCATTTATCACTTGCTTTGTTCCACAAGAGGTTGAGTTAGTTATCCTACTCCAACTAATCTCATTTGTCTCTTGCTTTTTCTCAGTTTCGGAATGAACTGATCATTACTTAATTTCTTTATGTTAACTATTTGAGAACTTTTTTTTAATATAGTTTTTAGTTTTTTTTAGTTATGTTTTTATTTTTGATGATTGTAATATATTAGATAAAATTTAAAAATAATTTATTTTAAATTAATTAAATTTATTTTAATCTCTTATATAATATTTATTAATAAAATATTAATAAAATTATTTTATCTTTTAAATAAATATTTTAAATTTTATTTTAAATATATTTTAACTATTTGATTAAATATATTACATCATATTCCATTCTAAACAATAAAAATGAGTTATCTCTAAGTTTGAGGGTTTAGGATGGAATGTAAAATGATAAATATATACTACCTAATATATCCTTAATAATTTTTTATAATACCAATTATACCTTAAACCCTAATGACAAGCAGCAAGATAATACATCTCATTATTTGTTTTGTTCTATCAATGGTAGAATAGTCATGCAATATTATTATTATACATACATTACATGCATCTTTCAAATAATATTTCACTATATTACATTACAACCTCTTTCATCCGTCCTAAACAACAATTTTCTAATATTACATCTATTTACATTCTATTCTATTATAAATCATTTCATTCCATTAAAAATCTTACGTCCAGTCAAATATAGCTTAAATTACCCAAATCGAAGGTAACTCATTTTTACTATTTAAGATTAAATAAGATGTAATGTGAAGCTCTCCCTTTCTATCCTATTTAATTTCATTTCATTATAAACCCTCAACTCAAATGATAGAATAATATTATATTTCATTTTATTTCATTACTAACTGCCATACGAAACATAACTTAAAGGGCTTTTATTCCACTTCTGTTTTTCTGTTGTAGTTTTTAGTTTTTTCAGTTATATTTTATTATTGATGATAGTTATACATTAGATAAAATATTTTTAATTAATTAAATTTATTTTAATCTCTTAAATAATATTTATTAATAAACTATCAATAAAAATATTTTTTTAAATGAATATTTTAAATTTTATTTCAAAAATATTTTAATTATTCAATCAATTTTTTTTAATTTATATATTTTGAAGATATTTTAAATTTAATTATATTTAATTTAATAATTATTTTTGTTTTATTTAATTACAAAAATTAAATTATTCATAATTTGCATTAATAATTAATTTAATTTAATTTAATATATATTATTAAATTAAATCATTCATAATTCTTATTAATAATTAATATATCAAATAATTAAATAATATATATTTAGTTGATACTAAACCATATTAAAAAAAATACTTTTTATAATTTTCATAAATTTAAAAAACGAGAAAAACCAAAACAAAATACAGCAATCGAAAACTAAAACAAATATATTTTTTATTAAATTTGAAAATAAAAACAAAAACAAAAGCGGACCTAAATCTTTTACATTACTTGGTACACAAACCACATTATGTACACACCAATTTCTCCAAATAAAAAATAAAAAAACATTATGTACATACCACAATACTCTAAACCAAAAGGTTTAAAGTGAATCCTTAATTATATTTATAGATATCAATCCGATTTTCACTGTCCACAGTCTTCTTATTTCTTATATATAATAATTAAATTAATGAATCAGACAAAATAAAAATACTTCCCACTTAACATATTAAGAACAGACAAAAAATACAACAACTGCGTTGGTATTCTGGTTGTTGCTGTGATTGTATGTCACCCAAAATTCCAACTTTACCCCTTCCACTCGTTACACTGAGCCGTAGGCCTCGTCTTCTGGCTGCCTGCTTTCAACGGACACGGAGTCTGTAAGGGCGGCACCATACAGTTATACTGTAAACACAACGAACTACTCGCGGGAATCTCAGCCGTCGGATTTATCTCAATCCCTGTTAAATAATTATGCTGCAAGTATAGTATCTGTATACTAGACGCCAGTAACCGGTCCACAAAGCTGCCCGGAACCTGACCCGTGAACCGATTGTTGTTCAGGTACAGGTTCTGAACCGTTGACAACATGGGCGATACTTGACCCGACAATCTGTTGTAGCTGAGATCAACGGTCGGTATCGTCACTTGATCCGCCGGCTGAACCGGTCCCCAAAACGAGTTTCTCTGTAGTTGAAGATTGGCTAATGGAAATGTAAAGACCCGGGCGGGAATCCAACCCGTGAACTCGTTCAGACTCAGGTCCAAATAGTTTAATTGATCAAGCTGGTCGATGACCCGGTCCAGGGGACCACCGAGGCGATTCCAGGAAAGAGAGAGGGATTGAAGCGAAGGAGGGAGGGAATTCGGTTCAAGAGAACCGGACAGATCATTTCGCTTCAAATCGAGTCGAGTTAATGTTTTTGAAACAAAAGATGGAACTGAACCGGTGAGACGATTATGACAGAGGACAACATTGGAAAGTTCAGGCAGTGCACCAATGGACGGAGGTATAACACCAGTGAGCAGATTGTAGCTGAGATCAAGAGTTCTGAGATTGCGTAACTGACCCAAACCAGCCGGAATCTCTCCGTGGAGGAAGTTCCTACTAATCGCGAGAAACCGAAGGTTTCTGAGTTGTGATAGAGATTGTGGTAAAGTACCGATGATCCGACCGGGTACAACGGTGAACTCAGCTAAAGCAGAGAGCTTTCCAATGGCTGGGTCGAGTCGGCCGGTAAGACCAGGAGTACCGGCCCTTGGATCACCCAAGTTGAGAGTGATCACCTTATCCGAGTCACAGTAAACTCCGGCGAAGTTACAGGGATCGGAAGTGAAGTCCCATGAAGCGAAGAAGTTGGAGCCCGGCATGTCGTCTAAGCGTTTACGAATGGACTGTAGAGCCAAGAAATCAATAGGGTCTAAAATTGCATGCACACAAAATTCACATTGTAGAAGATAGAGAGTTATGAGAAGCGAGCAACATGGTGCTGAAGGTCTGAGTTGCTTGGTGGCCATTGTATGTCTGAAGAAGAGAGCGGAAGAAGAGTAGAGTGGTTAAATAGAAGAAAACGTGAGGGTTTACTGGGACAAGTATACCGATTTTTGGTGGGAAATGGTGTGAAAGCCTTAATGGCGAAAGTATCCGCATCAAAAGAGAGTGGCTTTGAAGAGAAGGAACCACGGGGACTTGAGAATCTTCAAGGCTTTTCTTGTAGATGGCTTTTTCATTATTTTGGCTTGTGGGATACGATGCAAATGGAAAACTGGATTCAACAAGTCCTCTGCGACCACTTTTCTCTCTCTTTCTATGCTTAATACAAGTAAGTAAGCAAGTAAGCTGTTTTGTTGTTTCTTTATTGGGTTTTGGGTCCGGGGTTAAACGGTTGTCCGAGCCTAGGTGGCAGGGGTTAACGTCAGGTTCGGACCGTGATCACGTGACAGAGAGGTTCTGCTAGCTAGCTGTGTGCTGGTTTCTGTCCAAAATTCACACAACTCTTGTGCATGTACTTTTCGTACGTAATGTAACTCAATTTCAGTTAATATAGTTTCTTGGAGCGAAAGGAAGACTCTGCTTCTGAGTAGCACCAGCTCCTATCCGTCGCGTCGGTAGATTGTTATCTAATAACATTAACAATGTGCTAAGTGTTGAGGTCAAAGTCAAAACGTAGAAACAAGAAATGTTTTGTTGGCATTATACATGACGTGTAACAAAATACACCTAACTAGAAAGAAAGGCTCATCACTGCCCTGTGGCTGCGGGTTGTTGTAGTAGAGCTGGAATTTTTCAGTTAGAGCTGAGGGTGGCTTTATCGTAATTATGAATTTATTTTTTTAAAAAAATCTAATGTATACCCTTTTTCATTTTCAAATTTAGTAAAAAAATATGTTTGTTTATATTTTTAATTTTTGTTTATGATTTAATTTCTTCATGTTTTCAAATTTTATGAAAATAAAAAAGTAATTTTTTTGTTTTTATTATCTGGTTTAACATCAACTAAATATGTATTATTTAGTTATTTAATATATTAATTATTAACAGGAATTATAAATAATTTAATTTAATATTATACATTTAATTAATTGAAATTAATTATCAATAAAATCTATGAACAATTTGATTTTATTTAATTTTTATAATAAAATTACATAATTAGTAATAAATTTAAATAAATTTAAAATATTTTCAAAATACATCAATTTCAAATAAAATTTGATTAAATAATTCAAATATCTTTAAAATAAAATTTATTTTTAAACAAAATTTAATTAATTAAAAATAATTTATCTTTAAATTTTATCTAATATATTTATTATTAATAATAAAAATATAATTTATATTTATATTAACAACTAAACAAGTTTTTATTTGTATTTAAAAAAAACCAGAAAACTTAAAAACTGATAATGTATGTCCTACTTAAACTGCCAGCTAAGTTTTGCCTTGTCAAAAGTGAAACGTTTCACAAATTGTAGCACATTTAGACATTCCCTCTTGTCCAAGTAATCAGTTGTTTATTGTCACTTTCATGCAATAAAAATTGGAAGGAAAGTTAATAAACAGTGTTTCTTATGATCTACATGGGGATTATTGGACTACGAGCTTGCAAAGAGAATTATGACGTGAAGACATTCTTGAATCTTGGCGTGAAAAGGAAAGTACATTAGAATACAGGCTTTGCAGATGTAGAGAGTTGCACGCAAGAGACGAATTATGTATATCCACCATCACCACCAGCCTCGTTACCAGGGTTTGTGAAGAAGGTCCACTGAGTTTAACTTGCATGGGGAAATGTGTGGTTGATGTGGAGTATGGATTACATGGCATTCGCCATCATCATCATCATCTTTCATCACCACCCAAGCCAGAAGTATAATACGTGCCGTGCCGTCTTTTTCACCCAGCTGCTCCCATCTGTTTGATAATTGGAATCATCACCTTACATACATCCAAAGGAACAACTTGAGGATGTGATGGCTTCCTACTGTGCATCAGTTGTTTACCTCTAGACTCAGTTGAGGTCAATAATTTTCATTAATAGAGACTAATTCAAGTTCCGAATTCAGAGTCCACTTGTCTTCCTCCATAGCGCATAAATGACAACAGAAACAGAAAGATGATCTAGCTTTTCCCTGCGTCTTCAACTTTTAGCCTCAAGCTGCTGTATGTTAGCTTCATATCCAACAACTCCCACATGTCTTCAAGTCATTACCTGCTGTGACCAACTGCGGTAGTTGGTCTCACCTTCCAATCATCAACTCAAATATAGTCGATACAATTAATAACAACGCAGTCGCAGAAGCTATAGTTTTCCAATTGTACATGTGACCAAGGATCTACCAGCTCTCGAACCACTGCAACTTTAGTTGGAAGCTGGACTTGCCCTTGTGCTTATGGTAAGCTTTTATTGCTTGGACTGTAGATGCATACAAATTTTCAGGGACCACAAATCAGAAATTATTACAGCGAGGCTTGCGCACACCTAACCTTATTTATTGGCAACCAACACTTCTTCTTATGACATGCATACATTCATACATACATACATACGAAGTAATAATTTCTGAACTGGCATATGTTCTGCTATTATGCAGGCTTTATTATAAGGTTGGCAATTCGTATTAAACATTCAAAATAAAAAATAGTAAAGTTTGAATGTTTTTAATCCAGGTGGCAAATGTGGCAGTGTTTGTTTATTCACACAGTAAATCTTGTCTAGGGCCTATACAAGCTTTTTCAAAGTCAAAAACAGCTTGAACAATAACTACCTCTAAAAGAAATAACAAAACAGTATATGCCTACGAGCCACACTCTTCCCACTTCTTGTGTTTGGGTTGGAGAACATAGCACCAAAGATTATCATTGCAGTGTAGGGATTGACCCACCAGCTGTAACAAACTGCTGCTCCAACTGCAGTGCCAAACAGAAAGACGAAGAAGATTGATGAAAACTTAAATGATATAATGAAGGATTCTTTTAAAATCATAAGAATTTGTCATGGCTTTTACCAATAGTTGGGGCTGTGATTTAAGAAGAAAATAAAAAATGGGTAAGAAAGATGAGTTCCAAGAGGTGTACTAAAGAGTTTCTTCACCTGTATGTTCTTCCTTGATTACAAAATAAATGCTGGCCAAAATTTCACTTACCCTGAACAATGTTTGAAGTTTGTTCTTCAACAGAAGACGCTCATGATCCACTTCTTGCAGGCATCTCATACACCTGCACCAACATTCTTCTGTTACTCATTTACAATGCACTAGGCAGTAGATTTGCAACTTTCAGTGCGAGTCATATGCATAGGTCCTTTGTTATATGCACACAAACTGCTGTTTTTCACTTCTACTGCAGAAAAAAGTTCGAGTGTAATTTAAGCAGAGGAAGAACAACCTCATAATTGCTTGACAACATAGCGTCCAATGACTGAAAGGTCTCCTTGGTTTCCCGTCAAAAAACATTATTCAGAGCAAATAAATTGTTTGTAACTTGTTCAAATTGATGTACCTTAGCGTCCAAAGACTGAAAGGTCTCCTTCGTTTCCCGTCAAAAAACATTATTCAGAGCAAATAAATTGTTTGTAACTTGTTCAAATTGAAAAAGTTACATCTTTGGCCAATATTTCCAGGTTTTTTCTTTCATTACTTTAAGTTAAAGGATAGAAGAAAGCTCACCCTTCGCGATTTTTGGCCTCACAATAAGTTCTGAAGGCAATACATATGTTTTTAATTTTGGTTGCACCAATACTGTCAGCAACGTAAAGAATATAATCATAACAAAATTCATTAAAACAGAACATCTGGAAAAGCAATCACAAACGAAATTGCCTTCATGATACTACCTGGAGCTACTACCCTTTAATTGGTGAACAGAAGAATCGACTTGCTTGAAATCCACAGTCTGAGATTCTCTGGAATGGTAGAATATTAACCCATTAAGCAACTTCTCAATCAAAAAGATAAGAAAACCAAACAAAAAACACAAAATGAAGTAACACTCACAGAGCCCTGGCCATGTTGGTAACAAGCTTTTCACAATCTTCAAAGAACAAAGATACAACCTCATTCACAAAATCAGGGGTGCTCTCATCTCGCAGCTTCTGCAGTTGAGTGAACTGCTCGTCCAAGAAACCCTTATCAAAAGCCACCATTCAACACATCATCATAAAACCCAAAAAATTTCAACCAAAAGAGTCCGCTTTGCCACGAAAACTAACTCAGAGACATTAAAAGGAAAACTAGAAATATTCCTACGGTACCTCACAAGACAAATACCTAGTCAAACACACAAAGAATAAAACCTGACCAACCTCTCGATGTAACGAGGCCGTAAAATCAGCAATTTGTCTATGCAAGTGACTGAGAACATCCATGGATGAAGTTCTCACTTCTCAGCGATCTGGCAAATTCAATATTGATGAAGGAGAAAAGAGGCGATAGATTTTATAACCGAAACTCGGAAGTGAAATAGAAACTGTATCCTTTTCTCAGTGGAAAATGAACACAAGACAAAACTGGAGGCACCAAGCTTGGTTTACAGATTGACGTCGGAAACCACTTGTGTTCCAAAATCTTATCAAAGATTTCCCGTACATAGCAAACCAGAAGTGGGTTTTTTAAAAAACCTTTTCTACATGGGAATGGGATTGGGATTGGGAATTTGGGATTGAGATTGCCATGAAAATGACCAAACTAGCCTATTTCTCTCACTTGGGCTCTTTCCTCTGTCTTGTCTCTGTCTTTGTATTTTATTATCGTTTTGTCTCTTCCTACGTGTGCGGGAGTTGACCTCTATTGAGTCACAAAAGCTGGGTACAATTCTTATTTTAAATTGTTTGTTATTTTTTCATTTGAATTTGTGGATGAAGATAAGATATTCAATTATTATATATTAAACCGACTTAATAACAAGTAGAGGTTATATTTATTTTTTTTGTCTAGACCAGGGTACAATGTTATGAATACCGTACCAAGCTCAGTATTGAATTGAGTTCTGAAATAGAGCTGTACTAATACCAGTTGGTATCAAATACCGTTTCGAGAAATTTTTTTAAATTTATAAAATAGTCCCTAAATTTTTTTAAAAATAGCAAAATAGTCTATATTAGTATATTATACAGTTGTACTATATACTTTACTAGTTTATCGTTTACATCAACCATGCTTTCAAAAATCTTAATAATAAATAATAATGACAATTAATATGAAATAACAATAATTTTTAAATATTTTACATATAAATAATAACCATAATTAATATAAATAAAGACAATTATCATCATACAATTATAAAATTAAGAATAATACAAAGTATTTAAAATATTACAAAAATATAAAAATATTTTTTAAATTTATAAAATTGTCCCTAAATTTTTAATAATTATTAATAAATATAATTAATTTTAAAATATATAAATTTTGATTTAATAACTAAAAATATATAACATAAATATTTATTTAAAATAAATAATTTTAAAATTATTATTTATAAACTAATACCAGCCGGCACCGATAAAATTGGCCAGTACTGATCGGTATTATTTATACCTGTACAGATACCAGATTCCGGCCAGAACGGTAATCAGAACAGTGACTTTATGTTAGAAAATATTTGAAAAACAGTTATTTTATTGTCCTTTGGAAGATTCACTTCTTTATTACACTGGAACGACTTTTAAAAAGTTGTTTTTATAATATTCTTTTTCTAATTTGTTTTAATAAATAGTTCAATAACTTGTGACTTTTGTTGTAGAAACTAGAAACAATGTATTCTGAAGCAATTAGTGGAAATATGGTGAGAACATGTCTTCAAAAGGGCAAATGTATTTGTATTTGGTTTTAAAAGTGAACAAATTTGCAGGGAAAAAATTGTAAACTAGATTCATACCACTTTACAAACTCACGATATATAAAATTTATTAACTTTGACTTATATTAGTCGCCTACTAACTCATATAGTTCAATCAATCATTTTAAAAATATGATTTTTTTAACAACTTCAAATTCTCAAAATCAATTTGTTTAATCTAGATATGATTAAAACACTTCTTAAAATATTTCTCAACATTATATGAAAGATCAAGAAGTATTTATATTAAAATCAAAAGTTTCAATACCTCTTAATGAATATAAAGACTTATGTAATTAAGTAAGATAAAATTATTATACATGGTGAGACTTTTGGATCACTAAATTAACAAAGTGAGCTTACAAATAATAATACAAAATGTGAAATAATATTGATATTCTTATTTTGATCTTCGTTTTGTTGGTTATAAACTTCAACTTCTCTTGTGTAATTTCTTTTTTTTTTTAGTTTATGACTTCATTTTATTAGTAATATTTTGTTTCATTAAAATAATAAATACATTAGTAGTAATTATATTTTTTATCATCAAAATATTAATTGAAAACTTCCTTCATTCAATAATTAATTTTTGGAGTTATAATTTTCTGTTAGTAAAACTAATGAATCAAGAATCTTTCTATTTTTAAAGAGAATTATAGTTTTAAGTAAAATCCAAATGAAATAGGATCATTACAAATTTTTAATTTTATCAAACTTAGAAGAGAGTCTTGAAAGTTACAAAATCTAGCATCTCTTAATATAATTAAGATTGATACATTTAATGTTTATTTTGCGAAATATTTTGTTCTTATTTGGACTAATCGTATTTGTATATAATTATAGTGTTTATCTCTATGGTAGTTCATAAAACTTTGAGACAGCAAATATATACTTTTAAAAGGTCTTGAAAGCAGATATATTTTTCTTCTATTTTCATAATGTATTTAATTTATGAATGAAATTAAATTTATTTGTTGATATTTTTTTATCCTTTCATATTTTTAGAATTTTTTAATTTTCATTATTAACAATTCTTCTCAAATATTCATAGTTAAGATATTAGAGATAAATTTGGTTTCCGTAAAAAAAAAATCAAGAGGCTATTTATGATTATGAGTTTTAAGTTAGTAAATAAATATATTGCTTGAAAGTAATTACACTCAGATCACTTACCTTCACTAAATAAAAATTGTTTTTTTTAAAATGAATATCGGCATCTATACTTAATTAGAGATGACATCGAGCTTTGATAATTGAGTCAGGCGTGAGTTGACTTGACTCGAGTTGTTTAGACTCAGTTCGACCTGAGGCCCGATACATATAAATAAAACGGCTTTATTTTATAAAAAATAACATCATTTTTACATTTTTAGTTTAAAAAAAAGTTTAGGTTAAGGAAGTCAAATTAGAGTTCCGATCGGGCTTAAGTTTGAGTCAGGCGTTAACAGTAACGGTTAGGTCGAGCTTAGGCCTAGGCAGGTCCAAACTTAGTAGTAAGTTTGGTGAAAGGGAGTTACACTTTGTAACATAATTGTTTTGGGCTTTTTAGTTTGGGCTTGTGCAGTAATAAAGTCATGGTCTTTGAAAATTTCTGGACACTATTATTATAAGAATTGGGGTTTTTTTAAAAACTTTTAATCCAATTAATTATGAACATTATTGTTATAAGGATTGGACTTTTCTTTATTGCTCAAAATAATATTTAATATTAAATAATACCGATACCGTTTGATATAAGAATCGAATTTGATAGGGGTATTACATATTAGGATTCAAGTGTTAAAACTTTTATCCCAACGTAGGTCTTCTGTACTCCTTATTTTGTACCTATTTAGTACCCCTTCAATCTCAACCATCTAATGTAATAAATTAGATGGGTGAGATAAAAATGGGATAGAGGGGACAGATTAAGGGGTACAAAAGATATGCTCTTAAGGAGAGTGTTTTAATCTCATGTGCGAGATAAGCAAAAAATTATAAAACTTTGCAGAAATTTATGGGAAAGTTTACAAAAGTTAATAATTTCAATTTGTGTGTGCATGACTCAACTGTCGACAATTTCAAGTAAGGGTCGAAAATTCGGAATGAGATCCTCTGGCCCTACCCTGTGCTAGAGAATCTGAGCCATCCACTTAGATGAGTGGTCATCTAAGTGGATGACTCAGATCCTCTAGCACAGAGTAGGGCTAGAGTACTTGGACCAGAAGATCTGAAACCCGAAAATTGAATGCAAATATAGTCACTCTTAAGAAAAGCACTGTAACATGCCCTTAGAATTGGAGGCACTTAAATTATTAACTATATTTTGACAATTAATCCAAAACATTATCTTCATCACTTAAAAGTAAAGTTAGGTATTATATATTAGTAGAGTTTTAACTGAATTGTTAATGTGGAATGTATATTCACAATTAAAAAATTATAAACTCTCTACTTTACAAGAGTCTAAAAAAGATATGATATATGCAATTTTTCCTTTAAATTTTTACTAAAAAAATAATTTTTGTATAACTCCGTGGTCATACCACAGTAGCTTTATTGTAGTATGCGCTCACGAAACGAGCGAAGATAAAGCAACGCTTTGCTTGGTCATAAACGTTAACTAAGCCGCTCCATAAACAGTAAAAACACGCAACCCAAAACAACGATTTGCCACTTAAGTTTCGATTCCAGTGTAAATGACACCACTAACTAGAAATAAAGACCATATCCATCAATTCTACCACTTCCAGCTCAAAAGAGCTCACTCACACGCATAATCTTTGCCCTGAAATCTTCTGTACTTATTTTATATATGTGCGATGTAGATCCAAGCTATCCATTTCTACAAAAATAGGGATAGAGGATCACATCCCATAATCTTTACCCTCGATTTCTAATTCCACATTAATTTGATAAGAAATTATTCATACGGGGGATCCAATGCTCTTTGGTTTTGTTCCATTTTTCTACCTTATTATTTTGTGGGTCTCGTCCATAACACTGTTGTGTTTGTTGCACTTTCGATGCCTCACGCGCCGCTCCCTGTCCACCAATTACTGGACAACGGGAAGAACACGTACCACAAACTTCTATTGGGTGTTCTTCGCCGAACATTCAACCATTCACAGGCCGTCAAGTGTGCAATCCAATCACTGATTCATTTTTCCTTTTAGTAATTTTGCCTATGTGACAACGTTAACTCCACGATAAAAGCTCCGTAGTTATGTTTGGATTGGAAGTGTCGGTTTAAATTCAATTCTTTTTATCCAAGTATATAAGCAGTATTTATTTATTTTTAATATTAAAATTCTTAAAAAAAATCATAATTATAAATTATTTAATTTTTCTAATTATTATATATTTTATATGAATTCAAATATTAAAATCAACTGGCTACATGTATATATTTAATTACATCTTTTATTATCTTATACTTAATTTGTTTTAATGAAATAAATTATGTGAATCTTATGATAGGATAAATATATTTTATAAGTAACATTCATATTATATTCAAATATTATTATATTAACAAATGTAAATGATACATGTAGACTTATTATGGACCTGTGAATTAGGTTAAGAATGTGCATGCTAAATCTTCTATTAGTCATGGAGCCAATGTTATGAATATCGTACCAGACCGAATTGAACTATGGAACGGAACGGTATCGGTACTGGGTACCGTTTCGGGATATTTTTAAATTTATAAAATAATCCCTAAAATTTTTAAAAATTACAAAATAGTCCATATTGATATATTATACAGTTATATTGTATACTTTACTAGTTTACTGTTTACATCAACCATGTTTTCAAAAATTTTAACAATAAATAATAATGATAATTAATTTGAAATGACAATAATTTTTAAATATTTTACATATAAATAATAACCACAATTAATATAAACAAAGACAATCATCACCATACAATTATAAAACTAAGAATAATACAAAGCATTTAAAATATTACAATCATACAATTTCATCATTATAATAAATA
>JANZLX010000211.1:10141264-10161474 GCA_025531955.1 Erythroxylum orinocense | reverse complement strand
TTCATAGTTCATATAATCAAACCAAATAGCAAACTAAATATCTATGAACCAAACAACACAAATGACATTTATTTCATATTTTGCAATTTCAGATCATATTTCCAATTCCAACTCCAAAGTCTCCAACAGTCCAACTAAATAATTTCATACGCAATGCATCATCCAATAACACCGTGCATCATCCATGATCCAACCAAAATTCCAAGTCTCCTCTAATCCAACAAAATTCCAAAACCTATCAGAAATTCACAATCCAACCATCCAAGATCCAACTATCCATTCCAAACACAACAATAAATTGCATTAAGCATGAAATTTTCAAAATCAGAAAAAAAAATTAATAAACCAACTTCAATCTGGGCGGGTCTTCGGGTTTTGTCAAGGGTTAGAGCGTCGACCCGTCTCCAGTGGCTTCAATTGCGTCTCCGGTGGCTTCCCTGCGTTGTCGTGGTGCTACGGTGCGACGGCGAGGAACAAAGAAGGTGGTGGCGTCGGCGACGGCGTGGAAGAATGACAAGCCGAAGGGAGAACGACCAAGGGAGGTGAGCCGAGCGTCGAGGAGGACTGGAGGAGGCGAGGGTTGAGGAGGAGGCGGTCGACAGCAATGAGGAGCAGGCAGCGCGGCGCGGCACAGATGAGAGAAGAAGGAGAGAAGATGGCATGAGGAGAGAAGAGAGACGAAGAGTCGGGTTGGAGGGGAGGCCGGGTAGGTTAAAATTTTAGGTTTAAACTTTTTCAAATTTGCAATTAGGTCCCTAGGATTTTTAATTTTTACGGTACCGATTGGTATTTTTCGGGTACCGACCGAAAACTACCAGTGCCGATTGGTATTTTTGACCGATACCAATGAGGCTTGCTTCGTTCTGGATTCCAGCCAGTACCAGCCTGAATAGAACGAAATTCCAATCATTGCATGGAGCAGGTAATCAAGCCACATTATCATAGAAAGATGTAGGGTCGTCTCTTCTATAAGCAGCGTCATGAGTAATTTGAAAAATATCATGCAAAAGAAAAACATAAGGAAAAAATAAGAAAAAATAAAATAAAAAGAGAATAGTGTAAAGTACAGGCTCCAAAAAAATGATAAATACCGTAAAGACAAAAGAGACTAACGGGAGTAGATGACAAGGCAAGTTATTGTGAAATGAAAAACCACTCTTATTTTCAAAAATTAAACATGTTTAACAATAAGTAATACACGAAATATTTAAAAAGAGCCTAATTAAGAATTATCGCTATTAATTTACACAATCATTTTCGTAATACTCATCTAAATGTAGAAGAATACATGAATGAATATTTTTGAAATCTTAAACATAAAGAAAATTTCAAAGTTATTAATTATAAAGAGCTTTTTAGTTATAATTTTATAAAACCAAAATCATGAACTATTTTCTAGTATTCAATTTTTAATGAAACAAAAATGAATATATAGAGAATATTTGGTATTTATTTAGTTTATTAATATTATATAAAGACTCAATCAAAGACTTACTTGTGCACACAAATTTTAGAGATAGATTACATCTTTGAGTTTTAATTTAACCAAAAATATGTGAAACCAAAGCCGCCAAGTTCCCACAAACAAATACAAGAACAACGTAGATTCAGGGACTTTCAGTTCGAATGTTTCCCTTCTCTAATTAATTGGTATCTCATAAATTATCTCCTATATTGGAGGCACTTGTGAATGGTTTTAGATTGCATTTGCTTGTAGTTGATTCGTTTTTTTTTGGTGTTGAGATTTCACTTTTAAATCTTTATTGAACCATTAAAAGCTTTAATTTCTTTGTGTTTATAGTTTTCAATATTTTGCTTGTCTTTTTAATTGTTTAGTATTGTGTTTTATTATTCTACAGAAACATAGTTGCTATTATTGGTTTTGTTTTTTGTACCATATAATTTTGATTTGCTCGCTGGTGTGTATACTTGTAATTTTCACATTCGTTATTGAGGTGCACGTTTTGGGATTTACTATCAGTCTTTGCTTCCTTTCTTAAGTAATATTAGAGTCATTTAGGGACCTATTGGGCTTGTCATCTATAGCTTGTGTGGGGCACTAGTATGGGAGTGGTGGCTTTGACTTCTAATGATAGAATAAGAGCTAGTCCTTCAATGAGTTTTAGGTCTAAGAGAAGAGAAGACGTTAACAGATTATGGATAAGCTATTGGAATATTGGTACCCTTATAGGGAAGTCTTTTGAATTAGTGGAGATTTTTTATAAATATAAAATTCATATAGCGTGCATCTAGTAGACAACGTGGAGAGGGGCTAAAGCAAAAGAAATTAATGAGTTCAAACTTTGTTATTAAAGGGGTTTGAAATGACATAATGGGGTAGGTATCTTAGTTGTCAAGGAACTCATACATGATGTTATGAGAATAAAGAGGACTAATAAAAGGATTATGTCCTTAAAGATTGTGATAAAAGGTGTTGTTTTCAATGTAGAGTGTGCTTATGGACCTCAACTAGGTTAGACAAACAACTTAAATGCCTATTTTGGGAAGAGCTAGATGAAGTGATTCAGCGAATTCACCTTAATAAGCGAGTTATTCTAGGAGGAGACTTTAATAGTCTTATAGGGTCAACATCAAACAGATATTCAAAGATTTATGGGAGTTTTTGGTACAATGATAGGAATGATGGTGAGACTACTTTATTAGGTCTAGTGGTAGCATTTGAGTTAGTAATAGTCAACTCTTTTTTCAAGAAAAAGTAGATCTTAAAGCAAAACTACAAAACTCAAATTGACTACTTTCTTATAAGGCAAAGTGATAGTTATAAGGATTATAGGGTGGCACCTAGTGTTTGCCTATCAAGTCATCATAGATGGTTATGAATTTTATAATTAAGGGTTAGAGGAAGAAAAGAAGCTCAAAAGGTGTACTAGAGTCAGATGGTGGAATCTAAAAAGAGATACGATGGAAAAACTTAGGGATAGAGTAATATATAAAAAAGAATATAAATTGGAAAGAGATGCTAACCAGATTTAGGAGAGAGTAGCATCATTTTTAAGGAATATAGCTAAAAAGATCTTGGCTATTTCTAAAATGCCTAGGGGTAGTAAGATGGAGTCTTGGTGGTGGAATAAAGATATATGAAAAAGGTTAAGATTAAGAAGGGCACTTATAAAGCTCTATTGCATAATACTACAGAGGTAGAGAGAGAAAGTTAGAAACTGGCAAAGAAAGAGGCGAATAGATAATCTTATAAGCTAAAGGCAGAGCTTAAGAGAAATTTTACCAATAATTGGAAACTAAAGATGGGGGAAGGATATATTTAAGTTGGCAAGAGCTAGGGAATAGAAAGCGAGAGATTTAGATCAAGTTTGTTGTATAAAAGATACAGCAGGGCAAGTGCTCATAGTTGAAAATCGCATAAAGGAAAGATGACAATGATACTTATATAGCATAAAGGCACAGAAGACAACATCTTTTTAGGTGATCTTAGCTCGTTCGACAGATATCATAATTTTAATTGTTACCATTAGATTAAAAAGAAAGAAATTAAAAAAGCTTTGAGGGAGATGAAGAGTGGAAAGATAGCAAGGTTTAATGAGATGGCCATAGAGGTGTGAAAAAGCCTAGGCAAAAACGGTCTTATTTGGCTAGCCAAGCTTTTGAATGTGATCCTTAAGTCTGCTAAAATGTTAGATAAGTGGAGACTTAGCATGCTAATTCCTCTATACAAGAACAAATGGGGCATCCAAAGTTGTAATAACTATAGAGGCATCAAACTACTTAGACACATCATAAAGTTATGGGAGAAGGTGATTGAGAAAAAAGTGAGAAAGAGTACTCCTATCTTAGAGAACCAGTTTAGCTTTATGCTAGAAGGTCAACGACAGAAGTTCTACATCTTCTTAAAAGATTAATGGAATATTATAAGAAAAGATAACGTAACCTACACATGATTTTTATTGGCTTAAAGAAGCCATATGATCAGGTAGATTAGGTAATTATATGGAGGTGTTTAGATATTAAGGGAGTTGCTATAACCTATATAATGGTTATTATGGATATATATAAAGATGTATAGATTAGAGTAAGGATGATAGGAGGAGATACATAACATTTTTCTATCGATATTGAGCTATACCAAGGTTCCTATTTAAGTCTCTTTTTGTTTGCAATAGTAATAAATGAGCTCATTAAAAATATAAGATGTTAGGCCTCACTCCTTATGACAAAATTGGTCACTAAATCAACCTAGGATTACCAGCTTACAAGGAGATGTTCTTTGGTGTATGTTGTTTACTGATAACATTGTTTTAGTAGATGAGATAACAGAGGATATCAATGTCAAGCTAAAACTTTGGAGGGCTATATTAGAGTCAAAGAGCTTTAAATTGAGCAGAACTAAGACTGAGTACTTAGACTGTAACTTTTAGGTCCATATGGTGGCTTCCGATGTGATGGTAAAGATTGGTTCAGAAGTTATACCACATAAAGAATGTTTTAAGTATTTAGGATCTATCATTCAAAGCAATAAAGAGATGAATGAAGACATAGTTCACCATATCTAATTAAGGTGGCTTAAGTGGAGAAGAACATTAGGAGTTTTATGTGACAAAAAGATACCACCTAAGCTCAAAGGGAGATTTTATCGTTTAGCGATTAGGCTGACCGTGCTCTATAGGGTAGAGTGTTGGTCCATCAAATAATTACATAGTCATAAGTTAATGGTGGTGGAGATGAGGATGTTATTGGATGTTCAACCTTACTAGAATAGATAAGGTCAGGAATGTAATGATAAGAGATAAATTAAAGGTGGTTTATACTAATAAAAATTTAAGGGAGACAAGGCTTAAGTAATTTGGAAATATTAAGGAGAGACACCCTAAGGTTCCAATTAGAAGATGCAAAAAACTTGTAGACTCTACTGGAACTTATCAAAGATATGACCCTCAATAGAAAACTTTGGCATACTAGGATACGAAAAAAATATCTCACATAGAAAGGTCCTTCACTTTCTTATAGGTCTTTTAATCATTATTCTTTAAGTTTTCTGTCTTGTATTTAGCCTAAATATTTAATATGTAGTACTTCTCTCTTAGCTATTTAGCTTAGATATTCTTTTACTTAACCTAAATATTTTTTTGTAATAACTTATTTTATTTTTTCCTTGTTATATATTTATTATATTATTTATCTTATTACTTATTTTATATTTTTATTTTTACATATTTTTTAATTAATTATTATTATTATCTTTTATTTCTATTTTTATTTGTATGTCTATTTTTAATTATTATTACTTTATTATTTTAATATGTATATGTATATTTTACATACCTATGTGTGTGTGTGTGTATATATATATATATATATACCTTTTTCATATGATTCTATCAAAAACAACTTCTCTACTGGTTAGGGATAAAGTTGCGCATTACAAAATCTCTCAAGAGTCCTATATTAGTAGGACCTTCATTTAGATGTTGTTCTTGTTTACTAATATTATGTAAAGAGTAAATTTTTCTATGATTTAAATATATGTTGACATGTATGGCGTATACCCATTAATATAATAATGCATTTTATTGTATATATTTATTATTGTTTTAGGTACACTTTTAATAGGTAATAGATATACCTTCAGAAAAATAGCCACTCGAGAACATATCATCATATAACTAATTTTTTAAGAAAATTTTGGAAGATAGAGAAATTATAGATAGGGGATTATTTGCTTATGAATTATATCTAAAAGCAATACTAATAATAGTAAAACATATGGGAGTAGAAAATTATAGCTTTATAAATAATGCTTAATGTATTGACATTGCTTAGCTCTCGACAATATACGGGATAAAAGAAGACAGAAGTTATCTAAATATTATATAAAAGGAAAAAAAATTATAATTTAAACCTTCAGTTTTTCATCAAAATACAATTTGAACCTTAACATTTCATAGTGTTTAAGTTCAATCCTAACATTTTTTAAATGGTCAAAATAGACCCTTAATAGATGGAAAATTTAATAGGTTAAATTTCTATCAGTTAAGTGACACATTATCGCTGATTATTTTTTATATTTTTAAAATTTTTTTAATGAACTCCAATATCACATGTAGGCTATATTATGTCACATGGGCCTTAAACCTCATTAATACATTTAAAAATAAATTATTTATATTTATTAAAAATAAATAGATAAAATGTTTATTTATTTTTTAAAATGTATTGGTGACACATTATGCTACTAGCTTATAAGTGGCAGCATGGTCCACTAATAAAGTTTTAAAAATATATTTAAAAAGTATCATGTTAATGATGACATGGCAATTGCTTATGAAAGTTTAACCTTATTAGAATTTTCATCCATTGAGGGTTTATTTTTAACGCTTTGAAAATGTTAGGGTTGAAATTGGACCTTTTAAAACGTTGTGGTTTAAGTTATATTTTGATGATAACTTTGAAAAATAAAGTTACACTTTTGGCCCATATAAAAATAGGAAGCCCTAGCTTCCCTTATTTGAGTATATGTACCTGAGCTTATGAGACATTTTAATATATTTTCAACAAAAATTAAAACCTTCTTTAAACATTTAAATTGAGAAATTTTAAGCTAATTTTATAATTGTTGATGGTCTTTACAAAAATAGATAGCTTTCTGTTAAACCAAGGAAGGTTCTAATATATGCTTTAATGATAGAAATTGTAATTACAGGTAATGATTTATTTTCTAATCTCTTAAAAGAAAGTAATATGAAATAAAGTGAAGAAACGCCTTGTGGAAACTACAGAGAGAAGTTCATAAACTTCAAAGTGATTTAAGTCAAGGATAAGACCAAGACTAAGGAAGATTAAGGCGTAATAAGTCCGCACCTTCATTTGTATGTTTTATTATATTTCTTGTTTAGTTACTTTAATAATTTAAGTGCGCTTTATGCATAAGCATGTAATATTTTAAACTTAATGCATAAATCTTTTTAATTGTCAAAAGGAACTAAGGTTTGATTTAAAAGAAAACCCTATTAATCTTTAAAATATTTTTTTAGGAACTTCTAAAGTATTTTTATATCAACTTTTAGTCAAAAGAATGTGGTTTGATCCTTGGAAAAAATTTGAAAATTATTTTTTGATACACTGATCGAATATCCTTAGTTAATGGTTGGACAATTTGTTATTTTTGTACATAATGGTATACCAATGTTTAGGTTTTGCTGACTAATACACATTGGAAGTTAACTAAAATTACAACATGAGTTTATATTTCATATTGATGATACATTCTGCAACCTATGTCATTATTATTAGTAATTATAATGACTACTTTTTCATGTATAATGATATTTTAGAACTAAAATAGTATAAGAAGTTAGGCATTTAATTTGTAGATATCTTATGACATATGAGGGTTACAATAACACATTTACAAAAATTTTAAGCTTTTAAAACATTCATTCATTGACTATAAAGTGATTGGGAATCCTTGAGCATTAAAGTGAGCAAGCAAGGATTATTCAAGATATAAACATCATTAAATAGTTGATGTTATTCTTTAACTTCAAAGAAATTTGTATAAGGTTTTCTTTATCTAAATAAAGATACCTCTAAGAAGGTTCCTTTTACTTAGTTGAAAAAAAGAGAATAGTAGAATCCTAACAGTGACTTAAGGACTATATGTAGTCAAGAATTACTTGTTGAACCAGTATAAAATTGATTTGCAATTTCTCTTCCCTACATTCTTTACATTATTCTTAGATGTATAGATTGATTGAATTCCAATTTTATATCAACATTCTATTTGAACTAAATCAAGCTTTCTTTTAAGTTGCAAAAAGATTTTAAATTTATTAACACTTAATTTACCTTATTCTTGGGTGTTATCAGGAGACCATCAAGTGGTATTAGAGTGGATCCCTTATATTGCTATTTCAAATAAACTTTTTTAAAAAAGATTTGTATAGCATATTTAGGTGAATCTACATTTTCACCTAGTCAAAATGGGCAAAGTATTTGTAATAATCCTTTGTTTAATAGAAATGATTATCTTTATTGGTAAACTAGAATGAAATTCTTCTTGATGACTAAAAATATTGACCTATAAGAAAAAAAATTATAATGTTCCATTCGTTCCTACTAAGGTTAAAAAGGATACAAAAGTTTCCATGCTAAAGAAAGAATGAGATCCTAAAATAAGAAACTAATTTTTTTAAATATCAAGGCTATACATATTTTATTTTATGCATTAGAAAGAAATAAATTTAATATTCTCATTATATGAAAGGACTTACAAAAATTGAAATATATTAAAAGTTACACACGAGGGAACAAATTAAGTTAAGGAGAGCAAAGTAGGTATGTTAGCTCGTTAATATATATTTTTCAAATAAAACATGATGAAAGTCTAGCATATATACTAGATTTATTGACATTATTAAGGTTTTTAGAAACCTAATCAAGACATATACTAATGTTAAATTGGTAAGTAAATTGTTCACATCTCTTTTAAAGGCTTAGAAAGCCAAGATGATGTCAACAAGATAATTAAACTTAAATTAATTAAATAATTTATATTCATAGATTAAGATTAGCATATAAAAAAATATCATGACCATCCAACTATTAAAAATGTCAAAGTAATTTTGACTAGCTTTTTCATGCATTTTTTTGTATAATATATTTTTCACATAATGTTTCAATTAGATATAAAACATAAAATTAATATCCACTATATTTGAGCCTAATCACATTAGTTCCCTGTCGTTAGCAATTGATTATTATTAATGATATTGAAAATTATTTTCAAAATGTCATTTTAACTTGGCCAAGGATTTTTCAGTTTATTAATATAATACATCAAAATATTCTCATTAATCACGTTAGGGTGATGAATCTTATATTAATCACATAATTACCTCTATATAGTTCATATTATATCCATTAACTACTAATTGAGATATCCTTAATATAGATATATGTTAAGTGTATCAAAATATAACAATTTTTATATGAGATACTTTATAGATCTCAAATTAAAGGATCATTTATATAATCATTATACTAAAAATTTTCACATATGTACAAGTAATGTTTTAAATAAAATTATCATATTAGGTGAGTTCAGTAAACCTGTTCTTGAGCAAACACTCACATATTTATTTAAGTATTTTCATACTTTAATTTATGTGACTAACTCTTTCTTTTATAACAAAAATCATAATCCGTGCTAATTATTTTACACTATTAATATCCAATCTTTATAGAATATGTATAACTTAGAAATAATTTCTAAATGTAATATAAATCTCATGCTTACGATTTCATTATAATTGTATTTATGATGTGCATAAATTTATTTTACACATCTACTTAATTACTTAAAACTCAATTCGTATCCCTCCAATTCCTGCTTAAAAATGCCTAAGGCTTGCTTTTCCTAAAGCATTTAATGCTTCTGAATTCATTTAATGCTTACAGAATGTCAAACCTTTTCGTAAAGCATTTAATGCTTCTGAAAAGCTTTTCCAATCTTTTTAAACGAATACATAGATAATGTTTTGGTTTAAATAAAGCATTTAATGCTTCTCCAGACTTTTCATTCATGTTTTTCTACTAAAATAACCCTAATGCCTTCTATCCGAGCTCTTACACTTACCGCATCTACCTATTGACTTTCCATATGGAAATTATGCTTGTCAAATCGCTAATAATGTGCGCTTCTTTAAGCACGAAAATTGATGGAGCTTTGGGATTTGATCAAGTATTATTTTTCATTGATTTCTTCTTAGTTTTGTGCACTGTTGTGATTTATGATAGTGATTTTTGTTGTTCTGGGTTCTTTTGAAATAGGTTATAGATAACCGTCGTAGCTCCGCTTGAACCAGTCAAGATTTTGTTTCAGGTATTATTTTTTGTTGTTTTCTTCTCAGTTTTATGCATTGTTGTGATTTATGATGGTGGTTTTTGTTGTTCTGGGTCCTTTTCAAATAGGTTGTGGTTTGTCATCTCAGTTGTTGCTGTTAAGAAATAGATAGTATTAATAGTTAGAGAAGCTAAGATCAGGCTTTTCCTTTGAGCATAGGTGCTTTTGTTTCTTATGGTGGATTCCATCAAAATGATTAACATTCTCTGAAAATGTCATTCCTTGACTTTCTATTGGTTTGACCTGTTAAAGTAGTTTTTTTTTTCCTTTTAACATCATATTGCAAAGGCATTTGTAATTTTTTGACTTCCAATTGTTGTTTCATTGAATTGTTATATTCTGTTAATGACTATTTTAGTACATATTTCATGGTTCATATATTCCTTATGTATTTCTTACAAACATATATAGCTAATCATTTAATGTTCACCCTTTATTAAAGATCCCCTTAAATTTTAATTGATAAACACAATATATTCCAATATTTGTTCAATCATTTGCATTACTAAATGTCATTATTTTAAAGTTACTTCATCAACATCTCTTTTCAAGTAAATCCTGACAATTAACTGATTTTTTTATATTGTATAATATATTATTTGATAGTTTTTTCATCCTTGTGTCAGTTGTTTACATAATTGAGTTCCAGAAATGTGGCTTACCTTATGCTCACATCCTTCTGTTCTCAAATGATAAAGAGAAGTACCATAATCCTGAAGAGCTTGACAATATTATTTGTGCTAAGATTCCAGATCCTGTTACTGACACAACTTTATATAATATTGTTTTTAAACATATGATGCATAGACCTTGTGGAAGTCTAAATCCTAAATCTCCATGCATGAATGAAGGTAAATGTGGAAAATATTATCCTAAATCTTTTGCAAGAATTACTTTTTTTGACGATGAAGGATTTCCCATTTATAAGAGAAGAGATGATGGTAAGTTGATATACAAAAAAAGGATTGACCTGGATAATCAATTTGTTGTTCCTTACAACTAGGAATTACTTTCGAAATATGCATCCCATATAAATGTTAAGTACTGCAATCAAAGTTCATCGATTAAATATCGTTTCAAGTATTTGAGCAAAGGAAATGATTGAGTTACTGCTGCCTTAATCAAACTTTGAGCAATAATGAAATTGATGAACCTAAAATGTTCTTAGATTGGGTATCTTCGATGCGGGAGACGGAATCTTCAGAATGAGAACCATAATGGTGCGGTTAAGATTAGATTCCCAAGCTTCATGTCGAAAAATACGCTGAAAGAAAGAAGTCATAGTAAGACCCACAATATACCAATGAGATTGGTAGAATAACGTGGGTAATCCATCAAAATCCTGGTGCCTTGTTAGGCATCTTACTGAAGAACGTCATCTTAATTTCATCCAGATGGAGGGGACGATCTAAATCAGTTAGAGCTGGAAGGAGTAGGCAAGTAAAATGACCATGGATCAGCTGGTTCGTAGGATGCTGGCTATCATTCATATAGAGTTTTGCGAGGAAATGTTGAGCGAGTCTTCTGATATGCGTTGGATCTGATAGCACATTCCCATTTTCATCTTTCAAGAAAGTAGTTCTCGCTTGCCGCTGTTTGGCCATAGTGATTGCATGGTAGTACTTAGTATTCCTGTCACCCTGACTTAACCACTGGCACTTGGAACGTTAGTGCCGATAAAGTTCTTCTTAGTAGAGGACCTACCCCATTTCAGATCGGAGGTGTTCCTCGAGCTCTTAGAGAGAGATCGAGTCTTCGTCTTTAAGTTTAGTAATGAACTCATCTCAAACTACTCTCAACTCAACTGGAACTGATCGCCAGGTTGCAAAAAAGTCCGCATACGAGAGAGGGATGAAGACCCTCCTCCTCCTACACCTACTTCACAGAGCAACCCACTTAGTTGCAGTGCGGTGGTAACTGGACAAACAAACACTGGCAGATGGGAAAGAGTCATAGAATGGCTTGAGGAGGACCCCATAGAAATCACCGAGGGAGATATTTCTATCATCCAAGGAAAATTTGGCATGCGGTTTGAACTTTCCAACAACTTCAAAGGCAAGTTGGACAAATTTTGGGCAAATGCTATAGTTATTAAACTCTTAGGCCGAATATTGGGATTCAACATGCTCAAATCTAGATTGCTATCACTGTGGAAACCAAAGGGCCCAATGAAAATAGTTGATATCGAAAATGAATTTACCTCGTTAACTTCATGGAGGAAGAAGACTATGTGCAGACACTTACCCAAGGGCCATGGATCATCGCGGGGCACGCACTATCAGTTTAATTATAGTACCCCGACTTCAGACCCTTTTCTGGTAAAATAACGCATGTAGTGGCTTGGCTGCGATTCCCCGATATACCAGTCACCAGGTATCATCCTTCGATCCTCAAAACTCTCAGGAATCTAGTGGGTCGAACGGTTAAAATTGACAACCACACACAACTCACTCAAAGGGGCAAATTCGCACGGGTGACTGTAAATATTGATCTCAGCTCACCGCTCCGACCCATTGTCGAGTTAGATGGTGAACTTATAAAGGTAGCCTACGAGGGACTCCCCCAGATCTGTTTCTCCTGTGGGCGGGTCGGACACGAAGCTATCACTTGCCCCATGAAACCGACTAAAACACCTACGACTGAGCACTCCCCCGCTCGACCAATGATACCCAACCAACCCGACAACGGTCCAGCTTCCGATAAGAAGATTATGGGCCATGAATGCAGGAGATTTGCCGCCCTCGCCGACAGTTGGTTCCCCCAACGGCCCAACATCTCGACCGACACAACGTCTCCTAATAAGTCGGATCAAAAGGCTCACGTTTCATGGCTCTGACAGAAAAAGAGCTGTTGGAGCAAGGATCAAACCCACCTAAATCAAATGAGGTGACCCCAACACCTGCACATCAACATACGACGTCCTAACCCCAAACCGCAACAAAATCCCTAACTCCATCGACGATTAAAGAGTTTAGATCGAAACGATTATCATCTTATGGATGACGTGTACCATTTACCTTACCGCTCAATCCGTCACCGCATGCTGCCCTCCATCTCAAAAAGTCGTCACACGTTTCACTCTGGGCCTAAGACGTGGGCTAAGCTGGACAGATCCCCAAATTGGACCAAATTCAACACTTTCAAGCCATGCTTCCTTCCAAGCTTGTAACAAGAAAACCTCCAAAAAAAATAATGAACCAATGGCCCTATCCGTTCCCTCCTACGCAAATGTTATAATCCAAGATCAAGCTATCAACCTGCCCACAAATGTGGAAATAGGCTGCGGGGACATGGAGGAGGAGTACAATACTCATCATATTTCGACATCGTCTAGTCAGGCGCATACGATAACCCCTCCGAGACCACCAGACCCCGAGGAAAATTCAACCTCAGTCACAGAAATGAATGTTGAGTCTAATACTCAAATGGCGGAGACTCCACAGGACCTTATGACAAATCAGGCTTGGGAGCCAGTTGACAGTGCAATCAACTCGCATGCAGATTAGATTCCCCTCCACTAGTTTCTATGTTGATATTCATATGGAACTGCCAAAGGGCTGAAGGTAGGTCCTTCAAGCCCATAATCAAAAACTACATTCGAATTCATAAACCGCATTTTATTATTCTACTGGAGCCTCGTATTAGTGGAGCACGAGCGATGAAAGTTATTAGGAGTTTAGGTTTTACACAATCTTTCAGAGTGGAAGTAGAGGGCTTTTCGGGCAGCATCTGGCTACTATGGAGAATGAATATTGAGGTTCGTATTCAGATAGCTCACCACCAATTCGTGCATATCAGTATCGAGTGGGACCACTTGTCGTTTAATTTAACGACCATTTATGCTAGCTCTACGTATTCACTACATACTTATTTGTGGCAGTATCTGTGAAGAATTGCCAGGATTACCGACAAACCTTAGCTATTGAGTGGAGACTTTAATGCCAAATTCGAGAGTATTGATATACGTGGAGGGTCTCGACTCCAACCTATAGTTAATTCTCAAATTCGTGTCTGTGTGCATAGCTGTCAGCTTCAGGATCTCGGATTTTCAAGGCCTAGATTCACCTGGAGGAGAGGACAAATCCTCGCTAGATTAGATCGGGCATTCAGTTCAAATGATTGGCAATCTGTGTTCCCAGACACTACAGTTACTCACCTACCCTTCCTGAAATCAGACCATCGACCTCTCTTAGTGACTCTTAACAACAGAGTGCAATCATTTCCAACAATTAGGTCCTTTCAATTTCAATCAGCTTGGTTAACGCATGTTGACTTTATTCATTTTGTATTAGAAAATTGGACCTCAACCAGTTCTGAATTCAACCGCAAAATCACAAACTTTGCGGAACGGTTACAGCAGTGGAACTATACTACATTTGGACACGAGAATTTTAATAGAATAAAATAGAATAAAATATTTTATAATAAAATAAAATATAAATTGATGTAATATTAAAAATTATTGTTTAGGAGGGATGAAAGGGTCCATAATATAATATAGTAAAATGTTATTTATATGAAAGATTTATAATGTAACATAATGTAATGTTGTTTATCATTTTACATTCTATTCTAAAATCTTAAATCAAAGATTTTTTTATTTTAAACTATAATGTAATATGAAACTCTCTCAAATTAAAAGAATGATATTGCGTCCTATTAATAAACCAATAAAGCTTACTTTAACATGCATCAAATTGGGCCGTTGGATCCTTTACCATTCTGATTAATTTTATCCTCAACGAGCCTTGATAAAGTATAAAGCACTCTAGAACCATCCGTCCATCCACGTCAAGCGCGAACCGTTCCCCAATAGTAATCAGCCACGTTGGACATAAATTAGTGAAGAATCCATCGTGGCAATGCAAACACAATCCAGCGGTCAACAAGACTCGGAGGATTAAGTCGTCTCGTGGGGCCGTCTAGACCATTAGGTTTCTCCACGTCAAGTTACGAAACGCTGTCCAATAGGCTTCACCCACGTTGAACTATTTGGCATCTCGTCCGTCAGATCGTCCACGTTGGCAGAGCCAAACCAATCCACAACAAGCTAATGTTGCGTGAGATCTGAAATATTTTCCATATAAACGCGCCCTTTATAAACTCGCGGAAGAGCCTGGCTACACAGAATCACAGAGAGAGCTCTTCACTTATAGAAGCTACTAGAAACTCAAATCAACAACGATGAGGAAGTGGACGATCCCTTCCCTTCTGCTTCTTCTTTGCATCTTTTCTTTGATTGCAGATCAAGGTATGCTCAAATGTTCTCTCACTGTTTCTTCGTGTTTGCGTTTGATTGATGCTGTGTTACTATTTAACAGCGTCTTTAGGTTGCTTAGCTTATTCTCTTCAATTCATTTTCTCTGAGCTTTGGTTTGGATCTGTCGTTGGGTAGGCCACAAACTGCAGGCGAATGCAGAGGACGACTCCGACGACGTGGCCGATCTTCCAAAGGTCGAAGAGAAACTAGGCGCTGTTCCACACGGTTTATCAACTGATTCTGATGTCGCGAAGAGGTAAGGCTTTTATGAACTTAGATTATGGTTGGCGACGCGCGGTGTGATTCGTGTAGATGATTGTAATGTGCGTGAGTTTTGAAATATGTGGAAATGATATTTGCTCAGAGAAGCGGAGTCAATTTCGAAGAGATCGCTTCGCAGTAACGCGGAGAAGTTTGAGTTCCAAGCTGAGGTGTCTCGGCTTATGGATATTATTATCAACTCTCTTTACAGCAATAAGGACATTTTCCTGAGGGAATTGATATCTAACGCATCTGATGTAAGTTTTATGTGCTGTTTTTAAGCTAAACTAGGCTCTTAGTTACTGCCCCAGTTCGATTTAAAATTTTATATTGCTTGAATTTCAGGCGCTAGATAAAATTAGATTCCTTTCCCTCACTGATAAAGAGGTTTTGGGTGAAGGTGACAATACCAAGTTGGAAATCCAGGTTGGTGTTGCTTTCTTTTGTTAGCGTTTAATGTTTGTCTAACTGATAAGGGTCTAAAGTTAACCATGTAATGTTTTGTGTGGTGAATGCAGATCAAATTGGACAAAGAAAAGAAGCTTCTTTCAATTCGTGACCGAGGTATAGGTATGACGAAGGAAGATTTGATCAAGAACTTGGGAACCATTGCGAAGTCAGGAACTTCTGGTATGTTTCATTGCATAGAGAAATAGGTTACATGTTGAAACTTTTGATTGGGTTAAATCTTATTTAAATGCTTATCAAATTTGTTCTTTCAATGATACAGCTTTTGTGGAGAAAATGCAGACAAGTGGAGACCTCAACCTCATTGGACAGTTTGGAGTTGGGTTTTACTCTGTTTATCTTGTTGCTGACTATGTTGAAGTCATTAGCAAACATAATGATGACAAACAGTATGCCTCTTTAACTAGTTGTAAATGGTTCATTAATTCGTTTGCGATGTGTAAGTGTGGCTTATACCATGCCTTTTGTGTTTCAGATATGTGTGGGAGTCAAAGGCCGATGGAGCATTTGCAATATCTGAGGACACATGGAATGAACCGTTGGGACGTGGAACTGAGATTAGACTGCATCTTAGGGATGAAGCCGGAGAGTACTTAGAGCAGAGCAAATTGAAGGTCAGTATGCTATTTAATGTATTAGATCGACTGTATGCGATTGGATTACAGTGCTAGTAAATCCACTGTTATTATCTTTGATGCATCACTGGATGTCTGGATGGGGAAGTTTTTTTCTCCTTTATGGACTAATTAGTCGTAATAACAGACATCCAAACTTAGTTGTACAGACCCTAATAAATATTTAATTGTTTGGATATTGTATGTTTAGTTGGGACTTTGTAAAAGATCCTTTGTCCAGATGATATGATTTCATCTAATCTTTCGTCGTTCCTGCACAGGATTTGGTGAAGAAATACTCTGAATTCATCAACTTCCCAATATATTTGTGGGCTAGCAACGAGGTTGATGTAGAGGTTCCTACAGATGAGGACGAGTCAAGTGATGAAGAGGAAGCAGGTATATATTCTATCATCGCATGCCTGCTATTGGGATATTAACGCAAGGTGTAATCTACTTTTTGGCTTACTGATGGTCAATTCATTGTTACTAACAGACACTTCCGAGGAAGAAAGGGAATCTGAGAAGAGCGAGGGTGATGAAGATAAGGAGGAGAAACCCAAGACAAAAACCGTGAAGGAGACCAAGCATGAGTGGGAACTTCTGAATGATGTTAAGGCTATCTGGCTGCGGAATCCAAAGGAGGTTACTGAAGAAGAGTACGCAAAATTTTATAAAGCTCTTGCAAAGGTAAGGTTTCATTTCTGATAGCTGCAGGAAGCTTAAGAATTTTTTACTCACCAGCTTGTGAGTCTGTTGATAGCACAGTTTCGTTAATTCTGGTACATACTGTGTTGTTTAACAGGACTTTAGCGACGAGAAACCTATGGCATGGAGTCATTTCAATGCAGAAGGTGATGTAGAGTTCAAGGCCGTATTGTTTGTCCCTCCAAAGGCACCTCATGATCTCTATGAGAGCTACTACAACAATAACAAATCCAATTTGAAGTTATACGTTAGACGTGTGTTCATATCTGATGAATTTGATGAACTTCTGCCTAAATATCTCAGCTTTTTGAAGGTATTAGATTAGTTTTGGGAAGTTCCTTATTGTTTCTTTTATTGCACGAGAGATAAAGCAGATACCAATTTTTAAACAATGATTTTTGGGCAGGGTCTTGTCGATTCTGACACTTTACCACTCAATGTATCACGAGAAATGCTTCAACAACACAGCAGCTTGAAAACAATAAAAAAGAAACTTATCAGAAAAGCACTTGATATGATCCGCAAAATTGCTGATGAAGATCCTGATGAGTCTAACAATGACAATAAAGGTATTTCTGTAACCAATTTACTAGATTTTTCCATTTGCATTCTTGTTTCTTTCATTTCAACACAAATATGCATTTCAGTGGAAGATTGTAGGTCATTTCTGGCGTAAAGCTTGATCTTTCTGACCTGTGTTTACAGTTTGAAATGAAATACGGACCTAAAAGTCTAGTAGCCACCCGTCAAGCACTTATCTAAACATAATGAGGTTTAGAAACCTGTTGTTGCCGTTGTTACTGATTGTTGGTGTTTTGATTTAATGGCTATAGATGTTGATGAATCTAGTGACAATGAGAAGAAAGGTCAATATACCAAGTTCTGGAATGAGTTTGGCAAATCTATCAAACTTGGCATCATTGAGGATGCAACTAATAGAAATCGCTTGGCAAAACTCCTAAGATTTGAAAGGTATATGCTTTAACATCTCCATTCACCCAAAACAAGGGAGATCTTTCTCGATTATTCTTTGATAATTTATTTGAACATGTACATGCAGCACAAAGTCCGACGGTAAATTCACTTCACTGGACCAGTACATCTCAAGAATGAAGTCAGGGCAAAAGGACATCTTCTACATTACAGGGCCAAACAAGGAGCAGTTGGAGAAGTCTCCGTTCCTTGAGAGGCTAAAGAAGAAAGGTTACGAGGTAATTTCTAGGCATAATTCAAAAGTATTCATTCTTTCGCAGCCGTGCTTTTGCATGCAGAATCGGAATCTTGTGTCCACTAATTTACTTCGTATTACATTTTTGGATTGGCACAACCGCCAGGTTATATTCTTCACAGACCCTGTTGATGAATACTTGATGCAATATTTGATGGACTACGAAGATAAGAAGTTCCAGAATGTCTCTAAAGAGGGCCTGAAAATTAAAGACTCCAAAGGCAAGGAATTGAAGGAGTCATTCAAGGAGCTTACCAAGTGGTGGAAGGGTGCTCTATCTGGTGTTGACAATATAGATGATGTTAAGATAAGCAATCGTTTGGATAATACACCTTGTGTAGTTGTGACATCAAAGTATGGATGGAGTGCAAATATGGAGAGGATTATGCAGTCTCAGACCTTGTCAGACTCTAGCAAACAAGCGTATATGCGTGGCAAGAGGGTACTTGAAATTAACCCCAGGCACCCAATCATCAAAGAGCTGCGGGAGCGAGTTTTGAAAGACCCTGAGGTATTTTCTTATAAGTTGCATGTACTAGTAAATAAGCATTCATTCTAATACGAGTTTGCATTCTATAACATATAACCTGCCATATGCTCTGTTCACCTTTTATAGTCATCTCTAGCTACAAATTGGATTTCTTGAACTAGCATCACTAGATATAGCCCATACAAGTTTCGATGTTTTTCCAGTATCCATATATCTGTTATTTACTGAGATTGATCTTTGGCTCCAGGATGAAGGCGTTAAACAAAAAGCACAGCTCATGTACCAAACTGCATTAATGGAGAGTGGTTTCGCCCTCCCCGATTCCAAAGATTTTGCTTCCCGAATCTATGACTCGGTGAAGTCTAGCCTTGACATTAGCCCTGATGCTACTATTGAGGAGGAGGATGATTCGGATGAGGCAGAAGCGGAGGCTGAAACCAAAGAATCTTCAGATAAATCCAAGGGTGAAGCTGAAGCCTCAACAAATGACGAGGACAATTCTGTGAAGGATGAGCTATAGAAGCATTTATGCCTCTGGCTCCGGTTGCATTTCCTTCTCTTGTGTTAGCATTCTCTTTCAGAAAGCATCTGCGTCGGTTTTTCCTTTTTCTGGAGTTCCGACGCCAAAAACCGCTAGATTGTAGAGTTTTAAGTGTACTTCAGGAGTTTTGTCCTTTGTTTGTAGTTGATATGAACTGCTGGATAGTTATGATCTTAAAGTCGCATACTAATCTTATCGCAAATGCTTTAGTCCTATGCTATGGAATCTAATGGCTAAGTCAAAGTTTTATTGAATTCAAACTTAGGTTCATACTTTAATAATTTGGGCTCGGCTCATTGTTAAATGCTAGTAATCTAATTGGGCTCAGGTTGGCCTACATGTATATACCATCGTGTTCTGTGAATATAGCTCCGGCGAGTTTTAAGTAGAAGAAAAAGATGACCTCTGTCAGACTGTTTTTAGTAAGAAAAAATTTTTAGTAAGAAAAAAGAAAGAAATGTCAAAGTTATTTAAGAAAAAAACTAATTAATTTCTATCAAAGGAAAGTGCAAAGAAGGTGCAAAAGGTGTGTGTCGAAATAGTGTTGGTGTTATTTGAATATCAGAATTTAAGGGGCGCTTGGTTCATAGAGGGTAATGAGAATGAGAATATGAATGAATATAGTGAGGAATGAGAATGGATATAATCATTATAATTATGGTGGTTGGTTAAGATGAAGGAATGATTATCATTACCATTGATAGTGGTTGGTTTGTTAAAAATGTTAAGAAATAAAAATTTGTTAAAATTTTGTTTTATAGCAAAT
>JANZLX010000211.1:10071699-10085636 GCA_025531955.1 Erythroxylum orinocense | reverse complement strand
ATAATAATAATAATAATAATAATAATAATAATAATAATAATTATTATTATTATTATTATTATTATTATTATTATTATATTTGGAATTTATTATTATCAGTAGTAGTATAATGTAGATGTAATTTTATTACTATTAAGCATCATTTGTATTTATTATTATAATTATAATTATTATTATTGTTATTATTACACATTTTGAACTTATTTATTAATGTTATTAATTTTGTTGTTATTATAATACTAATAATAATAATATTATTAAATATTATTATTCGTGATGTGTTTGAAATTGTTATTATTATTATTTGTGATTTTTTTAAGAGCAAAATACTCAAATTCTCATTCATGATGATAAAATTCACTCAGAAACTGAGGAGTAGAAACCCAAATCCTTAGATGCACAAAGCGAATAGATGCTCGAGCTAAAGAATGAGCACGTCTATTAGCTTGTCTACAAATCCACCTATAAGAAATATTCGGTAGCGATAATAACAAAGTCTTACAATCACAAATAATAGTACCCAACTCGGAAAGATCAAAGTCCGGAGAACTAAATGCGAAAAATAAAATTTGAGAATCCATAAAAATAGTGTCACCGCCTTCAATGTGCTGTTGTCTTATAATTTGCAAGAATTGTCGAAGTGCTAGTGCTTCCGCAATCAAGGGACCCGCAGCCCCAATATAATGACCAGAAAAAGCTCTAATAAACTCTCCCTCAACGCTCTCCATATTAGTTTGGTATACGAGACTCATGAAATGGAAAGAATATATTATCTTTGAATGATTTACAAAGTTACACGTATGGGCACAACAGATGCTATACAAGGAAAGGTATTTAATTCTAATTGCTGTGATCATGCCCCTAATTTGGAGATAATGTTTGACTGATCGTATTGAGGATATGATGGGATCCTGACCCTCCTCCTTTTACCATATTCTGACACTCCCCCTCAAGTTGAGTAGTGGGATCTCCGATACCCAACTTGCATAGGATTTCATTAAAAAACCTTCCGTTAACTGCTGTAGTAAGTATGTCGGCAAGCTGATCCTCAGAACGTACAAAAGGTAGCTTAATTATTCCTGCGTCTATCTTCTCTTTGATGAAGTGTCTATCCACCTCAACATGTTTGGTTCGGTCATGCTGGACTGGATTCTCTGAAATATTGATCGTTGCTTTGTTGTCACATAATAACTCACATGCCTCCGATGGTGGGAACCCAATCTCTGATAATAGCTTTCTTATCCAAAGAATTTCTGCTAAGCCTCGAGCAATCCCCCGAACTTCTGCCTCTGCACTTGATAATGCTACGACCTTTTGCTTTTTGCTCCTCCAAGTTACCAAGTTTCCCCCGACGAAGGTGAAATAACCTGAGGTGGATCGTCGATCTATTGGGTTGCCAGCCCAATCAGCGTCAATATAGCCTTGTACCTCTAGATGTCCGTTTCTCTTGAACAAGATCCCATGCCCAGATGTTCCCTTCAAGTATCTCACGATCCTCAGCGCAGCTTCCAGATGGCCTACCTGAGGTTGATGCATAAACTGACTTACTACTCCCACAGCGTAAGCGATGTCTGGTCTGGTATGAGAGAGATATATCAGCTTGCCTACTAATCTCTGATATCTTTCTTTATCTGCTAGTTCTGCCGTTTCAATTAACCGGAGCCCGTGATTTACCACGATCGTAGTTTTTTTCGGCTTCCACTCTAACATGCCAGTCTCTGCTAGGAGGTCTAGGATGTACTTTCGTTGGGAAATGAAGATCCCCAACCTTGATCTCAACTCCTCAATTTCGAGGAAGTATTTCAGCTCCCCTAAATCCTTCATTTCGAATTCCTTGAATAGATTTCTTCTCAGTTGGGCCATTTCTTCAGCATCATCACCTGTAATGATCATATCATCAACATATATAATCAAACAGGTGATACGAGTACCTCTCCGCTTCAAGAACAAAGTGTGATTGGAGTTGCTATGTTTGTAACCATATTTTTTCATGGCTATTATAAACCTTCCAAACCATGCTCGAGGAGACTGCTTGAGGCCATATAGTGACTTCTTCAAATGACACACTTCACCTTTCCTGAAGGTATCTGCAAAACCTGGTGGAACATCCATGTAGACCTCTTCCTTTAGGTCCCCATGAAGAAATGCATTCTTCACATCAAGCTGGTGCAATGGCCATTCCTTGTTAGCAGCAACCGAAAATATAACTCGAATGGTGTCTATCTTGGCTACCGGAGAAAATGTCTCGGAGTAGTTGATACCATATGTCTGAGTGTAGCCCTTTGCCACCAGTCTCACCTTATATCTTTCAATGGTGCCATCAAGTTTGTGCTTGACTGTAAAGACCCACCGACATCCCACTGATTTTTTTCCTGCTGGTAACAGACAAGCCTCCCATGTATTGTTCTTTCTCAGAGCCTCCATCTCAACATTCATAGCCTGTCTCCAAGCTTCTGAATTCTTGGCTATTTCAACAGTGACCGGGATCTCCTCAGAGTACATTGCAGTGATGAACGCCTTGGCTCTACTGGATAGTCTCCCCCTTACAACATTGGCCACCGGATATCTGGATCGTTGAGACTCTCGTTTTGGGGAATACCGTTTAGGTGGTACACCCTGATTGCTCCGTGGAGGCAGCTCATATCTCTCTGGTTCTCCACCCTGTATTTCCTCCACCTGTTCAACCTGTTCAACTGCAACAAAGCTCTCTTGATCAGTATCCAAAGAGGTCTCAGAAGGTATTACCTCAGATATCACAGGCGAAGGAGCATTGGAAATAACATTGAGGTCGTCGTTCTGTATGGAAGCTTCGGAAGTTGGCCCAGTGGGTCCACTAACTGGTTCTGTTGGACCAACATCAGAGAGACTTGGACTTCGAATCCAACTCAGTGGATCTACTGAACTCTCCCCCTGATCACTGGGTTGGTGGTTGTAAAAGTATTCAGTTTCAAGGAAGTCACAATTCATAATGGTGAACATATGACGGGTTTTATAACAATCTGATCCCGCAACAAAATATTAACAAAACTTTTTTGTTTGATTTCTCGAAAGTCAAGATGACAAAAATCTATATGATTAATGCACAGAACATAATAAAGCATAAATCGTAATTTGTACCTTATTTTGAAAAATAATCTCTTTTTGTCTTTTTCCTTAAACTGTTTCAAAATTGGCTTTCTCAACTACCATAATCTCACAGGCTATGTTTTCAAAACTGGACCGGACCGGCTGGTCTGACTGGTTTGACCGGCGACCGGTCGGCTATCCGGTCCGGTTCACCCCTAAAAATCGGTTCCCAATTGAACCAGTGAGAACCGGTCAATTGACCGGTCGGATCGGTCCGATCCGACCACTGGTTCAATAAATTTTTTATTTTTTATTTTTAATATTATTAATATTATATATAATTAATTATAATTATTGTATAATTATGACGTCACACCGGGTGGTCGAACCGGTGACCAGTAAGGCCTCCGGTTTGATGACTGATCCGAGTTTTAAAACACTGCTCACAGGTATCTGACTTCTAATAGTATCTACAAAATGTGTTGAGAGAATTTTACAACTGTTGTAAAGAAGATTAGGCAAGAAGTGCAAGTTTCCTTGGAGCCTAAACTTATTTATAATAAGTTATGTATATTTTAGTAATTTAATTGAAATAAAATTCTAATTTCAATTAAATTTAATTAAAATATAATTAATTCTAATTAAATACAAATTATGCCTAAATAAAATCCAATATCTCATGATGATCGTAATTTATCAAATATCTCATATTTAATCATAAAGTTTCTCAAACTTTACAATCTAAGTATGACTTAATTAAAACACATATTTTCTTTAACCCATTCTTTATGAGTGGCTCATTAGTTTTCTTTAATTTTAAACTCCTTAAATTTATCTTTAATTTTCTAATTACATAATTTATATCTGTAGATCAAGAGTGATGTCTAGCAACGTATCATGACTACACAAATATTTAGGAATGTCAGAGTAATTTTGACTAACATTTTTATTCATGATCTTTTTATATAATTAAATCCTTCCATTATAAAATATTTCAATTAGACATAGAGCATAGAATTAATATTTAATCTATTTTAGTCCAATCATATTAGTTATTTACTATTAATATCTTAGTAATATTGCTTTCATGAGAGGATATGTTCCTTTCATGAGAGGATATGTGTCTAATTTCTCAGTTTTCATTATGTTATCCTCATTGAGATCACCATAACCATCATCATCCGAATTAGTTACTTAATTTGTATTTGAGCAAATAGTATATATATGTAGTTTAATCTTTATATAAAGACATCAATTGAAACATCTTTCTACTCTTTGGGCTCGTTTGGTAAACAGCTTATCAGCTGCTTTTGTTTTTTAGCTGGTTGATCCATTTTTAGAGGTTTGAATATATTAAAAAGTTGTTTTATTGTTTGGTTATGAGCTGGTTGGGTTGGCTGATTCAACCCAACCAGCTGTTTTGTGAAAAGCTCTAAAAGAGGAGCTTTTGGACCAAACAGTTAATTCAGCTGTTTGGCAATGGGCCTGTTTGGCAATTAGCTGATTGTATCAGCTGTTAGCTGATAGCTGATTCTATTAGCTAATTTGACCAGCTGATTGCACTAGCTATTTGTTATTTGATGTTTGATAAAATTAGTTGTTTATGTGTAAAATGACTTATGAAGACATGACTTTAAAAAATTATAATGGTATGAATATTATATATCTTAGTATTTCGTTGAATATTCTTGTAGAAATTTAAATTTTAGATATTTAATTCTACAAAAATTAAGTTTATAATTCTAATAAAAACATATAACATATAACAATAACAATAATAATAATAATAATAATAATAATAATAATAATAATAATAATAATAATAATAATAATAATAATAATAATAATAATATCAACAATAACAATAATATTAATAATAATAATAAAATGACTTTAAAAAATCATCACTTCTACATGTTGCCATTATTCTTCAATCAGTAATATAATAAACATAAATACAAATATCCACTTCCATCCCTTTACCCTCGTAAGCATGTAAGAACAAATTCCCATAAATTTATAAACCAGAACAAAGTGGTCTCAAGGCTTCTTAGGACTTGGAAGTAAACTTGGTTTTGATATTGTCGATTTCTTTAGTGCCAACTTGGAAGGCCTTAGTGAGTTGAAGCGAACAATGTCATAGCCATCGAGAACACAAAGATCTCGCCTTGTTTGGTGTGCTTGGAGATCAACTTGTTTGCAGTGGTAATAAACCCAACGTCCAATTCACCTTCCAGAACGAAGATCATTTCTGTGGCTCGTGGATGTGTATGTGGTGGGTTAGGACCCTCGGGTGCATAGTGAGGACCAGAGAGGGACATACTATCGTGTTCAACCCTGGAATTTTCTCTCCATTTGCCGCTGTTACTAGTGAACCAACGATGTTGTTAACCACTCCTAGTTTCGCTAGACCATCGAAGAAGAAATCTGCTTCAATGACATTCGTATCAGGCTTACATGCAAGGCATTTCAAGAAATGGGAATCAGCTGTTGCATAAACGATGCATACAAGCAGCTGATATTAAATTAGCTGGTTAGGTCCCGATCCAGTTAACAACCAAACAGAATTAATAGCTTTTTGTTAAAGTCAATAAGCTAATTTTGGTCGATCAGCTTATTTTTAGTTGATTAGCTAACAACCAAACATGCCTAATGACTATTTTGCCCTCAATTTACAAGTGTTGCTTGGTTTACTGCATAAAATGACAATAGGGATGGATTATTATAGTTTATAACACTCATTTATGTTGTTTTAAACTTATAAGTAACACTTGTAAATAATGATAGCATTATTATAGTATTAGTACTATATTCAAAATTATTTATCTATTATCATAAAAATAATATTTTTAAAAACCTTAAAACACACAATAAAGGAGATAAATAATATACATAACAAATTTCTTTCTCTTCACCTATCACTGTGAAGTTTTTTCCACCTTTGCTCGCTATAAGTTCTAACTTTTAAAGCTTCTCACAGAATTCCTAATAGTTAAAAATAGATGGGTAATAGAATACCTGAACCAAACATACCATTAGAGTTATAAACTTAATTTTGTAGAATTAAATATCTAAATTCTAAATTCTTATAAGAATATTCATCGAAATACTAAAATATATAATATTCATATCCTTTTTAAAAAATTCATATCCTTATAAGTCATTTTATACATAAACATCTAATACTAAATAGTTAATTTTACCAAATATCTCTAACAAATAGCTAATGTAATACACTGGTCAAATCAGCTGATAGAATCAGTTAACAACTAAAAGCAATCAGCTAATTGTCAAACAGGGCCTTCATTTCAGAATGCATTGTGAATATCATGTATCTATTGATGTTTATATCCTATTTCTTTATGTGTTCATCAAAAAATAAAAAGAAAGAAGAAAATATCCATACTTTTTCTCATTTATGTTCAATGATGATTCATGCATACAAGGTAAGTTATTAGTGACTGGAGAATAATGACGAAGTATGTATAGATTTTAGGTAGGAAAAGGGATACATTTTATCTTATTAGTAGTGATATTCAACATCAATCCTTTCTTATATAGTAATATGTTGTAAAGACACCATAGTCCTATTAGAAAATTATGGTAGGATCCAATCTCGTGTGTAGTGAAATAATAACAAAACTTTTTTATTTAGATTCTCAAAAGTTTAGATCATTTAAAATTGTATAAGACGATTAATGCACAAAACACAATAAAGCATAAGTTATAATTCGTACCTTATTCCAGGACTTAATCATTTTCTTGTCTTTTTCCTTAAACTATTTTAAAATTGTTTCTTTATCCATCTTAGTCACATAAGTATCTGACTTCAAACAGTGTCCACAAAATGTGTTGAGAGAACTCTACAACTATTGCAGAGAGGTTAGACAAGAAGTACAAGCTTCTTTAGAGCTTAAACTAATTTATAATAAGTTCTATATATTTTAGCAATTTAATTGAAATAAAATTCTATTTTAATTAAAATGACAATTAATTCTAATTAAATAAAAATTATGCCCTAAATAAATTTCATTATCTCGTATAGTTCTTTCTATATTAAATATATCATATTTAATCATAAAGTTTCTTAAACTTTACAATCAAGGCTGACTTAATAAAAACATATTTTTTCTCTTTAACTCGTTTTTTGTGTGTGACTTATTAAGTTCCTAAATATATTGGTAATGGATATAAATTATAACCATAAATCATATTTTGGATTCAATAAATTAAACTCTTTTAATTTGTTTTTAATTTTCTAATTACATAATTTATATCTATAGATCAAGATTGATGTCTAGCAACACATCATGACCACACAAATATTTAGGAATGTCAAAGTGATTTTGACTAACTTTTTTGTTCATGATTTTTCGTATAGTTAAATCTTTCCACAGTAGAATGTTTCAATTAAATATAGACTATAGAATTAACATCTACTCTAATTGAGTCCAATCATATTAGTTATTTACCATTAATAATTGATTCAATTAATGATATTTGGAAACTATTTTTAAAGTATCATTTTATCTTGGCCAAGGAGTTCTTGAATCAATACCCATTGAGAATTTTAACCCCATTAGGGTGATGAATCCTATATTGATCACTCAACTATCTCTATGTAGTTTATGTTATAATCAATGATTACATGTTGAGATACCCTCGACTAAGATATATCATAAGTATTATCAAAAAATATTAATCCACATATAAGATACTTTAGAGATCTCAAATCAAATGATCGCTTATAAAATAACCACACAATGAGAATTTCCATAGACATATAAGTCATGATCCAAATGGAATTCTCATTTAGGGTTAGTTCAGCGAATTATCTAATAAATACCCACACATTTATTTAAGTATTTTCATATTATAGTTCGTAAGGAAAAAAAACATAAAATGTTTGAGTCTTTTTTTATTTTATTAATGTTTAGGTTTAATAGAACAATAACGAGGAATAATTTAGGGATAATAAATAAATGCAATATGAAACTCATAATTATAATCTCATCGTAATTTCATTTACAATATTTATTTATCTCATAAACTTTATAATATATATTTGATTATATATATAATAAAATAAAAAACACCTTCAACAAATTAATCACTAAACTATAACTAATGGATTGACTATAAGGCATAAACTTAAATAGTGTATATTGTACCTGGTAACATAGTAATGCTCCTTTCATGAGAGGACCTACGTCTAATTCCTCACTATTCATTGTGTTACCTAGTTTTAGGTAAAATAACTGACATATTTTAATAGTAATAGGCCCTATTTGACAATCAACTGATTGCATCAGCTATTAACTAATAGCTTATTTGACCAGCGGATTGCATTAGTTGGTTGTCATTTAATGTTTGGTAAAATTAGTTATTTAGTATTAGTTGTTTATGTGTAAAATGACTTATGAAAAATATGACTTTAAAAAATTATAAGGGTATAAATATTATATATCTTAGTATTTCGTTGAATATTCTTATAGAAATTTAGATTTTAGATATTTAATTCTGCAAAAAATAAGTTTATAACTATAATAAAAACATAGAATATATAATAATAATAACAACAACAACAACAACAATAAGAGAGCATTTATCGTCATCTTTCTTTCACACAATCCTCACGTAAAAACTGTTTCTCACTCTCTATATATGGCTTTTATTAATCTTCTACTTCCTTTTTTGAGCTTCCTTTAACTTCCTTTTCTGACATTTTTCACCATTACAATCCATCTTCTTCTTCTTCTTCTTCTTCTTCTTCTTCTTCACAATCCATGTTATGGACCACCATCGTCATCTTTATCTCCAATTCTAACCTTTTACACAAATGGAGACCAAAACATGGCTTTAATTACGTAGAGATACTTAAAAATACGTACTAACTTACAAAATTCTTGAAACTCTCTCTATAACATAAATATTGTTCTTATTAAAGCTTTATTTTTGTTTTATGGCCTGAATCCTCGAAGAGACTAGGGCTAGTTCCATCGATCTAAGTAGCATCATGGAAGCGTAGGCGCCTGCTCATTGGAAAAGAAATTACAGGCCTCTTCATTGCTGAAGAAATTGTGCTCTTCTAGCTTCATGAACGAGGATAGGGCATATGGTTTTGAGATTCAGTGAGGAAGAAGAGGAGAACTTGAGTGATGGAGATAAGGGTGGAGACATTATGAGTTCATGCGTCTGCGTGTGGCTTTGGAGAATCCCAGGTGAAGAAATGGCCTGGTTTAGACTGCTGACTTCGTTCAAGATCGTGCTTAAGACAATGCACCAAATAACCCAGTGAAAGTGAGACGGTAACGAGGTTGGGCAAAACTTAAGGGCATTATAGGAAAGGTTAATTAGTTGTTGCCTAAACGTTGCTTACAAGCAGCTTCTATAAAATTAGCTGGTTGGATTGAATCAACCAACCCAACCAACCAATAACCAAACAGGACCAATAGTTTCTTGATAAAGTCAAGCAATTAATTTTGGTCAATCAGCTAAAAAATAGCTTATCAGCAAACAATCAAATAGGGCCATAATCACCATCACTCTACTGCCATCCTCATTGTGACCACCACAACCATCATTATCCCTAATACTTAATTAGTAGTTAAGTAATTAGTTCAATTGAAACATCTTTCTACTCTTCATTTCTGAATGCATTGTAAAGATCACGGATCTATTGATGTTTATATCCTACTTCTTTATGTGTTCATCAAAAAATAAAGAAAGAAGAAAATGTCCATACTTTTTATGTTTATGCTTAGTGATGATACATGCATATGAGGTAAGTTACCTGATTATTGACCGGAGAACAATGACAAAGTGTGCATAGATGTTACTTAAGAATAGGACACCTTTTAGTTTATTTAGTAGTGATATTTAACATGAATCCTTTCTTATATAGTAATATGTTGGAAAGACATCAGGTCCTGCTAAAAAATCATGGCAGGATCCAATCTTATATGCAAATGATAATGAAACTTTTTTATTTGACTTCTTCAAATTCAAAATCACTTAAAATTATATAAGATGAATAAATCACAAAACATAATAAAGTATAAATCGTAATTCGTACTTATTTTAAAACTTAATTCTTTTCTTATCATATTTTCTTAAAGTATTTTAAAATTAATCAACTCAACCATCATAATCGTACAATTATCTAGTTTTTAATGGTATTCACAAAATATGTTGAAAGAACTTTACGGCTGTTATAAAAAGGGTTAGGCAAGAAGTGTCAGCTTCCTTAGAACCTAAGCCTATTTATAATAGGCTATGTATATTTTAGTAATTCATTAAAATAAAATTCTAATTCTAATTAAATTTTAATTAAAATTACAATTAATTCTAATTAAATATAAATTATTCTAATTAAATACCTGATAACTTAGTAATGCTCCTTTCATGACATGATCTGTGTCTAATTTCTCAATTTTCGTTGTGTTACCTAATTTTGGTTAAAATAAGTGACATCTTTTAACAGTTATAATCACCACCACTCCGTTGCCCATCCTCAATGCGACCACCACAGCCATCACTATCCCTTCTCTCGATATCTCTGCGTATATCCTTTCTCTCGATATCTCTGCGTATATTGGGTGTGGTTCTAATCCACTTTAGATATATGATTATCAAATAAGAGATCGATTCTTTTCGCTTTGTGGAAGTGGGGTTATTATGGCTTTTGCTGTTATGAAGCTTCTAGGAGAAAAAAAAAAAAAAACAGCCAGACTAGCATCTTTTTCTGACTTGACAATGTTGTCGCTATTTGATCGGCTTTTCTCTCCTTGGAGTTTTCCAACGACAGCTGAGCAGATTGAATGGCTGTTTAAAGCTGTCTCTGCACTAAAAGTAGCACGTAGCAGATATGACGTTGAAAGAAGATGACAATTTTCTTTGCGAGAGTTGAACACTTCTGTTATTCTTAGTTAAGATGTCATAAGCTTCGTTCTGTTCTATCACGACATGAATATCCATCCATAACTGTTACGGGAATCAAGGAAAAAGTAAAGCCAAATGCTCTCCTGTTGCCGATGTTCTGCTTCTGTTACGATAATTACGTCGTGGGTGGACAATGATTTTACAGATACCCTCTTACTAATGGCAGACAACTGAGAAAGTCATAATTGTGTATCTTTCATATTGATGGAACAACAAGCCGAGAACAAAAATTTTAGAGGAAAACGTTGCAGACAGCTTCCATCCATGGTCCTTTCTTTCTGGCGAATAGCTTCTATGGTACCCCAAGAGTTTACATTTAAAATCCGTGTCAGATTCTTATTAATAAATGGATAATTATCTACAGTCCAAAACAATAATATTTAATGAATCCCAATTTTAATTTGTTGAGAGATTTTATATTTTTAGCTATTTCAAATTAGGCTATTAACTTCAGTCTTTTTGAGAGAGAGAAGACTAAAGCCAACTTAGGACAGCAAGAAAGAAGGTAACCTTTAACACTTTTGATCTCATCGAGAAAGTCCATATCCTACATCTAGACAGTTGACTAAATAATTTGTGAAATTGATCGAATATGACACATCCACTATGTTTAGAGGACGACCTTCAAATCTTAGGTGATTGTTAACTTTTTAGTAGAATGCATAAGCCGACTAATGAAGCAGTCAAGAGGAAGCAGAGCCAGCTATGATTTGGGAAGCATTCAACGATGAGTTTAGCAATGGAGATGTGGTGGGAAAAGATTTATACTCAAAGGCTCACTCAATTTGAAAATCAAAGATGTGCATAAGCACAACTTCAAGGTCTTAAAAAACAAAGTAAAGTATGAAGCACGGCTAAGTACAATGAGATTAGTCTCACAGTTATAATTTAAGTGTAGTACAGATATGATCGGACTTTTTATTTTGTTGTAAACTAGGTTCTTGGCACTTCTAAAGCTAAGCAGTAATGCATGATATCCCCAGATGGGCCAGACCATGACCATATATCTGCAATTAATCCATTATAAGGATAATGCCATGGCAGACAAGTTATTGAAGTGGGGAATCCATTGAATTTGAAAAGGGAAATCTTTTGGGAAGACAGGTCTGAACCTACATACTTGGAAGCTCCTATGAATGACATTCAACAATTGGAGATGCATGGATTAGGGAGATCGTATGGTATGTATAATAGGAGAGACTTCTAGATGATGTCATCGAAGTCGGGAAGATTAAATGATGAGTGGTAAGGTAGACTTTAGTAAGTGAGCAACGTTACCCTTTCTCTTTGCCTTACCAATGTCATGGGACCTCATTTGAAATGTAATACAGATACGTTATACAACGATTAATGTATAATAAATACAGACATATATTTATCATACAGATGTTTTCACTAAAAGCAAAATGCATTCATAAAGACACATATGTGATACAATAATTATGCAGCTAAAACGTTTTTAATTCCTCGAGGCAAAATACAATGGTAAATTGTAGGTCTACTCATGCAGCAATCGCCTAAATAAATTACTATTCAAAACACGTCTAAACTCAAACAGACATCACAGATTTTACTTAAAGATACAAAGAAATTGCAATTTGATAGGCAAAAAGGAAATACACAACAAGAAACACAAATGAAGGAAAGGAAATATGCATTGATATATATTTGGTCTTAACGCTTATTGTGTATAATGAAGAACCAAAAGAAAATAATAATGCACCTCTAATTGATTGAAGTGAGATATATACACCTAGACACTATCATATATATAATTATTTGAGGTATACTTGTGGATATTTATTAGCCAACTCCAAATAAGGGTCAATGCAAAGGGGTTACTGGAGGATGCATATTACAGGAGGAAGATAGCTATCAAATCTTTTTATGTTGGAACCTTCACCCAAGTTCTTCATGATATCGGTAAACACACCCAAAACAAACTTAGCCGTAGATTTGGGGGTAAGCAAGTTGTATATTCTCACTTCAACTATTTCTAAAGTCTAGATGTTTTAACGTGATTAGCTCCTTAAACTTGGTGAAACTCTTAATAAAATATAAGGTCACCTTATCATAATTCTAAGTTAAGAGGACTTGCTCTTCAGGGATCGATCCATTTTATACCCCTTCTTAGTTTGAAACTCGCTTTGTTTGTGAGACTTAAGAATATAAATTCTTATGGTCTATAATTAGATTATGAACCTTGCCATCCAAAGCCTTTAGGTCTTTATCTCACACCTTAAGCTCCTTTTTTAATCTCCTCTTGGTATTCTCCTAATCTTTGGCCATCTTTCTTTCATGTCATCCTTTTTACCTTCACTATATACTGATTATTGAGGATCTCCTTGGTTAAGATAGAATAAAATAATAGCAAGAATCAAATATCCGCTTGTCAAGCGAAAAGATTAAAGAAAGAGGGAAGAAAAGAAAAAGAAAAATATTCTAAACCTTGACCATATTGATCTCCATCTATTAGGGCAATGTATCAACATATCGTTCTTTTTTAAGAAATTCTTATCTTGTTAAAGAACCATACTTGGGCTTATGTGGGAATAAAAAAAGCACATCCTCTCGTAGACTAAGTCCTCATTCTTTACATCATATTTAGGGGCATATTATTCCATTTTAGGCATGATTGCCTTCCTTTTCTCTTTAATAGTCGCAACATTAGAGGTAATCAACTAAGCAATTTTAAAGGAGGTGTGTGAGGGTTTATGATACGGAAACCTCAAGAAAACAAAGTTCATGAAACCCCCTAATCCTATTGAATCAAAACCCTAATCTTTCTATTATAAGAACATGCTAGATCAAACCTCAAATCATAAGTTTGAGACCCAATCCTAAAGAAATCATAAATCAATTTACGTTGCAAGAATTTACTTACTGATGCAAATCAATTTCTTGAAGTAACCATGAAGACAATCACGCCT
>JANZLX010000211.1:10051218-10071599 GCA_025531955.1 Erythroxylum orinocense | reverse complement strand
TAAAAGGTTGGCCTAAAATACATGGAAGCCCAAAATAAAACACAGTCTAAAAACTAAATAAATAAGTCTGATATGCTGATGGGGTTAAGTGATGAACCATTATAATAGCCCAAATCTTCTTGTCTTTAAGCTCCAAGTGTATCTAGTCCACGGATTTGAGTTAAATGGATTAATTTGGGCTCAATTCCATTAAACTCCCCTCTAATAGGCTTGGAACTCGCCATCTTTTCAAGATCCTTACTCCTGCTCACATCAGTCCTTCCCTCTTCAAGAAGATTCGTCCTCGAATCTGAATTCATATCAAAAGGAGAAAGATTGAATCTCTCAAATTGTTGTTGTATAGCTCTCAAAGTGAAAGCGATATTTGCATCTCCTCCTTGGTTGTCATCATTACTACCTCCCTGTGACATAGTAAATAAAATAATATACCTGCAAAGCAAGGTTAGTAACAAACAACCTCACACACTTCCTTACGTGTTTCCCTCAAAATGATGTCACTCCCCTCGTGTTTAAGTCACGACAATGACTCCTTCAAAATAAGCTCACATACTCTTCCCTTTTACTACTCAAGTGATGTCTTTAAAGTCACTTTTCGAAAATCAATTAAGCAAAACTAAGCAAACAGCAAGCAACACAAATTAATTGGTAGTTGGGTCGGCTGTGCTAGGCCCAGGCCCATCTCTAAATGTCCACGACCCATTCGGCCCATCAGATGTTAGACTCCCATGCAAACACAATGATTCACGTAAATACCTAAACCTAGTGGTAATCCCAGGTGTATAAGGTACTGTTCCTCCCCGATTTAGGTACGTCGCCACAATCCTAGTTTTCCTTCGTTCTTTTCGACCGATTTCCTCTCAAAAGACTAACTTGAGTGTCGGAAGGGTCTTCCGGGAACTAACCCCCGGCGAGCCTTTACTTGTTTTGCAGGTATTCCGTAGCCAGAGTCGCACAGATCATGGATCTTAACAATGACGTTCAACCCTTGCAGAATCATGCTGAACCATTTGGCGAGTCGCACAGATCATGGATCTTAACAACGACGTTCAACCCCTGCAGAATCAAGCTGAACCAATTGGAAAGAACAAGTAAATCCTAACAAGAAACGAAATAAGAATAATTCTAGAAGCAAAGTAATGTACTAGCAGAAATAAAATAGTATGCTAATACACAGATGGAAAAGATGTGTATGTAATGATTTTTTGTTTATAATTGAACAATATGAATGCAAGATTATTCAATTCAACGTAATGGAAGCAACGAAAGGCATAAACAAGAAAACAAACTAAAAGTCAAATAAAGACACTCACGCGGCACTGTTCACGAAGTTACTGTTCACATATACGGTTACTGTTCACATGTACGGTGTGGCACTATTCACCACCTTTTTTTTAAGAATCAAATAAGAAAAACTCAATAAAGATACGCATGAGTTCAATAAAATTAAGCCAAAGCTCTTATATCAAGATGATACGGAAACCCCAAGAAAACAAGGTTCTTGAAAGCCCTTAATCCTATTAAATCAAAACCCTAATCTTTCTATTATAAGAACATGCTAGATCAAACCTCAAATCATAAGTTTGAGATCCAATCCCTAAAGAAATCAGAAATCAATTTACGTTACAAGTACTTACTTATTGATGCAAATCAATTTCTTGAAGTAACCATGAAGACAATCACGCCTCCCTTGAAGAACTCACTATGAAATTTTATTAATCAATCAAATATAATCTAAAAGGTGACCTAAAGACAAATATTTATACCTAGGTTAAATAATAAAAGGTTGGGCTAAAATACATAGAAACCCAAAATAAAACAACGTCCAAAAACTAAATAAATAAGTCTGATATGCTGATGGGGTTAAGTGATGAAGCATTATAATAGCCCAAATCTTCTTGTCTTTAAGCTCCAAGTGTATCCGGTCCACGGATTTGAGTTAAATGGATTAATTTGGGCTCAATTCCATTAAACTCTTCTCCAGTAAGCTTGGGGCTTGCCATCTTCTCAAGATCCTTACTCCTGCTCATATCAGTTTAGACACTTTCTTGTTCAGCTCTTTGTCTAAGTAGATTTGAATAACATAGCCTAAAGGTGCAGCCTATCAAGGCTAAGTGCTTTCTTATAGTACTAATCTCTTTCTCTTTTTGAAAACATCTTCCTTGTTGTGAGTAATATACAAGCATTTGCATAGATCTATGCTTGGAAAATGAGTAAAAAGTTGGTAGTTGTATATTGAAACAACTTATAGGTGTGTTAATCAATAAGGCCAAACTCTAACAAAAGTTCCTCCTCTATCAAACTCCTTCAGAGGATACAGATTCTAAGGCTTGTATGTAAGAGGCTAGAAGAGCATATGATCTTTGCCTCTTATTGAATCTCAATTTAATCCTTTACCAGACCTAGCTAAAACTCTATTCATTCTAATCATCTAAAGATATAACCAAAGAAGGATCCATTCCATTTATTCCTTATAATGATTTATTATGGTTTATTTTAAGCCTTGTATTCAAGCTATACTAACTTAAGAAGTTTTTCAGAGAGACAAAATTCGATGCATGAACTTAAAGCGACCTAGGGTTAGCTTGATGCCTTTTAAGTGACAGACTACTTGAAAGGAGGATATGAGATACCCCGAGTGCGGATAAATTTGACTTATCAAAAAAACATATTTCCTTCAATATTTGAAGCTATAAAATGTTTATCGAGAACCTTATCTCGCACCTAATGTTTCAACTTGTATAGCCCTTTGATTTTAAATTTATCACCGCCCCAACATGGAGAATAATGAACCAACATGTTGACCCTCGACCCTTCCTTTTGACTCACCATTGCTAGCCACTCTCAACCCCTCAAATTCCTAGTCAGAGACTAGAACTATAACTCAGACTCCCAGAGCAAGACATGCTAACTATGGGTGGCAAACTGGTTACCTATGACCCAGTCTAACCCAAAAATTTTATGGCTTGAGCTCAGTACAAAGCTCAATTTGGCTTTAGTTGTTTAGACTAACCTTAAGCTCGATCAAGTTTTAGGTTATTAAGCACTATTGAACCCTATTTATTCAGTTCGAGAGGGCTCTTATACCTTAAAGCTCGACTAAGTCGAGTTAAGCTCAAACATCTGACCAATCTTTCCGAGTTTCCATCCCTAGCCTCCCCTAGTTTCCCAGCGACCAAGAGAGAGAGTGTGTGTACTAGGAAAGAATGTGTTGATCAAGAAAATATGTGTTGTAAATTTAAAGTATGCCTTAGTTTAGATAATTAGTAATAATCTCAAAACTGTCAAATAAAGAGAGAAGTAGAGGCTATAAGAGACTATTTGTAACTCCGTGCAAACTTAAACTCTCAAACTGAGAGACAAGTCAAAGCTAGTGGGAGGGCAGAATCGAGATGATGACAACAAAATAACAAATAATAAATTGGTGCTTGTTAATTATTATCCTAAGTCTTATTTACACAACACACAAAATAATATCATAAAAAATAACATATTTTTTATGACGATAAAATTTAAAAGGCAATTGATACTAGTTAACTTAAGCTCCTCCCCCGTGCCCAATGGGTCCCTCTTCCTAACTTTGGCAGATTGTCAATAGGTGTAAAGCCTATACCCTGAGTCTTGCTAACACCTTAGCTTGTTCTCTAACATTTCACTAGTATTATCTCCATAACATGGTTGTAATTTGTTACGTATCTTTGTCATTTTACCTAATAATTATGCAATCTTCACCCACTATGTACCTCTAAATAAGCATGAACAAAATGAGGGGTAGATAAGAGAATAAGATTCATTTACCTTTTTCAATCTTCCAATTTTTACCTTTTTTGCCTCAAATTTCCACAATCAAGAACTAATTTAGGCATTACTTTACAAGAACTCTTTGATTAATTATGCAAATCTATGATTAATGTACAACAAAGGGAAAAAAAACATATGTTTATATTCTAACAAATAGTTAATTCAATTTACATTATAATATAATTAAAATAAAAATCAGTATTTTTTGTCATTTTTTACTATCTTAACCTCTTGTTAGTAAAAAAAAACAAGTATCTTAAGTCAGAGCCTTAAGAATGAAATCTTTGTGGATAATAAATTACGTTATCAGTGTTTTTAAGTTTTTTTATTTAACGAAAAAATTTATAAAAAAATACAGAATAAGTATAGACCTTTCTCGAAATGCGACATTGATATTACTGTCAAAGTGGATAGGAGGAGTTTGATTAGGTAAATAATGTTGAAAGGGGCAGAATCTAACCCATATAACTCTAAGAAACAGCTTGGGCAAGCTCTTGTCCCTTTATGTTAGGAATCCTTACAAGACTGCAAAATAGAAAATTCTTATCTTACCCTTATTATATCTGAAAACAGAAAGAATACTGTATATATTGTTACAAAGAATCAGTATAATTGTTTGAAATTTGTAACATCGATCCTTAGATTGTACTTTGCTCTTAATTTTATTATAAAGAAAACGAGGAAAATGACACCAACCATATCAATGTGGCTAAGTGTTTTTTCAATCATGCGGTATGATTGTCGTGGTTGTCGGTCCAACGATAGCGATGTAGAATTGACCAGACTTAGTCAATTGGGCATGAAGAGTTTCGAAGAATCCTTTGTTACGTCCAATTCTAATAATGTTGAGGTTGGTTTCATGGTTGAGTTTCTATTTCACGTGAAAAAAAGAGTGATTAACACATATTTAATGTTACCTTATTGAAGAGAAGATTAATTAGTTTTTAAAGAGAATTAAATTTTAAATTTAATAAAATTATTTTATTCATTATTGAAAAACTAAAAATATGTTTGTATTGCCTTCTCTTAATTTTACTAATTGGGGTTTCATAGAAGAAGAGGCATTAGATGTGGTTTTATACATTTTTAATAAAAATTTCAAATTTCAGTATCTAAAAAGGTTGCGTTAAAGGCCCCAAATTTTTTGTCTAATTTTTGATGTACCAACTTTGTCCAATACTATCTTAACCATCCACTTATATAGGTTACATAAATAAATGGATAAGATGACAATGGACAAAATTGATACATAAGAAATTAGACAAAAAATCACCTCTTGTTAAAAAGCGATTAGGGCATGTTCTTAAGAAAGTTTTGACCTATGGGGCATGTGCGAGAGCTGGCTACGTTAGACAACATATAAATGCGTAGTCAGTGCGGGATTGGTATTTGCCAGTTGGCTAAGCTATCCACGGCCTAAACGCTGCGTATGGCGAATCTTTTGTTTAATGCTTTTTCTTTTTTTATTTTGTCAAAGAAAAAGTCGAGGGATTATACTGGAATAAACACTGCTTTAGGACCACAAAATTGTGTGAGGGTCAGTTTGAACTACTGATACAATTGCTGCTTGTAATTATAGAGTCACAAATTTAAGTCACTTTTTTTTATACCAGAAAGTTGTGTGCTTGTTATTTGGTAATCTCAACTTTAGTTATTCTCTTAAAGTTTGCCTTACAATAACAAATTATGGCCGGTCCTTATGGTCAAACTATGATGCTCAGCCCTGAAAAGAGTTTAAAGAAGGATTAAAAGTAGCTTTTTAACTAGGCAACCAAGTCATTCAGAGGATATGGTCCCCCCCAATTCAAGTATATAATAATATTTGATTCTAAATTTACTAAAACGTTGGCTCATATTTAAAGCATGAAACCATTGACTACCGGCTATCCTATGTTTAATTGATTTGGTTTACGATTCCGTGATGAATGCATACAAAAAGATTGTTGAATCAAAATATATAAATGTTTTGAACAGATTCAGATCTGAGAAATTTCTAAAAAATGTTACCCAGTGAACTTTAAATATAACTTATCCACATCTTACCATTAGATCGTGTTACGATAATGTCTTCAGTCGTAAGACAAGATGGCTAAAATAAGAATCAAAATTTGTCCTCTTGTACTCTTAAATTCATTTATGGGGGCACCCAATGCCACATAAAATACTTACAGATTTGAGAACAATAACAAAGCATAAGATGAGTGTCGCACTAAATTAAAATGCATCGCTTTTAGTGTATGCCAAGGCACAGTTAAGCAGCAAAGGAGTAAACTGTTTTACATACAGAATTTTAATTTTCTCAGAGCATTAACTTATTTATGTTTAAATTGAAATAAAAAATGTGTTATGAATTATTTATGAAACATAAGATGAGTGTAGAAGGCAAGTACTAGGAAGTTTGAGATAAGCGACAGAAGAGAGTGTGTGGTGGAGCCTCTACTCATAACTAAAACTCATTCCTCTAGCTGGATTATTCCTAGCCCCCTATTCGGTTTTTTTTTTTTTTTTCCTGCTGTCATAGTTACTTCAACATTTATTGAGAGACATCCCGAAAAGCCAGTAATTTATTTGATTAAAAAAAAGAAAGATATGATTTACTTTTGTATATAAGCAAGAAAACTGAACGGTGTGGTCCCTCTCCCGCGTATGAAAATTACTTTAGGACCAGAGTAGTCTAATTGCATCTCTCCCGTACTGCAACATCCTCTCTCGAGTTGTCCTTTTAATCCTCTTGGGTCATCCAAATGCAGACTTAGCAAGTGCGTGCGAAAGAGCATCTTTGACCCACCTCCACCTGGCTACCAAGGACAACTTTAATTTACAACCAATTTATTGTTTTCTTTTTCTACTCAATTATTGCAAGGCCATATCTATACTTCGTACTTGAATGTTCACGGTTTTCCTGGATTTTCATCTGAGCTGAGCAAGACTCCAACAACCTACTCTTCTCTGCACGTGTAATTTTGAGTATAAAGTTATCGACTTCCAAGCTTTAGAATAGTCTCATAAAACTACATTTGAGCTTTAAAAATGTTTTAGTGAAAACTTAAGTTATAAATAATTACGAGGGTAATGTAGAACTGCAAGGGGCCTTAATGCTTTACGGATTTTGGTGGCTTTTGAAGAAAGTAGATTTTGCTTTTGAAAATGAATGGATTCGTAAGGATTCGCAGTTTGTTGCTACTTGGTGGCATGACTAGATGAGTCAAACTAAATCCATGGTCTCATAATTAAAATTAGCTAATCAAAGTCCTAACCTTATCTTTGACTATTGACTAGATTAGACGTGTGAATTGTTGTTTCTTTATTGTGATGAGCTGCTCATTTCTAATTCAGTTAACCCTGCTGATGATTTGCCAAACCTTTTTGAAGAATCGAATGATTTGAGATTAGTTCACTAAGTGCCTATAAAGATAGTCTATATTTTAGTTCACTAAGTGTCTATAAAGATAGTCTATATTTTAGTATATTTATAAAAGCCCCCGTCTTCTCATAGTTCTTATTTTAAATATAATAAGATGCAAATGCAGCTATATATATTACTTTAAAAATAAAAAATGTATGCAGATATAATTGAGATGGCACATATATTTGGAAAGCCAGAACTCAATAATTTGGTAATTGGTATGATTTGATGCTAAGGTTGGCGGAGAGACGTGTTTAGTTATCCAAGCCAAACTTTTTCCTATCTGCTGTAAACCACTTCTTCACCAAAACAAAATTTGCCCAAAAGATGAAAAGAAAAAGGAGTTATGCAACCTCTAAGGGCAATTTAGGAACACTCATTAAAATATTCTATATATATACAGCTTCAACATAATATATAAAAGAAAATGCTCAAAACATCTTCAAATCTCCCTTTGACCATCGTACGCCTCCACGCACACTCCCTCTCTCTTATCATCTCCGTATAAAATCCCCTCTCTCCCTTTCTCTTCTTCTTCACTTCCACTTCTCTCTCTCTCTAACTTTCTTCTGCAACTCTCTGTCTCAGGTATGTATTTATGTAAAGATAATATCTGAAACATCACCTTTTCTTCTTCTTCTTCGTCGTCTCTGTGACTTCAACGCACACTCGATCTTTATCGAGATACAATACTTATACTTTATCAGACGGCCTCGATCTTCTCGTTCCTCCCCCTCTACAAATCGTACGGTCTTCTTTTAAACCCCTTCTCTCTCTTCATTTATTTTGCATTTTCTATGACAGCCGTTTTGTAAAGCATTCTTTTTCCTATCTCTTCCTCTCCCTTTTCTTTCTTCTTCTCTTTTGTGATAAGCTTTTTTTATTTATAGCAAAAGTTCGGTGAAATCATATATACGCTTTCTATCGGAATCTGTTATATGCCTCCACTCTACGTGCTTATGTCGTTTTGGTTTTTCTTCCCTTCTTTTAAATTATTAATTAGATATATATTTTTGGGTTTATAACTTGTGAATAACGCGTTTGGTTCGATGGCATTGTTGTGATTTTACTCCTTCCTTTTCCGTTACCTTCTACATGTTTGCGTTTGAATATTAATGACTTATCCCTGTTGCATGCAGTGGTTCAATTTTGCGAATTCATTTCTTAAACGATCAATTTCCTTTTCATCTGTGGATTATTAGCGATTACGTTTGTTTCTCTTTTAGTTATTTTGCAAGTTCAATATCTTTTTTTTTTCCTCATCTTTCATCTTCAATAATATCTTGCTCCAAAACTTTTTCCTTTTCGTTTATAATGAAGAAATCTTCACGTCCGCTAGTGATTACTTTTTGGTCGGTTGGATGATCAAAACAAGCTTTCCTTTTTTTTTTTCCTGAAATATTAAAAAATGGGTGAATTATATTTATATTTTAGCGAATGATAAATTTCTTTTTCTTATTTTATGTGGGTTCCGTGATCTGCTTGTAGATGTAGTTTTGGTTAGTAACTGTAACTAAGAGATAAGGTGGCTTCTGTCGTTCAATCATTTGTTGTTCTGGAAGGTATAAATCGGTTCTTTTATTGCTGTGCCTGATCAAGAGGGAAGTTCCTATCCTTATTGAATGCATACTAGAGTGGTTAATTTGGTAGCAATTTCAAATCTCATCAGCCTTAGCTTTACACTTAATGAATCTCCATCGTTTCTATTTTTTATATTTTTTAATTCATCTGAAGCGGAAAGTTAAAAGAATTTACTGATTGGCAGTTCAATGCAGAAAGCTACAGAAGTTATTAACTAATATAGTACTGTGCTGGTGGAGCGACATTTTTTTTTAAAAATAAAAAAGTATCGTTTTTGCTAGTGAAAGGCTGAGATAATTGCCTTTTTTTTTGCCTTTTTTTCTTGAAATAAGTTTAGCTTTAATAGTAGCAACAAAATGCATGCTAAGCTTTTGACAGTAAGGCTGCAGGAGACCATAGGAGCTTCTCAGAAGCTTATTTGCGGTCATATTTTGTTTTATTTGCATAGGAATTTGAAGCGTTCAGTCGAATGCAAATGTTAAGTTTTTGGGTCTTATCACTATGCATTCCTTTAGGTAGCTTATATGGAGATGGGCGTCTAGAGGATAGAACCATCCAAGGCCTTCGATTGGTTTTGCAATAACATTTAAAGTTTGAGAATTTCTTCACTGTCTTGTGGACTTATAATGTTATGTGCTTAGGAACTGATTTTAGTTGTTTATGTTAGGGCTTGTTCTCACCTGCAAGTTTCCATGCCCATGTTGCTTTTTCTCTTAGAAATAGAACTAAAACCCCATGATTCGAGTCTTCTTGGTGAGACTTTACATGAACTTGGTTATTGGATCGCGTGGGGTGTTGTTCCATATCTGCATCAGTGGTAGGCCATTCGGTGGGGACTGTTGGTTAGAGTTTCATGGAACATTTCCCAGTTCTTGGACCCTGTGTTGTGCTTTCTTCTGTGCTTTAAAGAACCATTGTCTAGGCCATGTGTTGTTGTCCATGTTATACTGTTACAATGTTTCAAGACAAAGAAATTAATTGAGAACTCAAAATGGGGCAGTGGTGTAGAGAAGTGTATGACATGCAGCTGGTCTAATTCACAACTGAATTTATGTGGTGATTGCTTTATTTTCTTTAGCATCGTCTTTGTGATATATGTTTACTTCTTGGAATAATATGTATTCCATAATTTCAGATTTCTGCTTTCCAATGCTTGAGCAATGTACAGTCTGAGAAAACCTTAAGGAACTTGTTTTAGAAAACAATTGTCTAAACAGTTCAAACTTTACTGTTTCAGATTGTCCTTGCAACTTAGAGATGGAGCCTTCTCTTTCCTAATTACTATTAAACTGCGTTACATGTATGCTAGTATAACGTACTATTTGGACAAGAAATGATAAGGTGGGGAATGTTTACCTTTTTTCCCCCTTTAGCATTTACATGATCCCTAGCATTGTTTCACTGTGCAGTGAGGAACTTGTATGTGTGAAGTGTGTGACTATGGATGCTAATGATCACAACAGAAGTCGAAAAAAGGATAATCTTGCTCAACAAAATGGCAGCATGACAATATCAAATGTCGGTGATGTGGATCCATGGACTGCTTGGGCATACAAGCCAAGGACTATCTCGTTGTTACTTATTGGTGCATGCTTTCTAATGTGAGTGCACGTTGCAATATTAGTTTCTTCACCAACCTTTGTTATAGTATTTTGATTTTAACTAACATTTAATGCAACTGGCTATTTAACACTAAATATTTGACCTAAACTTTTCTAGACTTTTTAGGTTTTTTTCTTTCCTTTTCGATCACAGTTTTTGAACCTAAATTTTTCACAATCATTTTCAATTTTAAAGTTGTCTCTTTTTATTTATCTTGGAAATTATATGCATATTTGGATTGTAATGGTTGCAAATGGTTCTGTTTTGATGACATCGCCCATGGAATTGTCACCTAATTTGCTTCAGCTTCAAAAAATGCTTTGGTTCTATCCCATTATGTGTATGCATTCGTAGAAAGATTTCTAAATGAGTTTCTATCAGTTTTATCAGCCGTGGAGTGCCATAATTTGTAGATTTGACAAGGTCATGCAAAACTATCTCTTGTTAATTCCTTGGCTTCAGGAACTTGAATCTGTTTTTGTCCATGTTTGAAACAAAGAGAATCTAAGGTGTTACTTCTTTTCTGTGTCTTAGTTGGGCCAGTGGAGCCCTTGATCCTGAAGGCAGTGCATCTGGAGATGCTGTCACGTCTGTGAAAAGGTTAGTTTGTGTTTGTTAATATGGTGGCTGTTTTGGGGTTATCCTTATACAAGTCAAATACCCTAACTACCTTGTGTATTTAGGGGAGTATGGGCGATGATTGCAGTTTTTCTTGCTTATTGCTTGCTCCAGGCCCCTTCAACGTAAGTTGATAAGCAAGTTATTTCAGATTTTCTTTTCCCATATTTAAGTTTGTATTGCCTGTGCTGAATGTTTAAGCATACGTCGAGCATGCATTTGAACAATATATTTAACATGTATTTTGTTGCACCTAGACACTGCAATTTTCAAAGATGATATAACTAGGTTATACTTGCTGATTGTGATGAAAACTTTAAGTCAGTTTTTTCATGATGCATCTGCTTTCTACCCCCTTACATTGCTGTGAATTTTGGTTCTTCATCTAAGTGAAGTTAACTATGTAGCATGTTTCCACACTATTTTTTCACAGGGTCCTTATACGGCCACATCCGGCAATTTGGCGTTTGGTTCATGGGCTGGCAGTTGTTTATCTTGTTGCTCTCACATTTTTACTTTTCCAGGTTGGTTTTCCTGCTCACAAAGCAAAGTTTACCTTTTCGAAGCTTATGAGCTTTCTGTCTTTTGTTATTACATGCAACTTCCTTTTTAGTTGCCAGGATTTATGCATAGTTTTTGCTATCTAATGCTCCCATTACTGGCATATTCGAAATATGTTGTATTTATTAAAAAAATTGCTTGTGCAGTGACCTATAGGGCATTATTGTGTAGCTGTGCCTATGTTTGCACAGATACAATTTTTTTTTTTCCCATTTCACCGTGCTTGTATTGTTGCTGATTGTTGCCCAAAATTTGAAATTTCTAGAAACGTGATGATGCACGGCAGTTCATGAAGTTTCTCCACCCTGATCTTGGAATGGGTAATGCTTTTGGATTAGCAGTGCAACTGTAACTACCTTGTGGTTGTAGTACTTAGAATTTCCCATTCATCTCATTCTCTTGTATGAGGACATTAACACTAAACTTCACTTTGTACTGTCAACATGTCTTAATGCAGAACTACCTGAAAAATCATATGGTGCTGATTGTCGAATTCATACACCTGAAAATCCTACGAGCAGGTTTAAGAATGTTTATGTATGAATTCTTCTTTCACATTCTATTCCTTATAATATTTCATCCGATCTAGCTTCCACTTTTTGTTCTGGATACTGGTGTTTATTATTAGATTTCCTTTTCCTCTTTATACTGATTACTTGATTTTCTTTCAGGATACACTTTTTGATGAATTTGTTTTGGCTCACATCTTTGGGTGGTGGGGCAAGGCCATCTTGATCCGCAATCAACCACTTCTTTGGGTGTTATCTATTGGATTTGAGTTGATGGAGGTTAGTTAGACGGTCCCTTCCATCCTAAGTTCTCATTTTTATTTGGAAAAGGTATTAAGTTGGTTTTGTTCATCTTAGAAATAACTAACACTGGATTTTCAGCTTACATTCCGCCATATGCTACCAAACTTCAATGAATGCTGGTGGGACAGCATTCTTCTTGACATTGTGATCTGCAATTGGTTTGGTAAGTTACCTTTGGCCATTAATATATGTTATGCTGCCTCGTTCACTGCTGCGAGGCTGTAGTAACCTAATATGGGTTTAGGCTAAGGATCTAGTCACGGGACAACTCACCGAATAGTCGTGCTCCTTATCCGTGTTTAAATTCCTCCGCTTTCTATGAGACCCTATTGTGACAGAATAATGGAAGTCGTTCTTGACAGACTTTCAAGAAAATGTTTGATAATTTTTTGCATGCCTTATTGCTTAATAGGGTGGCCTTTATATAGGCATAAATACATAGGATTTTAAGGAATAAGATCAGGAAAGAATAAAGCTTATTCTCTGTTCAATTTAAAATGCAAACTGATATTTAAATTCGAAATTTGAAACTAAGCCTAGCTGACTGAAATATGTGGCTGATTTGCTGCTAACTGAAATTATGTTGCTGATTTTCTGCTGAGTGAAATTATGTGGCTGATTTCCTGCTAGCTGAATCTGTTGTTGACATTGACCACTTCTCTTTCTTGCATATAGTTTGCCTACAAAGGCATCTTGCACGTCATTATTGCCCCCTGACAAAGAGCTTGTCCTCGTGGTTCCCACGAAGCCTCCTCTTGAGGCAAGCCTTGCCAATGAACCAATAACTCCCACAGGCAACAATTGAGTCGTGCTTGCACGTCATTATTGCCCCTTGACAAAGGGCTTGTCCTCGTGGTTCCCACGAAGCCTCCTCTTGAGGCAAGCCTTGCCAATGAACCAATAACTCCCATAGGCAACAGTTGAGTCGTGCCCGCAAGATGGCTTGTGGAATTGGGCTAAGTTTGCCCTCCAGTAGTGGCGGTAAAGATTATGGAGCTGTTGGTGCTTCCCCTCTATACTCCTTGGGTTGTGACAACACTCGAAAGGGTGTGATTTGTGTTGCTGAATGGAAAGAGGTATTGTAGCAATATTCGGCCCAAGTAATCCATTCTACCCAATGCCTTGGTTGGTCCAGAACAAAGCGTTGTAGATACATCTCAATTGTTCTATTGACCATGTCCGTCTGCTCATCTGTTTGAGGATGATAGGCCGGTGAATATGCTAACTTGGTCCCACAAAGTCGAAATAACTCCCTCCAGAAAGTACTGGTGAAAACTTTATCTTGATCGCTAACAATAAATTTAGGTAGCCCATGCAATCGAAAAATACTTTCAAAGAAAACATGAGCAACAGTAGTAAGAGTATAGGGGTGTGCCATAGGTGTGAAGTGAGCCATCTTAGAGAAACGATCAACTATAACAAAGAGGATAGACTTACCCCCAACTTTAGGCAATCTCTCTATGAAATCCATTGAGATATTTGCCGAAATTTGTGTGGGAATGTCTAGGGGTTGCATTAAACCTGTTGGGTTAAGATTTTCCCATTTATTTTGTTTGACAAATGTTGCAAGTGTGAACAAATTCTTTGATGTCCGTCCTCGTGCCGTGCCAAAAGAAATCTTTCTTCACTCGCTATGGTGTCTTTTGGTAGCCTTCATGGGTGGAATTATAGATATCTGAAATAATGGCAGCAATTAGGGGAGAGTGGGGCTGTAGAAAAACTCTCCCCTTGTGCAATATTAGGCCTTTCTGGACTGCCCCTGTTGCTCCTATTTTTGCTTGCTGCCACAACTGCAACAACTCCTCGGATCCATGAACTTCTTCTCAGATAGCATCAAATAATTGGAGTTGAGGTTGGGAAATAGCCCACAAGGTTGCTGAATCATCCTCCCTATGGTATAGTGCATTTGTGGCTTGGTTTAGAATGCTAGCCCTGTAATCCTCTTTAAAATTTAAGCCCATTAGTTTACATGCTCAATGTTGTTGAGGGGAAGTGGATAACCTGTGCTCTAGAAGTTATCTCAAGCTAAAATGGCCAGTTTTGATGATGAATGGATGGCCCCATAAGTAGGGCCGCTAATGTTGCACAACCTTGGCTAACTAGACCAATTCCCTTTCATAGGCTTGGAGTGTAAAGTGTCTTTTTTGCAAAGTGGCAGCTGAAAAAAGCAATTGGGTGGCCTTCTTACAGATTTTGGTTGTGGCGATTCAGTCATTGCCTGCACTTTTGAGGGATCCACTGACACACCCGTACCATGGACAATGTGACCTAAGTATGCTACTTGAGTCTTCCCAAAAGCACACTTGGTTTTCTTCACAATAAGCTAGTGAGTACGTAATAAGTCAAACACATTGCGCAAATGTTCAATCTAAGTTGTAGTGTAGATCAATATATCATCAAATAGTACTAGCACGAACTTACACAAGTGTGGTTGGAAAATCTCATTCATTAGAGCCTGAAATGTTGAGGGGGCATTAGTTAGGTCAAATGGCATGACCAAAAACTCAAAATGGCCATGATGAGTTTGAAATGTTGTTTTCTCCACATCTGTAGGATCCATTTTGGTGATAACCTGTTTTCAAATCCAACTTAGAAAAATATTGAGCCCCATGCAATTCATCTAATAGCTCATCAAGTATAGGGATGGGGAACTTATCTTTTACTGTTTTGGCGTTTAGCTCCCAATAGTCAATGCAAAATCGCCAAGATTCATCATGCTTCTTTACAAGCAACACAGGAGAGGAGAAAGGTGATTGGCTCAGCCTAATGATACCTTGGTGTAACATTTCCTTGCATTGACTCTCAATCTCATCCTTCTTGGGGATATTTGTATGGCCTTACCACAATGGGTCTTGAGCTTAGGACCAATGTTATTTTACGATCACAACCCGTGTGGGAGGTAATCTTGAAGGTTCTCCAAAAAGATTTGCAAATTTTGGTAGTACCCTTTCTAATTCCAATGAGTGTGTTGGAGTTCCTTGAATGTGGTGCACTTTTACTCCTTTGTCTAACTTGTGTCCTTGCCTCTTAAACCTGATGTCCTTCCTACAAGGTCAAAACTCATGGTTAGAGAAGCAAAATCCCACACAATTGGGCCTAGGGTCCACAACCACTTAACCCCCAAGACCACATCAAAGCCTTCTAGAGGAGTAACATAAACTCACATACTCCAAAGTTGGGCACCTTCTCACCATTCTCCATTGATAGAGACTGGACTTCTGAATTATAAGGATGTTGAGTTCCTTAGCAGCTGTAGCACTAATAAAGTTGTGGGTACTTCTTGAATCCACCAATACCCACATTGGCCTCCCTTCCAATCATACCTTCAGCTGCTTTGTGTGAGAATTCCTGATTCCTGTGATGGCATTTAGTGATATTTCTGGATCCTTGACCTTTCCTATTTGTTCCTCTTCCACTTCATCTCAATCATCCACCTCTAGCCAAAAAAGTCTCTTGCAGTTGTGCTTCCTTGATACCAATTGAAGCAAAAGTTGTTGTCAATCTCTTGAAGAAAGGGGTGGGTGTGCTCCCAACACTTGAAACTGCTACCTAACTTCCCCTAAACTCCCTTTTCTCGGCTACCATTTGCTATAGGACCCCCTATTATCGATCTTCAAGTGGGTCGCCTAATGGTTGCTGCTTGGTTGCTTTTTTGTTTCCTATTAAAGGTACAGGCCATGTTCATAGCAGCCCCTAGAGTATTTGGTTGCTGCATCTCCACATCTAGTTGAATTTATTCCTGCAACCTAGTAGTAAATAGGTTAATTGTTGTTTTGATTGGAGTCTTGTGGTTCGCGCCAAGAGGGACTAAAATTCATTTTGACAATCCTCCATGGTTCCCATTTGCTTCAAATTGGCCAGCTTTCTTAGTGTATTGGGGATCATTGGTGATCCAAACCTCATATGGCAATGTCCCTTGAAAGCCTCCCAAGTCATATCTGACTCTTCTTGCTCCACTTGGAAATACCACAGTTGGGCTTGCTTTATAAGATGGAAGGTTGCCAACCTAACTTCTCCTCCACTGACCTTTGGTTCCCAAAAAATTGTTCACACCTATCAATCCATATCAAGGGATCATTAGTACCATCATATGTGGGAAATTCCAACTTAGAATACTTGGGTACTATATTGGAGCCAACTACTCCATCTCCCTTTCCTTCCCTCCATTGGGTCACGGTGCAACTGTTGCTCCCTACATCACTGCTCAAGTTGTGGCGTGGCTCTTTGTCTTGTCCCCTCATCATGGTCAAAAGTTCTTCAAATTGTGCTGCCGTGGCTCGTTGCTATTGCTGGATCAGATTATCGCTGGTTTGCTGGAGATTCTCCACCTTTACCAGCAGTTACTCCATGAACTTCATCAAAACATCAATCTTGGCATTCAAAGCTCCTGAGTGTCCCATGACACTTGGCTTTGATAGCAAATTAATATGGGTTTAGGCTAAGGATCTAGTCACGGGACGACTGAAAGTCGTGCTCCTTATCCTTGTTTAAATTCTTTCCCTTTCTATGAGACCCTATTGGGACTGAATAATGGAAGTCGTCCTTGATAGACTGTCAAGAAAGTGTGTGATAATTTTTTGCATTCCTTATTGCTTAATACGGTGGCCTTTATATAGGCATAAATACATATGATTTTAAGGAATAAAATCAGGAAAGAATCAGCTTATTCTCTATTGAATTTAAAATTCAAACTGATATTTAAATTCAAAATTTGAAACTAAGCCTAACTGATTGAAATGTGGCTGATTTTCTGCTAACTGAAATTCGTGCCACAGGTGGCGATACTGGTATTGTAATGTTTGCCTGGGGCTAGAAAAGGTCTAGTGTACAACCAGCACGCGGATGCGTGGGGGGTGACACTAGTATGGCAGTGTTTGCCCGGGGCTTAAAAAGGTCTAGCTCATAGCCAGCCCGCGGGTGCCTGGGTTGTGAAACATGGTGGAATGTTACGGTATAATTATCCCACATCAGTAATAAGAGGGGCTGATGTGGGGTTTATAGGCTTATGAGCTCTCTCATCCTTTAAGCTAGCTTTTGGGGTTGACTCACAAGACCTGTAACATTGTTCTTGAGTTTACGTGGAGAGTCTGAAATAGTATGGAGACTCTGTTTGATTAGCTAATCAACAACTATCTAGTGGTTATGAGGAGAATGGTGGAGCATGCAGCACTAGAGAGGATTTACTTGCTTCTTTGGTTCCTGATGTTGTTAAAGTTGCATTTTGAACTATAAATTACTTAGATACTGAATTTATTTTGTGCACGTGTTTAATATCTTCATATTTTTAGGGATGGCAGATTTTAATATTCCTAGATTTTCTTTTGCATTAGTCAGCAATTTGTTTGTAGATTTTAAAAGTTTATCTGAAGACCACAGCATTTACCGTTGATGAATGTGGGTGGTTTCTTATTCACTTAATACTGGTGATTTCTAAATGCAACTGTGTTATACAGTTGGTAAAATATTGAGATCTAGAGAAGGGTACTTTGTCTGAGCTTCAAGCTGCATTTGTCATGTCTACAATCATGCCCTCTACTTTACCAAGCAACGAGTCAAATTGACATTATTTCTTAAACTATAATTTTCTTAAATCAGTAGTTTCATACTCGTGGTTTATTATTTGCAGGCATTTGGGCAGGAATGCATACTGTTAGATACTTTGACGGGAAAACATATGAGTGGGTTGGTATAAGTCGCCAGCCAAGTATCATAGGCAAGGTACTTTATGCTATTATGTGGTATTGTTGACTCTGTTTTCCTCAGAGTAAAAGCAGAGTTTAGATGGATTGATATATATCTTATTGCTGGTAATATGTGTTGGCTATCCCTTGACCTGTAGCATTATTGTAGAATAATAATACCCAAGAGTTCTTTCCTGGATTATAGCTGATTAGTTAATGAATGCATTATAAGTGTTCCTCCCTGTTTGTTTTGATTTATGTTTGCCATCAAGCTGCACTGGAGCATCTATAGTGACTGTAAGCTGGTATATTGAAGTTTAGAGTTCTAGATTTTGGACTATTGTTTGGTCCCAGTTCCTGTCTTCTTTTTGCTAATATTCTTAATTCTTCTTTTTGCTAATATTCTTAATTCTGATTTCAATAGTTGCAATCTATTGACTTGGAGATTAGTTCTCAGGTGAAACGAACGCTTGGACAGTTTACACCAGCTCATTGGGATAAAGATGAGTGGCACCCTATGCTTGGTCCCTGGCGATTCATCCAAGTTCTGAGTCTTTGCATCGTCTTCCTGACAGTAGAACTGAACACTTTCTTTCTCAAGTTTTGTCTTTGGGTTCCTCCTAGAAATCCTGTGGTAGTTTATAGGTTGATCTTGTGGTGGTTGATTGCAATACCAACAATTCGCGAGTACAATTCATACCTCCAAGACAGGTACTCTTATCGGTCCCCCCAAATATAAATTACAAGTGATTTCATATTGCAGTACTTCCTGTAATATATGCTTGTTCTTGCTAAAATACCGTCAAATTGTTTTCAGGAAACCGGTGAAAAAAGTAGGGGCTTTTTGCTGGCTTTCCCTGGCAATTTGTATTGTTGAACTTCTCATCTGTATCAAGTTTGGACATGGTATGCTGTATATTTTGTATGATGTTTATGTTAAATCCATTATTTACATACAGTTTTGAATCTAACAAAAGACCTGTTTGTATGGGTATATTGCCAGGTCTCTATCCTGATCCAATGCCTGTATGGTTGGTCATCATCTGGACGTCTGTTGGAGTTGCTACACTTATGTTTCTGATTGTTTGGTCATGGCAAATACATCGAAGTTTAGAAAGAAAAAGACAGTGATTTTGTTGCTAGCCTTGGTGCACCATTCTTTGATTCCTTATTATAGGGGTATCGGTCAGTGCTGTAAATACCCAATCAGCAACAGAATTGTAAATGCTTATTTTAGTGGATCATGAGTTAGAAAAAATTTTCTTCATGATTCCGACCTCACTAATTGTTCCCTGCTGCCAATAGCAGCACTGAGTTTACAATTTGTTTTGTCTTTGTTTAAAAGTACATCCCTGTTTCTCTTTTCTTCTTTACTAACTAGAAACTCCCTTTGCACCTATTAGAATTTGTTTCGGTCCTCTCGTAGACGACTGATTATTTTTATTTGTAAGGTAGATTTTTAAATCATCAACCCATCCCTATTCCTTAATAACGAAAATATGTGCCACAGGCCTTTGGATTTTCAATTATTTTCAAGCATGAGCAGATGAGCATATTCACATATCAATCAAAGGAGAGGGTTCCACACTCTCATTCTCTTAGGCTTAATAGAATGGAATATAATAGAATGAAAGGGAATGTAATATAATAAAAAGTTGTTTAAGAAGGATAGAAAGGTTTATAATGTAATGTAGTGAAATATTGTTTGGATGATGGATGGAATAAAATGTAATGTATAATAAATGATTTTTATATCCCTTATATTAAAATAGTTGTTGCAGGAGGTTTATTATTTTTTTATTAATAATATAAAAATATTAGTATTAATTATTTAATATATTTTATTTTATTTAATGTGATTTATATTAAAAATAATTTATTTATATAAAAATATGTACAAACAATTAAATAATTTTTTTACATATTTTCTATTTTCATTAATAAAATTTTTATTAAATTTATTATTAATTGTATATATTTTATTATTAATTATATAAAATATTATTATTAGTTATTTAATATATTTTATTTTATTCTATGTGATTTATATATAAAAATAGTTTATTTTTATTTTCATTTATATAGAAATATATACAAACAATTAAAGAATAATTTTTAAATATATTTTCTATTTTCATTAATAAAAATTTTATTTATTTTTTTAATTATATACAATTTATTATTAATTATATATAAATTATCATTATTAATTATTTAATAAATTTTATTATATTAAATTTTTATTTATATTTAAAAATAATTTATTTAATATTTTTATTTATATAGAAATATATACAAACAAGCAAATTTTTTAATATATTT